>BJBW01002473.1:108426-157802 GCA_004320125.1 Scolopax mira
TTCAAGACCCGCCTGGATGCAGTCCTGAGTAACATGCTCTACCTCTGGGCAATCCTGCTTCAGCAGGGGAGGTGGACTAGATGATCTCTATGGGCCCTTCCAACTCTAAAAAAAATTCAGTGAAATTCAGTTGTACGCAGGCTGGAGGTGTGCATGCATAAGTTAAAAGCCCCATACCTTTTTCCTAAGGTTCGCTATTGAGCACTCGACTTACGGCAAAGGTGCCCGGTTTCGGTTTTGCGTTACAGCTCTGGCCGTTTCATTGCCTATTTTTTGCTGTCACTTAAATTTCCCCGGCTCCAACACCTCTTTGCTGTTCCAGTAATCTCCTCCGCCTTTTCGCTGACCCATATCCCCGCAATTCGGAAATGGAGCCATGTTGGGGTGCGCCACTGGTGCTTGTGGGTAACCTCATCCACCTCTCAGCCAACTGCGCTTCTCACTCCCTTGCAACACCAATCACACTGGAAAATCCCCTTTGCAGAAACCCACCTCTGTCATCCTTGCAGCTGGGTAAATGGTGTGTTTTCTCTCAAATCTAGCGTTGAAATCACAGCCTTAATTCTAACATTTGTAACAGTTTCCTATAGTCTGGAATCGCCACTCTTCCTGGAGGAGAAAGGCAACAGGGTTTTAAAACAAAGCAAGAATTTTAAAAGTCAACTCAGTAGTGAGCCAGGTTTTACTGTCATTTCTAGAGCAAAGTGATTAAAAGGAAGTGCAGAAGGACGTATGGAACTAAAAATGGATGAATATTTAGAGGATAGATGGTCCCTAAATATTGCTCAATGGATGTTGCTGATGCTGAGTCTCTATGATACTGTTTGGGTGCAAAAAATTCTCTTCAAGGTCAAGTGGAATATTTCTAATACAAGGTGGGAGGTAGGTGGAAGACATGGAAGATCACTTAAGGCTACTGAAAATAAAGATATGGATTTGATAGGAAAGGTTTTCTTCATGAGATGTCAAAAAGCACAACTTTACCTTAGACTTCATGGGTTTTTTGTTCACCCTCAGCGTACGAAGCATTTACATTTGAAACTTCCTACCCACTAAGAGATTATAACTCCAAAGAATCTGAGTATATACATAAATCTGAGTATATATATATCTGAGTATATATATAAAATCTGAGTATAGACAATCTTTCTATAGCTTTAAAATAAGTCTTAGCTTTGTGTCATTCTTCTCCTTAAATGGCTGTAGGAATTATCAGTTAAAACTGAAGAGGAAGAAATGGTACAAAACCACGTACAAGCTAGAGAGGTACCGAAAAATGGAGTAATATAAAACAACAATAAAAACTGGACCGGATATACTCACTCATCACTAGACATGTTACATGATTAATCACTTGTCCTCATTGTAGCAACGAAGCCAGGAAATCCACAAAACCTCAGTATGTATGTAACAGTGCATTTCTAGCTAACAAATTACAGCTATCGAGCTACAGAAAGAAGCACGCACTACATTTACTATAATTTAACATACCGGCCTTCTCTGAAAACCTGGCAAAGTTTGCCACCATGCAAGCCCGGAGCATCGAGGCTCTCAATGAGGGTAAAAATTCTAGTGTTTAGCATTTACATGAGGTTCAGCCAGAAAGACCAAGATAGCTCAGGGCAATTTGTATAAAGTAGTTCGTCACGAAGATGCTTATGATGGTCCAAGCTGGGCCAACACGTCCATCACTAACCCATAAAAACAGAGCAAATGTTATAAACAGGTTGTGGTGGCGTTACCTGGAGCCAAAGCACAAGCCTGGCTGCATTTCATGTCAAACCACTGACCAGCCCTACTGCCATTTGGAAAGTATGGCTGACATCCGACTGCGGGCCGCCCCGTGAGGTTGACCAAACCACCAGCAGTAGAGTGGTTAGGCTGCTTTCTTCATAACATTTTTTGTGGCTTTCTTGAGAACACAGTATGGGTCAGGTGAGTAGCACAGCCAGGATGGTTTTATCTTCTTGTTGCCTTTATCTGTGCTTCAGCACCTTTCCAAGGGCTCCCCTCCTGCTCAGCTGTATATAGAGTGTATGAAGAACCATCCTCTGAAGGGGCTACAGGCCAAATTTTAAGGCTAACAAGGAGCATTTTTAGTTTGAACTCCCATACAGCAAGCAGGAAATAGCACCCAGTTATTTATATAACTCTACTTAAAGTATATTTCTAATGTCTTTCAAACATAACTTAAATAACCCCTTTGCCTTTAAAGCTGCAATTTTGTGACAATCTATAACCAATACTTTCTCAATGGGAGAAAGCTGCAATGCTGAAATGGTTACCTTCAGGTCTTCTCAAGGGGCAGTTAATTAGCTGTTGAATTAGCTACGTGCACCGCAATTAATCCATGACCATCTCCTAGCACGCCTGTTAACATCCATCTGCTGCACATCATCCTCTGCTCCTGACCTATTTCCCTAGAACTTCATCAATCAAATTCAGCTTGGCAGAAGATGACTTCTTCACATGGAGAAGACAGGGACATCATTCCTGCCAGCTCCCTGCACAAAGGGCAGTGGGTGTCAGTCAGCTTCTCAAAATCAGAAACGAAGAAGCACAAGGTGGGAGACTTCCCCCAAAGACCTTACAGGAACCCCATGTCCGAGCTGGGTAAGGAATTCCCTTATTCTGGCCAAGCACAGTGCTACAGACATCACACGTCTTATCACAGTCTTTACTGCTCTGGATTTTATGCCCTTAGGAAAATGATACAAAGAGGGATAACATCACATGGAATGTCAGATCTTTGCATTTCTCATATTATCTTTGGGAGCTCCTAGACTTGCTGGCTACATAGCCACGGGTTTGGTACCATCTTGAAAGTAAGTCGTCATGTAGAACAGGGAGAGGAAAGAGCTCAAGCTGGAACATAGGAAGTTCCATTCAAATATGAGGAAAAACTTCTTTACAACGAGGGTGATGGAGCAGTGGAACAGGCTGCCCAGGGAGGTCATGGTCTCCCTTCTCTGGAGATCTTCAAGACCTGGATGCAGTCCTGAGTGATGTGCTCTGGACCATCCTATTTTAGCAGGGAAGTTGGACTAGATGATCTCAAGAGGTCCCTTCCAACTCTAAAAATTCCATGATTCCATGATTTCACCCTTACGACTTGCCACAGAAAGGTTTCCAAGACCAGGTACTTGCCTTATGATGTGGTCGGCTTCCAAATTATGAGGGCCATTATGAGGGCCATTATGAGGGCCATTATGAGGGCCATTATACGTGCAACCAGTTTGGAACTGTCTCTGAATGATTTCTGGATTTGCTTGAAGAGGCACACAATTTTCAAGATTTCTTAAAGGAAATGATCTGAAATTGGAAAATATTTGTCTGATATTTGATAGTATAAGAAAAATGCTAACTATTGGGGGAACTGACAAATACAAGGATTATTCCTTGTATTGAAAGTTTGAAAATCTTCAAAAGAGCCCAGGATCATTGTTCCATGTTACAGAGGGGAACATAGAAGGGCAAAGTTTGTCTAAGGTCAAAACAAGGCATCAGCAGGGGTAGGTACTGAACTCAGGTTCACAGGCAAGCTGAAAATAAAGCCCCTCAAGTCTCACATATCTTGTCTGTCCCTCCTCAGCAAAGTACACTGATTTATCAGCTATGTAAGAAATTCTTGTTTGGTGGCAGTTCACTCTGCATATTTTTCAAGGCCAGGCTGGATGGGGCTTTGAGCAACCTGCTCCAATGGGAGGTATCCCCCCTGCCCATGGCAGGGGGGCTGGAAGTAGATGACTTTTAAGGTCCCTTCCAACCCAAACCATTCTATGATTTCAACAGAAAGGGAGAGGCTGAGCAGCGGAGGGCTGGCTGTTTGCCCTCTCCAGGCTGCAGGGATCAGACCATCTTCAAGGTTGGAGAAGTGGATGGAGTATAGGACTTGAGGTTGGGAGACCCTTTAAGGCGCAGCAGAGAGCAGCATCGAAGCCAAGTCAGAGAAGCAAAAGGCAGAGAAATTCTAGGTCCCAGCGTACAATGTGTGGTCAGTGCAAACTAAAACCCCTGCTGAAAAGGGGGTTGGACTGGGAAGATGGGCTGCAGGAAAAGTTTCACCCAGCAAGGACACCACAAGAAAGAAGAAAGAAAAATCATTGCAACCTTTACTCTTCCCAACATCCCAAGACTGTTGAAATTGCAACTAAAATATCAGATGTTGCATTTGTTACACGTGTTTGAACATTGGGCTTGCAAACATAAGACAGTTGGTAGGAAATTAATTTACGTTCAGATTAAATGAGCTGCCAGGGTCAAGACTGTGTTATGACCACAGTTCAGTCTCTTTTTTTTTTTTCTCCTTGTTAATTAGATACAATTACATGAGCTTTAGCTTTAGTGCACTTCCGTCTAATTATCGAAAAAAGGGTCACATTTTAAGAAAGAGAATTAAAAATGAACAATGGAAACAAATAACCTTCTCATTGCTGACATGCATCCAGATTAATGGTTATTTCCCTAATTAATCTAAATCAGTCATCCAGTGTAATTTGGATGACTGCAACAAGGATGACTTTTTTATGTACTTCAATTTTAAGAGTTTTGGCAAGCTAATACACAGAGAAAACAAAGTAAGACAAGCTTTAAAAACACAAACTACAAGCTGGGCATATGCCATAAGAAGTGATATTCCAACACTTGAAGAAGAAAAAGAAAAACCCTCACAAAATAATTTTAAACAGAAATTACCATTACTCCTCTGAAACCATGTCTCTAGGAGCCTCTCAAAAGCACTTTGATCATACTGATGAGGGCCCTACAGACTCCTTGGGGAATTTCCAACACCCACCTTTTTATTTTCTCAGGCAGTCACAGGAAAAGAGGTTTTGTTGAAGATGCCAGCCTCTACTGGGCTTGTCAGGATGCCTCAGGATTAACCCTTTGATGCCTCTGACCACCCTGAAGATACGTTCTTCACAGCGTAGATCACAACATCAAATTAGGACACTAGCCAAGTCCCAAACCTCCAAAGCTAGCAGGATGAAAAATATGTATGATCTGCTGCTGCAGAAATATTAGCTAAACATCTCACGGTCCTGTAACACTTAGAGCAGGACCTCTCTATGCCCAGTGCCTTTAATTCCAATAGAGTTAATTGTGAACTCTTAACTCTTCTCTGATACAGACAGCATAACTCACTGCAAAGAGTTCTGTTCAACAGGACAACTGAGTATTGACATTTCTCTTGACATGATTTCTCTAAACAAGTACATGCTGATGAACTTGTTTCACAGTTTGCTTTCCAGAGTCATATTCTAGTTTCCTAAAGAAACATTATGCATCTCCTCGAGCTGCAACGTCTGCTCAGACAACAATATTATGGGTCAGTAATTATGAAAATATATTCTTCTCAGAAACAGAGATACTGGCTGTTTGTTATCAAAGGTTACTATCTCTCTAAACAAAGACTGGTGCAAGTAAGCAAGACAGCTGAGATTTTTCCATCAAAAAGAACAAGTTTTGCCCTGTCTGTGTCTGGAAGCCACTGTTATGCAGCACATATAAATATATGTCCACATGAATAAGGTTCTATGTTAGAGTTACATTATATTTCAGTATCAGCTTAAAAGTTACTTTCAGATCAGCATAAAATCTTAGGGTTTTGCAAGCAGCAAGTTGGGTTCCAAACCAAAGCAACCACAGATTACTTTCCTACAGGAGTGAAAAACTCAGCCAAAAGCAAGTTTAGCTCTTCTTCACTGCTTGATGATTTCTGGTAGGCAAGCCTTATTCCATAGCCTCTCAGCTAAGAAGACTCCCCTTGCTGGTTTTTAACCACTTCCACCAGCAAAGAATGAGAAGGCCAGAAGTCACATCAGGACAACAGAGTAGGGTCAAGAAAGCAACAGATGACAGCCATACTACAAGATTGGAGAAGAATCAGAAAAAAAAAGTAGAAACCAGCAACAGCCACAAGGAAAGTGTAGGAGGAAACTTGGAAATTGTATAAGGTGGAGACCGTACAAAATAAGAGACGGGCAATAAGTGGGCTACCGGGGCAGATGGCAGAAAAAAAATACCACATTATCACACCATTGCTTTTCTTGATATTCATCTTATTCCTGGCAAAAGCACTGGAACTTCAGGAAACCAAGTCAAGGGATTTGTATAAGTGTTCTCTTTGCTTAAAAACAAAAAACAAACAAACAAACCATCCACCAAGCTCCTTCACAGTCCTAGAAGCAGCAGCAACTTTTGGAGGAGCAAAGGCAAGACAGACTATATATTTGGACTATGTAGTGGTCCCAGTTTCAGCCTTCGCAATTCCTGCGGAAAGGTCTCGTGTGGTCACGGACTAGATAGCCAGTACCTTGACCACAGACACGGTCTCATGCTTGTCATGGTTAGTTCCTTTGCCCCAAGCAGTCACACGCTTTGTGGTTTGCCAGAACAGCAGGAGAAGAGACAGCATTTGATTAATACGGTGCTCAATAGCCAGTAAGGTTAGGGCTCTGGGTACAGTTCTTCAGCCTTGGCGTGACTCACTTTCCATAGCCACCTTCCAACCAGAGGCTCAGAGCAGTAACCAGCATGGAATTCAATCACACCAGAAGCTCAGACTACGGAGGGAGAGGAAGGTCCCAGCAACAGCAGCGGGAGAAGGAGTAGCACACATGTTGGGCGAAGACTATGGAATAGCTGGAGACTTAACTCTCAATTTAATACACCGAGGTTAAGCAAAGTGCATGGATACTGTTCTGTGGTTGAATAAAGCCAGCCAGAACCAGACTGCTGAAAGAAAAATAAAGTCCAGGCAGGAAGAAAAAAAAGCTCAGACTAGTCTTCCACATGAATATCCTCTTCTTTCCCTTCACAGAAATCTCTTATTTTTATTCCCAAACTTATCACCCCTCTTTTTTTTGGCTGTACAGTATTTTAAGTTAAATGTTTACTTGCCTCAGCATATATTTTCTACATGAATGAATGTGAGGCATTACCCAAACAAAGAAAATCTTTGAAATAAATATGGTAATGAAACAAAAGAATGCTCCTTTTGGAAATGATCCCATAAGTACTATAGAAAACTCCTTTAAACAACCATTGCAAAAATAAAGAGTCAAGGAAAGTTGCGCATGCTTACTGGTTTAAAAGTAACTTCAGCAAGAGTTTCCAAATTCTTGAAATGAAACACTGCCAAGATTATTAGATTCACAACATACACATCAAAAACCATTAAGACAGCTATTTGCAATGGCAGTACTTTTAAGTCTTAGAAACCCTATCTGTGCACAACGTCTCTGCTCAGCATTACTATTTTGGGGTACATGACAATATGCTGTTTGGTAGATTTCAAAAGATTCCAAAACACTTGAGGACTTTGAATAAACCTACGAAACGTCATGTTTCATACAATGTTTTCATTAACAGCGTATCCTCGCATTTACCCAGCAGACTCTAAAGCTGGCTTTTACGCCGATTCCCCAAATACTGTACAACGTGCCAAAGACCAACCACAGTCCACACGGAAATATCAAGCCCAGCTCCCTAACCTAACTTCCAGGCAAGATGAGATTGAGGTAGGCTGGTTATTACACCCTACTTGTGCTGAAATAGTAAGAGCGGATTTCTCTCCCAGTCTCCCCTCCCAGAATCCACACGACACTTTACTTCATGTAACCAGAACTACGGGTTTACCTTTCAGCCCAAAGGCAGTAAAAAAGTGTTCTTGCATTCTTCCTGGACGCCAACTGAATTCTGTAAGAAGTATGCCATCTACTGATGCACTATTTACTATACCATTCTTCAAGCGCCTTCACACAACCACTGACCGAGACCAATCTTAGCTGTGTTAGCTGAAAAGAAAAATAATATTCCATGAATTTACAAGAAACGACAACGCTCTCGAAGCCAGTGAAATGTGTTTTATTTTAAGCCACTGCTAAAACAAGGACAAATTTAGTGCAACCTGGAGTTCATAATCTGAAAACTGAATATAGTTAAATTACTAAAATGGCAAAACTCGTCACCATTATACAGTACAAGACCTTCATATTCATTGAGTACAGTTACATAAACATTTATAGTTATTCAAACTGCTTTTGGTATACAAGTGCATCACTAACTGGGCTGTGAATTACTGTAACACTGCACAAATAAGCAGCAGTTCCAGCAAACTATAATAAATTTTAGTATTAAATACTATTCAGACATTACAACAGAACAAAGGCCCCTCTAAAACTACAACTCCAGCTATACAACAGGAATGTACAAAGATGGTACAAAATAAAGTGACTACAGTGGCTGGGCTCTGTACTTGCCTCTTCAGAGCTCAAGTACAGTAAATGCTCGACAGTAGTGGCTCTTGCTGAAAAGCCAAAATTCTTACACAAAAATAATTCCTGAATCTTCCATTTTTCTTTGCAAATCAACTGCGTAAAACTAGGGGGTTTTGCGCTGGTGACAGTGTTTACTACTTAACTGTGTTCCCATCTCCAACAATCTGTGGTTCTTGACAGAAAAGGTCCCAGACAAAGTTACGCTAGCAAATCTTAACGCTTAAAATCTGGTACAGTTTCTGAGAGACCTAATTAGTCTCGGAATGTGGGTTGCTGGGGTTTTGGGTTTTGTTTGCTTTTTAAAAAGCTTACACAATCTTTTAAAACTCCAGAACAAAGATACTACACAAATTGCATTCACGTACATGGTCTTAGATACTTTTTCACATCTCATTTTGAGACAGACAACGCTCTTTAATTTTAACACATGGATTTGAGCTTTGTTTGGTTTTATTTTATTTTAAGGCCTTATGCATACTTCTGTATTATTTATGCACCCCGTTCTGAATGTTTAAACTTGTTTTAAATATAGCCACTTTTAATCGTTAATTTATAGAGGGACTATTTTCAAAGTGCTTTTTCTACAGAATCTTACAAAACATCCAAACACTTCAATTTTTCAAAACATCAAATGTATTTATGAAGTGTTTTGAGTCTGGGTGTCTTCTGGAACAATATCACCATTGTATGTATTTTCCTCAACTTAAAAATTAAATTACCAAGTCAGGTTGCCCATACAGAAAAAAGTCCAAGATGAAACAAACTCTACCTGGTTATGTTTATTTGTAAAGCAGAATTTTCTGGTTTATATGGACTAAAACACGGCCCTTCATGTTTTTACAGCTTCATTTACACTTCTGTATTTGTGGTCAAGAGTTTTAAATAAACTCGGTAATAGCATAATTTAAGACTTGCATTAGCAAAGAACAGCTTTCTCGCTACTATGGCGGACAGAATCAATTAAATACAGTCAGAGTAAGGTTCCCAAAGATTATTAAAATTGTTAAATTATAGTAATTTTGCCAGAACAGTTTAATGCTTTCTCAATTTTGATACCCAAGGAGAAAAATCCAGAACAAATTTAAAACAATTTGTGTAGAAAATTAGTTTGTATTTTTTGTTCATTTTCACTTAAAATATTTTATAACATCTTTCTCATGTAAATTTGGAAACTATGCTACTGTCCTCAGAGGCTAATAAATCCATTTCTTCCTTAATATACCACCCATCAATAGCTACATAAAGTATTTGATCCAGTCTGAAAACAAGATTCCACTTACCAAAATAATTTATACTGCAACTATTGTCTACTTCACTTCTTGACCGGCTGTAAGCTTTGGGAATCACACAATCCTCTACCTTTCTCCACAAAAGTCATTAAAAAGAAAAACCACTTCACCAACTTAATAAAATCCATCATACTGAATAAATCACAGTTAAAAACTGGCTCTTCCTGTGGTGTTGTTTTGTTGGGGTATTTTCAAATGTGCAACTTTGTACAATGTCTTCAAAAGCTTTATCTATTTGGGTTTGGACATGTACAGAAATGCTGTACTAGTACTACTGCATCTTCATGTCCTGAAATTTCACTTGATGAGGACGCAAGGGGTCTAAAACCCAGAGCAGAGCAAATTTAGCCCTAAGGTACTCTTTTTAATATTCTATTTTCTTGACATTTCAATTTTATAGATTTTACATTATTATCATGTAAAAGGAGAGATGTTACAGCCAGAAAGTGTTTTCAAATTTTTTGTCTGAAACAACATCAAAAGTCAACATTAAAAAAGGAAGAAAGGAGTATGGGAGGCTGGGGAGAAAAAAAAAATAATCTAGACAACTTTTGTACAAACCTTCAAAAATATTTGTTACTAGCTCCATCTTCCAAATACAGGAATTAAGATAACTTTCCCCTCTTTCTTTAGGTTCTAGAGAAAAACAACTTCTGACACTTGGCTTTATAACAAGGCCTAGCAAATCTATAAAAAACAAAAGACCCTGTCATAGTTTTTGGCCTTTTTGACACATGGCATAAATAGACCTTTCAATCTCTGAAATGATAACGTGAAGTGAGGCAATAAACCATGAGCGTAACATTTTTAAGTTATTTGTACAAATTTATATTCTAAGTCCATATTGGTGAGATCTTACACGCATTGAGATACATATCATTGTGTGTACACACAAGCGTGAACACACCTATGGGCGTATACAAAAACATGAAACATCTTTAACTTGGTGAGAAAGGTGAACATTGTGAGATCGAAGGCAGAAATCCAGATGACAAATGAGGACTAAAACCAGGGCTCTGTAAAAAGAGCACTCGAATCCTGAAACACAAAGACAACGCAAGGAGAGGGCTCTTGAGTTTACCAGTGTGACAACTCATATTGATTTAGGGGGTAGGGGAAATCAGAATCGAACACATTCAAGTAAAGTTCATGAATAGGTTTAGAGACTTCAGGATGAGAAACTTGTGCACCTTATGAACAGTACAGTTTCCTTTGAAACTACTAAGACTCTTCCGTTCATCCAGCATAAGAGTCCATGAGGCTTCTGCAAGAAATAGGAGTTTTGAGGTGGCAACCTTGCAATTACCAGCATGTGTCTTTTTTTCTCAAAGGATGCATAAAAAAACCCCAAAAATCAAATCCAAAAAGCACTTTCAAACCACAGGATATGTAAAGGTCCAGCTTCTAGCTTTCCCTTTGAACAGAAAGGCAAGTCAGCAGCACTGGTGAGAAACTTGACTTGGCTGCTAAAAAGACTTGATTAAAAGTGCCTTTAAAAATAAAAAAATTCAGTGAACATAGTTCAGAAAAATGAAAAATCAATTTGCAAGAATTTTCCCCTTTATGTTTTAATTAGCTTTCTTTGTTATGCACTTAAGTGCTGGGTAACAAAATTATCTTTATTACTGAAAAGAAAGTTCATATATGGAGGCTAGGAAATAAAGAATTAGATTAATCAAAAAGATGGCCAAAATCCTCAGAGGAAGGAATTTTGATCTGCTACTTCTAACATATCTAGTGAGAGACAAACATACAAATTCTTCAACACAGAATTAATGTCACAGAAGTATCTGCATACAAAAAAGCTTCAGTAAGAAATTTAGCAATTTAGACTTGACTGGCAAGCTTCAGGAAACCTCGCTGAAGAAGTATGTATGAAGTTATGCTCAGCTACTCTCTCTGACCCATTACCAGCTCTGTATTAGTCAACAAAAGGGAACATGAATTTGCACCTCATCAATTTCAGAGCAGGCTCTCAAATCTCCACATGAAGTTAAACTTGATAAAGGCAGCAATGAAACCAGCTTGGAATAAGGAGCTGCCCAGGCAGGTCACCGTTTTCTTCCTGCCAATGGTGCTCTTGGGTGCATAACATCTAACCAATATTGGTGATTTTTTTCATCATTTGAAGCAAGGTATTCCAGAACAGACTTTTGCAGAACATCAGTGCTCTTAGTTCCACAGTGAATAAAGCACACATACAATTGGGGAAATGAGCTATCCTGGCACAGTGGGAATCCTGAATATGATGTCTGAGACTGTCTCCTCTGAACTACTATCACAGACAAGGGATTTTTTCATAAATATATTTCAATGGTCTGAACACAGCAGTACATACATGTTATGCATGGGTGGACAATACCAATTATGGACTGAATAAACATACCATGTGCACAGTATCACAAAGCACGGCACAACTATTTTTGACTTTCACCTCAAAGTCTTTTAAATGCTGACAATTACTTGAACATTCATTAGTTGAATTTTACTTTACATATCTGTGTTCTTTCTATCTCCTTTCAAAAGAGGAATGAAGTGAAGAGTGTTGCATCTTTGGATTTTTTCAAGCGTTTTCCAGAATCCAGCCAACCAAAGGCTTATTTAGAGCTTGCTCTCCATCAGACACCTTCTCTGTCATTTCAAAATATTTCAGCACTGCTTGCAAGAGATCTCCAACTTTCCAATTTCTTTCTCGCAGTCTTCTGGAAAGCTAAAGGGGAGACAAGGGAACACAAAACAAAATATTTTGACCAGCACATCCTGATTAACAGTTACATAAGTTATTCTTGAAACATTAGCTCATAAGAGATCAGTTGTAATGAGTTAATCGTTATTCCCACATCTATAAAAACAAAAACTTCCCCAAGAATCAGGCGGAAGTTTCTTTAGGGCAGTTTTCACAAAATTTTCTTCTAGAGGGAGTGACATTTTCGAATGACATGGTGCCACAGGTATGAGGGCTGTGGTTCATCAAGACTGCAGAAAACAGGAAATTCTGAACGCAAGATTAAGACATTTGCCACCCCTCCCATGCCAATAATGCACATATAAAAAGACAAAACTCAGTCTTAATAAAAAGGATGTGGATTTTCCTTTCACAACATATAGTGTGGTTTGGGTGGCACAGATGCTACCCTCAATGAAAACAGTGTCTTCAGAGTTGGGAAATTAGAACATCTCTTGGAGAAGAGGAAAAGGTGAGGGTTAAGTTAAGCTACCATTTGGGAGCAGAGATCACTTTAGCTGAAAACATTTATTTTTCACCCAGGATCAAAGGGGAAAAAAAAAAATAAAAATCTTCCTTTGCTTATGCATCAAGCTCAGCTATATATGGAAAAAAGCCCATCCTAAAACAAGGATGAATCTGCCTGATTACCAAGGAGTAAAAAAATTTTTTACTTTAAAAAACTGCACCAAATTCCCACAGAAAAACTTTGTTTGCTGTAGCTTTCTGGATAACTGTTAATGCTGCATTTAATAAACATAATTTAGACGCCCTGTTTATTCTTTGAATCTATAGAACTTTATTGCCTTTCATAGTCCCTACCTATGACATTCTGTATGTTAAATTTAAAAAAAAAAAGTCATAAACAGTGTTCAGTGAAATATCTCCAACAGATACAAAATCTAAAATTCATAATGTTTCTTCCATGAGACGTGTCAGATGGCAATATGAAATTCCATTAAAAAATGAAAAGGAAGACAACCTGTCTCTGGTTCTTCACCTAGGGAATGTACCAACTGCAACAAAGCAGGTGAGGGAACTGACAGAAAGAATGTGGGCATAAAAACACGTATAAAACAACTAACTTCTTGAGCAAACAATTAATCTGAACAAGCAAAAAAGATCCTCTCTAATTTTGAGTACAATATATCCTAAATGCTGAAACTTTTTCAAGTGAAAAAAACCCAGCCTCTTTTCTACAATACAAAGAACTGAAATCTGCTGTTATTTCTGTGAATTTTAAAATAGAGCACAGGGCTCTAGAGTTTTACAGTCTAACGCAGGCAATTTTGCAAATGGTGTTTGGTTTATAAACGAGTAGTCATTTTTCTTATGCCAGAGGAAAGTCTGGCTAATGTCCGAAGACCTACTTCAGCAAATAAAGCATAAAACTTCTGTCCAAAGAAGATACCACCATGGTAAGATGATAGAGCTCGCACCTGGCTTCACTAATGTTTCCAATTTCATTTAGAGTTCAAAGTTCAATCCCGCTATTTCTTTAGCAGACTGATCTGTTTCTTACTATCAGACAAGTGAAATATTGGAGTCTCCTCAAAATAAACACCAGGAATCCTAGAAGAGCTAGATAAGGTCTGATTAAAAATTGCATGTATGTGGTTTTTTAATCCAGGGACTTGCATTTCAACGCTGTCAGGCTTCTCAAAGAAGTTAAGAATGAACTATTCTAATTTACTGGTTTCTTCTTCTAGCTCCTAACAAATGTATTTTGTTTCCTACATAGGTATTTAAATTCTTTCTCCCCTGCTAAGTATAACATGTGTCCTTAAGTAAGAGTTCATACCCAGCTGCAGCAAGTAATACCTTGCCTGATACATGCTAGGTGTATTTTTGTCTTTTAGACAGCCACATCACATAAGTGGCTCATTACCCCTGCTGTGATCAGCTAACACAAACTTTGTCTCCCTTCCAACACCCACCAACTGCTTATAGAGAAAATTACTGTTTAATGCAATCTAAAGCCCACGTAACTGAGGTAACACACCAAAGTACCTATGAGATGACCAAAACCCCAGAGCTGGCAAGAGATCAGTATGTAGGGGTCAGCTTAGTTTTCTGCTGGGCTGCAGTGCCCTCTGGAGGTGCTTGTCTAACTTTACTAGGGACAGAACTGAAAACGACTATTTCTAATTTAACACACTCGGTTTGGGTCAGAGATCATTCCAGTTGGGAAACAAGAATGGAATAAAAAACAGGTAATGCTTTCCTGTCCCGGTGAGTGGAAACAGGATTTCGGTTCATTTTAGCATGAGTGCATTTAGAGAACTAAAAATTAATCTATAAAATTAAGTCAAACAATTGACTCTTTTAATTTTTTCATGACTGCATGACTACTGCCTGCCTGAAGGTTTTGTGGTTTATCTCTAGGTGTCAACAGTATCAATTAGAAAAATATTACAGCTTCTTAGGAATGCATACGTAATAGACTGCTATTTTCCAGAGTGCTCTTCTCAATATTCTCTTATTAGGGTAGCTAGAGTGGTGCTCAGATACACAGTCAGCTAGGAATATCTTAACCTATCTTATTGTAATATCTTTCTTATCTTATTGTATGACTCTATGTGTCTTCAGGCATTGGCTCAAATAGTAGATCACAACTTTGAAATCTACTAAGTCAGGGCTGGCAGAAGAATGAAACTCGAGGAAAAATTAAGAAAAGACACGTCTGGCATCTATTTTTTGTCTTACACGGTTATGTTACAGTGTAAGATACAGATGTGTCACACACACACAAATGAGAATATTATGAACACTTGTGGGTCCTACCGATAGTCTGCCTGAGTACTTGCACACTGCAATTCACATACAACAAGCATGACATAGATGGATAGATCTTCAAAAGATGGCAAAAACGACTCACAAGGTCAGAAGGACTGTAGTCACTAAACCCAACTCATTCACATCAAAAGAACTTCAGAGAATGCCAGGGCAGGCATGTGAGAACTGAAAAAGTGAAGTATTTTCTTCTTTGTGTTAAGATGCTTACAAGCCATAACAGGGAAGGAACATATGAACATAAGGATTAAACCAACCAGTTTAAAATGAAAACAGAAATGGAGAAAAGTACTCTTAAACTGCCTTCTAGTTTACGAAAGCATGAAGTCCACTCCAAGTGTCAAAACTAACGTACAATAGAATCATAGAATGGTTTGGGTTGGGATGGGCCTTAAAGATCATGGCGGTCCAACCCCCTGCCATGGGCAGGGACACTTTCCAATAGACCAGGTTACTCACAGCCCCATCCAACCTCACCTTGAACAGCTGCAGGGATGGGGCATCCACAGCTTCTCTGGGCAACCTGTTCCAGTGTCTTATCACCCTCAGAGTAAAGAATTTCTTCCTCATACCTAATCTAAATCTCCCCTCTTTCAGTGTAAACCTGTTACCCCTCATCCTATCACTATACTCCCCATCTTAGCTGTATGCCTCGTACAAGTACTGGAAGGTTGCAATAAGGTCTCCCAAAGCCTTCCCTTTTCCAGGCTGAACAACCCCAAATCTCTCAGCCTGTCCTCATAGGAGAGGTGCTCCATCCCTCTGATCTTCTTAGTGGACCTCTGCTGGCCCCGTTCCAGCAGGTCCCTGTCCTTCCTGTGTTGAGGACTCCAAAGCTGGACATAGTACTCCAGGTGGGGTCTCATGACAGTGGAGTAGTGGGGCAGAATTACCTCCCATGAACTGCTGGCTGCACTTCTTTTGATGCAGGCCAGGATGTGGTTGGCTTTCTGGGCTGCCAGCACACTGCTGGCTCATGTTGAGTTTCTCATCCACCAACGCACCCAAGTCCTTCTCTCCTCAAGGCTGCTCTCATTCCATTCTCCACCCAAGCCTGTATTTGTGCTTGGGATGGCCCTAACCCATGTGCAAGGCCTTGCACTTGTCCTTGTTGAACTTCTTGAGGTTAGCGTGGGCCCATCTCTCAAGCCTGTCCAGGTGTCCCTGGATGGCATCCCTCCCCCCCCAGCATGTCAACCACACTACACAGCTTGGTGTCATTAGCAAAACGTATTTCTGAAATAATTCTACATCAAACATACCAACGTCCAGAAAAGAAGTATAGGGGATATATTTCAACTTACCAAAAATCCCAATTTTCTTGGTTATTCTAAATAAGAATGCAAGACTCTTAAGATTAAATACATATACCATACAGTTACACAAGCAAAAGAAAAAGCACTTTATTTTCTGTCTAGAAAGGGAGAAGCCACTCTTAGGAAATTTCAGCCCAGGTAAGATCAGAACTGGCCTCTAAGAGCCTTTCACACTCTTAACACAAATTTACAGGAACCAAGCACTGTAGGTGCCCACATTCATCTAAGTTTTGAATCTATTTAGTCATAATGACTTCTACTTTCTGGTCACTCCCCTTTTCTCCTGAAACAATGATCTGAGCTTTGGAAAGCACCAAGTTGAAGACTCAATACTGGATTTGGGAACTGAAAGCAAGCTTCTCCTTCTTTAATACACTGATATACACATGCTGTTTTTGCCAAGATCTTAATTAATAAAAACATACTGTCTTTATTAATATGTTATTAATATTAATGTTAAATATTTTATTGTTTATTTATCCTGAAAATAATTATATTAATTAATTTATTAATGATTAATTATTTTGTATTAGAATATAATGTTTTATTAATTAAAATTAACATGACATAAAAATCTTTGATAATTTATCACTCATATCAACCTTAGCATTAGAGACAATGCCTATATATCTGTTAAGTTAGCCTTTTAGTAGCCACGTAATGTTAAAAAAAGTTTTGGTAGAATATTAAAAAAAATAGGTCAAAGATAATAAGTGCCATATTATCATGTGCAGTTTGGTGTGTAGTCACTTAGGAGTAATTTTTGTGATTTTATAGGTACAAGAATTTTCTCTGATATGTTTGCAATGGAAAAACTCAGGTCAGTGCACATATGAAAATTTTGACCCTACCATAAGAGATGCTATTTGTTAAAGCCTAATTCTTTAAACTTCCACTTTCTCTCTGGTCACATATTAAATTCAATCTATAAAACCAAAATAAAGGTGCCTAAAAATTAAACTGACCATTCTTTCTTAACGGTGTTGGTTGCAGTTGCTTACAGAATAAAAACATATTTAATAATTAATTAGAACCTAAACTTCTCTCTGATAAGAAAATGTGCATTTGCTAGCAGAAAAACCTGAGGCAGAACATCAAAATATTACATTAGAAATTAACTTGCATGATTCAATTTATAGACAATTAAAAATTAAGTAAAAAATGCTTGAAAACATACACTTTTTGCTAAACAAAAATGCTGTAATTGTATCTTCTTTGGAGCAAAACTAGGAAAGCCACTTGTGTAACAAGTTAACTCAGCTTTGATTAATACTGGTTTATTTATGGTACATACACAGCCTTGCTGTTCCACTTTGACCTCTCAAGATTTAAATAATGATTTTCCTCAACAGCAAATACCTTATTATTATAGAGTGGCAAATAAAGCAGTAGCAGCTGGTATATTAAAGCAAATGGAAATCAAGCAAATCCTTTCGCTTCCCCACCACCCATCAAACCCAAGTACTTACAAAGACAAATTCCCTTGTAGCAGCGTCGTGGAAGTGAAGATCAGACACCTCTGTTTCAGAAGCCACCAGCCACTGGAGCGCTGCTCTGAGTTGGGGGTCCACTAGATTTGGTTCCAGATCAATATTCACTATTGATAAAGTCTTCCGTATTTGCTCCAAGCCTACATTAAAAATGTAATCATCAAATACATAATATTGATTTTTTTCCAAAGAGTTTCCATTGTTCACTGTTCAGACTATGTTTTTTTTAAAAGCTGAATTTAATACATGCAGATAATAGAAAGGAAAAAAATCATGCTGGTCGGAAGCACTTCTGTATCTTCCCATAAGGAAATACTGTTTATCCCATTTGCAATCGTATGCAAACATAGCTGAGTACCAAAAGACATCTTCTAACTGCAATGTATATTCCAAATGTCAAGGAATTTAACCCATAAACTGACTGAACAGCAATGGCTCTCACATTGTCCATTAGTAATTTCAATTTTTCAACTGCTATTTTTTTGCTATGCCTTCATCTACTAAATTTTTTTAAAGTGTCTATTTCAGAATTCTTTCTTCTACAGGGAGACTGATCACATTGCCTCTGTTTTTTTCCAAAATATAGAGCTGTTTTTACTGAAGTCTATCCAACTTTTCAACATTACCTCTACAGCACAAGTTCCAAAAATTAACACAATATTGAAAGAGCAGTTGCATTAGAAACACAGAGAAACTACATTGTCATCTTCTGTTCCCAATTCATTAAAAACAAA
This sequence comes from Scolopax mira, assembly GCA_004320125.1. Classification (NCBI taxonomy): domain Eukaryota; kingdom Metazoa; phylum Chordata; class Aves; order Charadriiformes; family Scolopacidae; genus Scolopax; species Scolopax mira. Next base: position 127,056 of record BJBW01002473.1, read on the forward strand.
AGATTTTAAGAGATGTGGTTCACTTCCATACATTTTTCTAGAGGCTTAAAAAAAAAAAAAAAAAGAAATAACAACACATTTTTTCTGCTTACATCAAGACTATCTGGAGATTTGCAGCATGGCTGAATATCCTCTGTAAGCAGGGAGCACAGGTTTCCTGAAACACTTATTTTACATTCAGAATATACCCAACAGAAAGAAAAGCTCTGTTAGAACTTGCTCTAACATCAGCTCATCTTTAAATCCAGTTCACACTCTGTGTATTCAGTCCGTCCTCATTTAACAACCTTTGGCATGTAATCAGACTGGAACCACAGCAGAGATCTTCTACAAACCAGAAAGCTGTAACAAGATTCTGGATAAACCCTATTTTATATTTCACTAAGAAAAAAGATATTATAGCCAATGTATTGAATCCAAGCTTTTTCACGGTTTCTCATGACTCCTCTTCCAAGGCTAATATGGCCAATTTGAACAACTCCTGCAGTACCTCCAACTGCAGACACATTGCTATGGCTCCTTACCAAATGTTTTACAAATAAGTTAGTCTATGCATATAAATTTATGCTTTCAACAAGCTGGTGAAAGCTCACTACCTTACGTTATTAAATACATGTATGAACACCAGAGGCCCAAGCTTCCCAAAGGCCATAAATTTCAGTGCATTAAGAGGTGTATGTAGGGTATTAATCTAAGAATATATTCTGACACTTGACTGACATGCGTTACGATGAATAGGGATAACAGAGTTGTCACCTGTTTTGCAGACTACAGAAGCAAAGAATTCACAAAAGTAATTCATGTAGATCACACAGGTCATCAACATTACCTTCTACAGCATCCTTGGAGTCTTCATCTTTATCTTCTGTTCCATCACTGTGTTTTTAAAAATAAAGCAAAAATATTAATACACTCCAGTATATGCACAACAAATATAGTCAATCCTAAGACTGTAATGAAGGTTAAAGAGCAGGAAGATCATAAAAGAATTATGCAGTGATCATGAAAAGAAGCTTTGCTTCTCACACTATTTCATGTTGGGAACAGATTTATTGTCAACTTTGCAAGATTTGCTCTTAGGGAAAGAAGAGAGAAGAGAAACAAGAGAAGGGTGTTAAAAAGAAACAGTGAAATTAATACATTTAAAATGTGAAATTTAAAATTAATACATTTTAAAATAAGAATGAAACTTACTGATTTTAATTTAGGAGGACAGTTTAGTTTGGCTTCATATTTTAAAAGGTTGAGACACCTTATGTCACAAGTATGAACAGCTATAGGTTATTCAAAGCTGTGTCGTAAGTGTTCTACAAAAAAATCAATTATCACGCAATTTTGAAAGTTTCCACAAGCTATAGGAAAAAAACAGAAATCCTGTAGGAAGCAAGCTCTAGTTTGCATGAAAAAGTGAATCTAAAGACTTGTAAAACTGCAAGCAAGAACATGCACAAAGGGACTTTTCATTTTGCAAGCAGAATACAGTCATTAGTTTAGCACAGCAAAATTTAACCATTCAGTATGGATTAATTAATGAAAAAATCATATTGTGATTAAGTGAGAAAAGTGTGGATAATGTATCAGCATTTTAAAAAAGCACTGTATTTTTATTTTCCAAAATGATGATTTCATGCATTAATTATGAGGAACCCATCTGTTTTATATTTCTCAACTCAACCAACCTGTCTGATGTTGGAAAGGATAAATTCTCCTCATACATATCCCCTTCTAAACCAAGACTGCTCCAGCTACTGCTGTTACCATTACTGCCAGGAGAAGAAGAGAACACAGCTGAACTAGAAAAGAACAATACCTCAAACTAGAACCTTCATTGTCCTTAGAATTGTTTTGTTAAGACATTTAATGCAAGAGCATTGAAACTTCCTAAACAGATTTGCTGGAACAGAGTACAAACATGATTGTCAATGCTATTCACAGCAGCAATGTGCACAATAATGCAAAACTGCTAAGTTTCAGTACACAGGTGAAAGTATTAATTTGTACTCAATTAATTTTCCAGATCAGTGCTAGCAGTAATTCGGTCCTCAGGTCTAAGCATATTGCTCATTATTTATACAAGCTTGATAATTTCAATATGATTACTCATAGGAATATGGATTCCAACTACAATATTTGCTTAAGGACTGGCTAAGAGTTTGTAATATTATACATTGTGAAGAAAACTGCACAACTAAAATCCTTCCAACTCATTCCAAAAATCCAGTTATGATCTCCAACAGCCCGATGAGAAGGCAAATAAAAAACCTTTTTCTAAGAAGTTCTGAATATTGTTCTACAAGATGATTTTTTTAAAAAGGGGGGGGGTGGGGGGGGTGGGGTGGAGGGCTAGGGGGTGGTGGTGTTGTAGATCAGACAATACTAAAAAGATTAATTCACTCAGAGTTCATAAACACATTGCATTTATTCCATAACTACATTCAACCCGATGCAAAGAATGAGAAAAAAATTGAGCATGTCTTTACACCAGTACATTTCAGGCATTACAATTTGCAGAGTTTGTTAAGCCTTTGCTTATGTACAAGATTGAGCTACTCATGTGATTAAATCTCCTCTTCCCCAACTTTATAACTCCCCCAGAGTATGCCTGGAAGGCTTCCAAAATAGGATTTCAAGATAACCAGCATCCTTTGAGAAAGCTATATTGTCTACTCTAGATGGTACAACAAGCCCTGAAGCAACTAAAGAGAACAACTGCTGCAAGGAGATTCCTTCTTCAACTAAGTTTTGTGTGACTGTTAAAACTCTTCTATTCCACTCATTCCACTCAAGATAAATAAGAAAATACAAAACAACAAATGGTGGAAAGAAACATTTCAAGAGACAGACTTAAAATCTCTTTTAAGAGCCTGCCAGTAACAGCACCACCTATCAGTGTCCTTTGCTTTCCAGTATGCTAACTTCAAACCAGTAACAGCAGGTTAGCAAGCCTGCAAGATGAACACACCCTAGCAGAAAAAAAAATAATTAAATGTTGCAGGTGCTTCATTCAGAATGTGCAAAGAACAGTTCTCTTATTATGCAAAAAAGAAAAAAGAAAATTGAAGAGCAGAAGCCTCCAAAGAAACTTGATTTGCACAGGGAATGCAAACCTGGTCTTAAGAACACTTCTCAAGCTACTGTGGGAGACTATCACATTATATATGAAGTATTAAATTTGGTCTGAATTACACAGATAGAAAAGATTTAACATAGCCTACCGATACCAGTATTTTGCACTGAAACAGCCTCTTTCACTGAAAGTTATAAAAGCATAACGTAAGTGGAAGTGGCAGTAAAAGCTGCCCAAGTTCTTGGACTAAAGGACCTATTAGGTATTTGCAACCTAACAAAAAAAGCTCATGCACAGTACTATTATGATTAGGTAATAGATTAATTTTTTTTTAAGATGTTAAACTTAGTCTGAAATAATCATATATTTAACTATATGATTACAATGCATAGCAGTGTATGAGACTTTTTTGTAATGTGACCTTTATTTTGTTTTAAGATGTCAAAGTAAAAGCCTTGAAAATAAACTCCTGCAACAACAGAACAAGCAATAGGGAAAGGCATTATACTGCTTCTATAACGTTTCATGCAGTTCTTCAACATGAGCCAGCAGAGTTACAAGAAAAGCTTTCAACTTTTATATACATATAAAATTATATATATACACACGCATACTGTACATATGGGAACTATCTCAGATCATCTGCTTTGAGATTCTGCATTATGTACATACAGTCAAAGCAAAGAGGCTTCTGCTCTGAATTACAGCCTAACCTGGATGCTCCAATTCATCCCCTGGAAAAGCCTATGTCTCTGCCTATGCCTACACATTAATTATAGAAAAAGTTTAAGACTATTTTATTTATAAATTAAAGCCACTAACATTAGGCAGGCAAAGCAGAAGATCAAGCACTCCCCCACATCACTAACTTTACCAAGTCTGCTAAAGAACTTTCATTCCTATTTCCATTCAAATGGAACTGCAGGGATCATGACTTGATAATTCTTTCGAGGTTTTCTTGCTGCCTTGTTTACAGATAGTTTAATTCTCTGTGAAGTACTGAAGTACAACTCTTATATTCACCTGAGATGCAGAGGACATGTACCATTTCAACACAGCTACTACAAAACAATGTTTGGTTTTTTTTTTTTTCCCTGAAGTAAAGCAGCGCAAGGTAAATTGAACTGGACCACTGTAGCTTGTACTGTTCTGTTGTTTTCTGAGGATTGTGATCCTGGGCTCCAAAAAAATTCCATCTACCCTTAATGGAATCTCTAGGTCTATTATTATGAAGATAATTCCCAAAATGTCAGCTAAGGGAGTCTCGAGTAACCAGTATCCATTGAACACTGCAAATAGCATGGAAAATAGTGTGGTAAAGGTCTTCTCTCACCAAATAAAACTTGTCTGATGTTCACTATGTTGCTTAGTGATATTGTACCAGTGCTACAAACAAATTGGTCTAATGGTCTAACACTATCTAGTACCTCCAGGATGGCACAAGCAAGACTGCTGACAGCTTCTTAGACACTGGAAGTGCACCTGCATTAAGAAATAGCTGTCAGGGGAGCGATCCTACCTAATACTACAGTTAAATGTTTCAAATTGACATGGTTTACATATAATCAGCACAGTTGGCTGTTTGTTTTTATTTAAACAGGTGGCCCTAACTATAAGGAAAACAAAACCAGCAACAACAACAAAAACAATAAAAGCCCCAAACTTTTAACTGCTGCAACTTCATAACAAACGCCCCTCTACGACTGAATGGCATTTTCCTGTTTAATAAAACAGTTTATATTAAGAAGAGGAAATAAAAGCAATAAGTTTCATCACTGTCAGGTAATTTTTTTTTTATTTCCTTAGAAGATGCTAACGCTGTTCCACAAACAGTGTTATTACTGAACCTTGTTTTGTTACAGACGGTCTCTTCTCTCACCCCCCAATATCTTTTTAGTCGGGGCAACAACCCCAGGTCCCGTCACTTCCACCTGCTAAATCTCAGCAACACAAAGGAACAAATATGCTGTTACCAATCCACATGGGCTTTGTAAAACTGGCTGATCGATTTGGGCATGCCAGTCTCCTCTGCCAACACCTTGCTGTTCAAATTACACCCACCTTCTCCAAATAAAATGCTAATTTAGTTCATTCCTCCTCTAATGAGCCACAAGACTTTCTTGCAAATTACAGAAATTACCTTCTTTTCATTTAAATCTGTTTTGGGGATGATAAAAAAGAAATACAACATAAGCACTACAGGTATAACAATGTTCTTAAACTTTTTTTGGTTTTTTTGGCATCAACTAACCTATATTTTATGAACTATTTGTAACAGCCAATATATTGAATATTATTCCTTATACTCCAAAATTCATCACGTAAGTCTAAACTCCTTTTCATTTGTTCAATGGATGATGTTAAAATAACTTTAAATCAATGTATTCTCTTACAAAATTATTCTGTTGTATGAGTAATAAAATATACTAGTAGTTTGATTAAAATATTTATTTAAGCAAAACATGAAAAAAATGTACATATTTAAGTGAGTAGTTTCACTTTGGTACAAAACAACCCATTTGTACATTACATAGGAAACCATATCTCTCATATTTTCTTTAATCTTGGTGATGCTAGAACTACTAACTAGAAAGAAAAAACCTTTCCCCCAGTTCTACTGTTGTTCTTCAACAGAAATGCTGAACTTTCTACAGTAAAGTACTATATGAATCATAAAAAACCTAAGTTTACTCATTCCTCATATATTCCTTATATAGAAGCTTGGGCCATAACTCTTAATATAACTTTCCCTGGAAACAGGCAGAGACATTGCACATTTTTAAAATTCCCATTCTAATCTTTGTTAGTTACCAATCAGCCAGGGAAAGTGCAGCGAGAAGCTCTGTGGAAAACTTTACTTCCCTGAACAGGTAAGTTCCAACATTACAGACCTGTAAACTCATGATTAGTAGCACATAAGTACTCCACCAACATCAGTTAGAACGGTTTATAAATTCAACTCCCAAAAAAGACAAAAATTGCTGTTAATGCTCCTCATGCAAGTTCTTCAATAATAATTATTAAGAATTTGTTTTATGTAAATTCATTTAAGTTTTAGTATTTCAGAGCAAAACTTATAAACAACACTTTCAAGTTGAATTTTATATATTATGGTTGTTTTAAAAATGTTGTCATCTTTTGCTAATACTTAAATTATGTATGTACAGTTTTGCTTGATGTAACTCCCTGACTTCAGTGACAACTCATACTCCACACATTTACAGAGTGTACAGTATGAACATTCCTGGGCAACAGTATTTTGTAAGAAAACACAAATACTAGAGCCCTTTTTAATAAAAGGATCACTGTGTGTTGAAGACAAAGTAAGTTCTTCTCCCTCAACCCCCAGGAGAAAAGCACTTGATGCCAAATCATTTGACAACAAAATAATTGTTAAAGTATACTAACATATTTATAGTTACCTGTCACTGAGGTGAAGAAAGCTGCTGCTCTCATCAGGATGCTCATCTTCAAAACTCAGATTGGACCAGCTACCCGTGCTATCATCACCAATACTAAGACTCATCTGCTGGCTAACAATAGATTCAACAGAGTGAAATCCTTCTCTTCCAACAGAGCTAAACAAAAATCAAAGACAAAAACATCACCGCGTTTCAAGCTCATTTGCGTTAGTTCATTTACAGACATTTAACACCATTTCAAAGACATGAAATTCCAAGGAAAAGAAAAAAAGGGGAAACCATTAATTTGTACCCTATTTTCAAATTAAAAAATGGAGCAACCAAATAAAATTGAAATTTCAACAGGTTTAGATCAGTGATTACTATATGGAATTATTTCAGGAAAAGATGGAGTGGCACAAATAATTCTCTCATTTAGAAAATTATTTGCTATAAAACATAGATGGCATTTTAGTCTTATGGACTGTATATCAAGGTACACTTTTCCAGTAGAAGACTTAATACTATTGAACTTGTTCACCATAGGACAGTTTGGCTACTTTTCCACCCTGTTTCCAGTACAACCAACTAAGGGGTCTGTTATTGTAGGCAAAGTGCTTAGGTACTCACTGGTGTTTAAAATGCTAGGATTCCATTTTTTAAAAAGGTCTTTCTATAGAGAAAGATTTGTCCTCCTGCTTCAAGAAAGTGTACCAACATATGACTCATGCAGAATTTTCCCCTCAGGAAGCATACTTAAAATTTTATCCAAAAAACAATCAAGCAAATATGCTCAATAGAAGGTAGCATTTAAAAGATGCTTCAAAAGATCCACCTTGATAACTTTAAAGAAGTTTGAACTCCTTAGAAAAAAGTCACAATATGAGAACATGCCAACTGGGACTGTCTACATACAAATGAAGTAGTAGAAAGTTAAAAAAACAATTATCATCCTACTACCACCATAGCAAGGAACCATAGTAACATCCACTATTTAAAAAGCCACCCTTAACCCCATCACTGGCAACACTTCGCTCCAACAAGCATGAATTTATGCAGAAAAATATGTAGCTTTGAATAAATTACTGTTTGAACTGGAACCTATTTGGGCAATAAGAAGATGAATCCCCCCCATTTTACAGTTATACCAGCACTAGCAACTGGCATACTAGTTCTTTTCACCACACAAGGCAGCTTCTTAAGAAACATATGCATTACATACCATACATGATATGATGATGTAAGAAAGATTTATAAATTTTATTGTCATATTAAAGCCATAATATCACCTCCTTGTCATAGAGACAATGAACAGTAACTCTTTGAACCCTGTATTTTATTGTCATATTCTAACTAGAAGTTTTAAATAATATTTTAAGAAGTCATTCAGAAAAACGTACCTTTGAAACTGCAGGTATAAAAAAACCGTCACCTCTATTATTATTTTTTTTTTTGTCACACACTAAGGACTCAACTCTGTTGTATAAAGAGCCACTATATATCTTATGAGCATCTTTACACTGCTAGAATTTTCAGTTGAATGCTTTCATTCAAAGGTGATAAACATTAAAACAGATCTTAGCGTTTTCTACAAAATTTGCCCCACAGACACAAAACCAAAGCTTTCATTCACATCTATGGAGCAGAAGCTAGTATGTATGGGTTTCATATCCAACCTTAAAAATTTAATTCAGTCCCTCAGTGGCCTTTAGCCACTGAACATATAAAAATAAATTTTATTATTCATCATGATGCTCCTCTGGAAACCAGGAAAATAAACTTTTAGCTATTGTGAGGAATTCACACACAGAAAGAAAGTAGGAAAATAAGCATTACTAGAAATTGGAAAAAACCAACATGGTAAAGATTGCTCTTGGACCTGAAGAAGAAGAATTTCAAGTCACTCTGATCACCACACTGTCTGTTTTAAGAATCAGTTCCTGTTTGCCCCAAAGTCACTGTGGCACTTATTTCCTATTTATAATCCTATTAAAGGAAGCAGTATATTAGCCTTTGCTAAATACACAAGAATTTGAAAGTCAGTTCCTTCTCTACTGGATTTTATAAGCAAAAGTGTATTTTAGTAAGCTGTTTTTTCTTTAAGTAAGGGGGTTTTTCCCCCAATAATGACACTGTCATAACATAGCCTTAATCAAAATAAAGTCTTCATACCATAAAGTAATGGCTAATTTGCCCAGTACCAGATGTTGGTCCTACTGACAAAAGCAAAAATAAACTACCTTTATTTTTTAGCACAGAAGTAGAAATACAGGTAGGTAACAAACCTGTTCAATAAAACATGTAAGGTCTACTATACTGTAGGTAAAAATAACAGCATTTCAAGTTGAAATAGTAAGTTCTACTTATTAGTAACCTACTAGTGATGCATGGTCATACACATAGAAACCTTGGTTTCAAGCTCACACAGGTGGAAGAATGACTTTTTTTTTCCCTAGTTATGAATCATTTAAACATCACCAGAGGAATAGAAAGAAAACATGCAGAACATAAAGTGTATATTTCTACAAAAAAAAAAAAAACCAACCCAGCAAACTTTCTGAGCACATATTTGTATGAACAATCCTTCTTTTTCTGGTATGGAATGGAACAAGTAAGAGAAAATTAATATTACCTTATGTTAACTGCCTGACCAATATTAGTCATAGCTGATGTCATTATTTCAGTAGTAAGGCTTTCAGCAAAACTGACTCCATCGTGTCCAATACCACTGTCAGCTGTCAGACTTGTGTAACTCAGCTCTCCTTCTGCTTTCTCTACAGCCGCAGCAGCCCCCTTGTCAGAAACCGTTATCTTCTGTTCTACATCAACGTGAATTTTAGGAATATCAAGCTGAAACACTCTTGATTTTTGACAGGCACCACCTAATCCAGAATGAAGAAAATGCCTCACTGGAATGGAGGAATCTTGCACAGGTAGATGATGAGATGTACTTTCTGTACAGTACCGATGCTCCTTCATACTGCAGCATCTACAGACAGTTCCAGAAAAAGGAGACAGTTTCTCAGTATATGAGAGCCTATCCCCATTTTTTCTGTTTTCAGCCACATGGAGAACAGCTGACTCTAAACCCATTTCTAAAGTATCATCTGCTACTTTCCTAGCATATTGTTCTATAGCTTGAATAATGCCTTCACCGTAGCCACTTTCATTTAAACTGCCTGTACTATGATACAGTTTATGATCTGGGGAGAAAGGAAGAAACGTCCTAGAAAATCTTGTTTTAATAAGCTCCCCTTCATCAAATTCAGTCTTTTTATAGAGACAGGAATCTGTCAGAGACTTTGGCAAACACGCTCCTGACATTTTCAACTTCTTCCTGACATCACAGGTGATACTGCGTGCAAGGGATTCCGAAAAATGTAACAACTGTGTGCATCCCGTTCCCTGCGTGCCGACAGCCCTGCCGTGCCGTAGGTCTTCCCGGCCGCGAATGCCGCTTTGCACTTGCTGCCCTTTCACCAGCTCCACCTTACCCTTTACCTGCCCGTTTTGCCCAGGAAACGTCTTCCTGTTGTACCTCAGCTTGGATTTTCTAGCGGCTTGCTGCAAGCCTGATTTGATAGACCTGTAAGCCAGCCTGCTGGCGTAGTGATCCATCAGCAGTTCGGCGTTACCGCCTTCTCGTTTCAAAACTCGGAGAACGTGATCCGCGTACTCGTCGGTCACACTTTCACAGCTGGGGTATTTGGAAGTCAAACCTGTCGTGCTTGAGCCTGGAGGGACAGGAAGTACAGATGAATCTCCCTCCCCCGGCCACTGGTCCTGCCCTTTGGCACTCGAATCTTTATGGCCTTTTCTCAGATAAAGGCAATCCACCTGACAGTTAACCCGCTTCAACCTCAAGAGTTGACAACGCCTTGATTTCACTATCTTCTTGGCCTCGCTGATGACTTTTCCTGCCATATCCCCTGCATAATTCCATAAAGAACTGCACGTCTCTTCGGGGATGTTTGTAAATGCAGAATATCCACATCTTTTGTTGTGACTACCTAACTGAACCTGTCTATCTGCTTCTCGTGTGTTGGTTTTACCATCTAGGTGGGAAGCAGCCATTTCAGTCGCGAGTGAAATGATATGGCTGGCTAAGCAATCTGCATACTGAATTGTTTTTTCTGAACACTCCTCTTTCTCAACGGGCACTTCAGGATGATCTTCATCTTCACTACTTTCCACTTCTTCAGAAAGCGACCGCATGAGTTTCAGCATAAATTCCTCATTTTCCAAAGAGTCATGTTCAGTTTCAGACAAACCAGCAACGGATGGATTGTAGGGAGTAGAAGGTGGTGTCGCAGGTGCAAATTCCTTTGCCAGTTCTCCCTTGAGTTTCTTTGACAGTTTTCTTAGGTTTCTTTCAGAACTACTTTGACATGGCACTAAAGGAGTTGGTGGGGGTGTACCAGGCATTACACAGGTATTTCCATCTTTGAGACTTGATTTACCTTCTGCCTGCAGAGCATCTTCACTGCCACACATCACTGAAGAAAAGCTATTGGCATGCAGAAAACAATCAGCCTGCCTGTACGTCACAGGTCCTGACGATGGTTTCTGAGCATCATGGGTCTTTGAGGGCTTATTTAAGTATGTTACTGGGCAGCTTCCTGTGTCAGTAAAGTCCTCTAGAACACGCCTAGCAAAAGTCACAGTGGAACAAGACGGTGGTGATTTTGAAGAAAACCTGTGCACTTTTTGTTCCTGCCAACAGTCTTTAGATTCTGAAAAACACTGAACAGAAGGAGTCGGAGTATGGAGAAAATTACATGGATTATTCAGAGGCATCTGTTGTTGTTCCACAATTACAGAAACGTTGCTTTGTTTTTCAGTCTCTTGCTTCTTTATCACACATTGGTCCCTTCTGCTGATATCTGCTGAAGTCTGGGAGCTCACATTACATGCTAAATTCTCACTAGTGTTGCATAACACAGTTTTACTTTCATCCACAGATTGTTTTACGACATACTTGGCCAAGCGATCCGCAAAAACATTCTTGGGGAGATCTTCACCAATACATTGCACATAAGGTTTTTTATCTATTATTTTTTTTGTTAAAAAGTCTGTATATTCTTCTACTGCTTTTGTTACTCTAGATGAGGTTATAGCTTCATAAGCTTCATTTACTATCATATCCACCATAGTTCCAGAAAAAGTATTAATCCCTTTTGATCCACTTGTTATTTCTGAATTACTATTCATTCCAGATCTGTTGTTTGTTTGTTTGGTATCATTTTGGTTATGTAAGAGCGATGGAGTACTTCCAGTACTTTGACCATGATCTGAAGTTAGGTATATATTTCTGAAGGAGGCGACTTCCTCCTCCCTCTTTCTGCTTGCAAAAAATGGATGAGTGGAATCTTTGTCATCAGAATTCGGAGCAGTAGATACTTTTGCTTTATAAGAATCGGAGGAAACCTGATGTTGACAAAGAGCTCTTCCAGCTAAGGGCACGGGTATTGAACTGACAACACCAGAGGTGCAAAACAGAGCTTGGTGTACTGTATATTCCTTCTTGGAATCTTGGATTGGCTTCACTGCTACCCTGTCATTAAAATTAGGAAAAACTGTGGAAGTCTGTGTTGATTCTAACATACTTTCTGCGCTCACATATTTAATGTTGTCCATGGAAACACTAATGGCTGCTTGTGTTGTGAAGGTCACATCAACCTGAGATAGTTCAATAAAAGCCTCCTGAATGACAGATTCAGACAAATCTCTGGCATAGGATCTTACCACTTTGTCTTCATAATCAAATGATGAAGGTTGTGCAGCTGTAGGCGTCGATGGATAGGAAAACTGGCACACTTCCATGATTCCTTCAAACACAAGTTCCTCAGCAAGGTCTGCCGCAAACCGAGCAACGGTGTTGGTAAAGACTTGTTTCTTTACGTGCCGCAGTTCTTTCAAAGCACCAGTTATAGCTTCGCTCACCAAAAAGCTGGCTATCCCATTAATGGCACGCTCCTTCAGGGAGATGGCTCTACGCCTTCCGATCTCATAAAAGGCCATTTGAAAGACTGAAGAAGTCAATCTAGCAGCCAACTGACAAAGAGCACTGGTGCAGGAAGAAACGCCTTTTTGCAGGTCTTTAAATGCACTGCCAAAACTTTTTTCAACTAATTCAGCTGCAAACTTTTGAATGCTATCTCTAATCATTAACGACTTATGTTTAGATTTTGCTTGTTTATCTGGCTCCTTACTGTTTTCAGTTTTCATTCTGAAATCTGCGGCTTGACCTTTTTTCTCTTTCAGAGCGGTGCCTTTGTGTTTTGGATCGCTTCCTTCGCATACTTGTTCTGATGAGGACTCGGAATGAAAAACAGAACCCAGTATTTCAAAGGAAACACTGTCAGCGTATGCTGAGTAACTATTATAAACTGCATCGTGGCGATTTTGGCCTGTCCCATCTCCACCAAGGCTAATTCGACATAAACATTCAGAAGAACCACAGCTCCCTAGTGGACTGAAAGCTGATGATCTAACAGGACTGAAAAAGCCTCCATTCTCTTCCCCTGCTGTTTTAACTGGGCGAGGGGAATCTGGGACATCAAAGACGCTGCTATACGGTGATTCTGGCTTACGAGGAGTTGGCTTCTTTACATTGGCTGGGAGAGTGGGACGATCAAACTTGAATTTCTGAGGATTCATTGTAATGCTTGCAGAAGACAACTGTTCATGCGCAGTCCTCCTTTTCTGGGAGGGATTCCCCAAGACAGGATCCCTAATAACTTTACAAGAGTCCTCCAAGGCTTGTTCCAGCTCATCGAACTGATCAAAACTGTCAAAAAATTCACTTACTTCTGAGTCTGAGTCCTCTATACCATCTTTCACTACTGGAATTTTTGGCAGCTGAAGTTTTGCTTTCAAGCTTTTTTGATACCCTTCTTCATCTAAGAAGATGATGGGGCTTGGGCTGGAGCAATCTGACTCAGATGATTCCGCTGGAGAGGAAGAAAACAATGTTTTACATAAAAAATTAACACCTTGATCAGAAGGATTATATGGCTTATAGAAACTCCTTTGTATCCAAGGATCAGAAATTGAGGTTGTAACTGAATTTTTTACTGAGGATAGTTCCTTAAGTCCCAGAATATCAATCAAAGTAGAAGATCTGGCAGATGACTTTTGACGTGCAGAACCCACAAGGATCTTTGAGTCAACAGCTTCTAAACATTGACCGGGGATGGTCTGTGAAGCAGCGTCTCGGTGGTTTCGAGAAGTAAAGCTGCATGCACCTGAAAAGGCAAAAAAAAAAAAAGAAAGAAAAAAAGATTCCGCTGAACTACATAAAATTAGGGACAGATTTTGATGGCAGCTGCTGAGCTTTTTATTGTTGCAAAGTGCTAGCTGAGTTTTCATGATTAAAGCGATTTTTTATTTTTTTTCAAATCCTAATCTAATCACTGACAAATTAATTTATTTTTCAGCACACAAGAAGAACAAGATTCTATTTGATCTACATCCAACATCGAGATTAAAATCTTTGATTTATGAGTTGATAAATTGTTGTGAGAAGAACAGGAAAAAATTACATTTCCAATGGCATAACAGCCCTTTAAAAAACATGCTTAATGTAAAAAAAAAAAAATACTATTTATTTACATTTATTTCCTCATGAAATTCCAAGAGCCTAAATTTCAAATAGCAATTTCTACAAGTCAACAGCATGCAAGAACTTACCACCACTTTGTGTCTTTGAAGGCTCATCTTCATCTAAGTGTTCGAAAGCAGTGACAAAATCATCCTCAATTGAAGAAACTGATTGATTAGTGTCATCATCTTCTCCATGGGATGCCTCTGTTTGACGTTTTTGTGATGAGTTTATTTCCACTGCATATCTTATGCCTGTGGTATACTTGCTTAGCAAGGTAAATATATAATCGACTTTGATCCTTGGGAATGAAGGAGACAGTCTCATCACACAAAACACTTCAGGAAGTTGATTCTTGAAAAAGAGAGTAACAAGAAAGCAAGCACAAGAATCTTAGAATTATTTCAACTGTCAGGAGTAGCAAGGGCTTCCTTCAATGCATTATTATGAAGAGTAAAAGATTTACAAGTATTTTAAAGATGAGAAAATGAATGGAACAGTTTGTGTAGAGCAACAGTTAAAGTCACTCATTTTCATAACTGCTGCATTCTGTATAAATCATTGTAATAAAACAAGCAAAAAAAGGTTATGCAATACAACCTTGATAATACACACTCAAGAATCTATTACAAAATGAATATTAAAAATCCGAAGAGGAAGACAATATTTCAAAGCATGTTTATGCTGAATAGCAAGCACACCAGCTCACAGGATATTTGTTTCTCCAAGGTATTTTTATCTTATATGCAACATAATTAAATTTAGCATGTATGATAAATCAATATGGACTTAAGACGTTTGCTTTAACAACATTTATAATTGGAAATAATAACATTACAATAGTAATAATATTGGAAGTAATATTGGAAATAAAAATATTGCAAATTACATCATTAAACAGCATCTATAATTTAAAATAACTTTTTAGTAAGAAAAGAGCCCACTGAGATTTACAAACATTTGACATTCATAATTCTTGGCACCTCTGTTTCAAGAAGAGAAGTCTGCTGAGGATGAAAGCTGTATCTGAACAGGGATAAGTAACTTGACAAGTTTCATCTTCCTTGCAAATTGTCAGTGAAAGGGACTAGTTTAGTAGAAGCATGGGATCAGCACCATAATTAAATATTTATTAAAGATTTTCTGTTAATAATACGGTACTTGAAAGCACAAAGTTCATTTTGAGATTTTCTAACATGCATTTTAAAGAAACTGCAGAAACATAACAACATTAGTACTACTGTGGTTAATATGGCCCAAAACCAAAAGCAAGACAAGGTGCAATATGACTAAACTCTTTACGAGGCCAAATATAATACTTCTGTAATTAAGACATGCAAGAATATACAGGATTTTTACCTGGTGTTTCAAGACATAAGGTTTTCCCAAGGTTTTCTTTACATCTTTCAGAAATAGAACCTCATTTTCTTTTAGTTTGCACAACTGCAGCGATTTCAGAACATCTGGAAGCTCTGAAGAAACAGCTGCCAACTCCTGATGTAAACATAAAAACACATTGAGAATACAAATTGAAAAAAATAACATGTAAATTATAATAGTTTTGATGTCATATCGCCCCTAAATAGTAACAGCTGCTAATATTGGTAAAGCTTCTCTTTCCTCCTATCTCCCATTTACTCTTGTGAACTGTGGTGTAAAGCTTGTGTAAACAAGCTTTAATTCAGCCCACACTCATCTCCAGCTGGCTCTTCAACCAAAAGAAATTCCACTGTCACAAAAGAGAATCCTCTAGGTGCTGAAAAGCAGCTACACATCCTACAAGGTAGGCAACTCAAAAGAGAACACTGCACTCAGCTAACAATGGTTCTCAGTGGATCTCTATGTGTTCTTGGTGTGCTTTGTTGGAAAGGTGGTTTAGCCCCCATTATGAAAACAAAGACAAGGCACTTCTTTAAGCATGATGTTGGGTAACTTCCAGATTTATCCAGTATAGAAAAGTATATACATATGAAATATATATTTTAGAAGTATGGGGCTTTTAAACACCCTAAACACTACTGATCCACCAAGTTTCCATAAACATATTCAGCCCAATTTTCTCTAAATTCCACCTAACTATAGACAGTCAAATATTTCTTAGTCGTAATCAAATTATCAGGTGCTTGACTTAACATTTCCAGATCATTCACATACAAAGACTGACCCAGGTAATAATCTTGATATATATCAAACACTGATAATTGTATTTAAATAATTGTTTTCAACTTTTCACAATATTTGAAACGTGGTTTTTAAATGCTCAAGATACACATTTCATTTCTTGAACACCAAAATTTCTCCATCTAGAAAACTTAAAAGAAATCCCCAGTGCTGAAGAACATTATTTTCCAATATACATACATATATACTGTACCTGCAAATGAGCAATACCCATCTCTTCAGCAAAACCTATAAACGTAATCTGTAAAATAAATACATGAACATATTGAACACAGAAAATAATTATTTTGTTTTCTGCAGAAATCGAAGAGTTAAAAAATCAGCAGGATTTACCACAACACTTCATTTTACTGCCATGAAAACCATACATTTGGGTAGCATAGCATGCTCAAACAGTAGCACGTAGTCTTATATGAAGAATTTGAGTTTGAATTCAAATACACAATGTGAATTGTGAAAGGTCAGATCAGACTAAAGAGCACATACCACATTTAAAACCTGACAAATACACATTTTTCTAGTGGCCTATTGGCTGGTATACACCAAGCAAAACATACAAGCCTCATTACATCTGTTAAAATAAACCTGATTTTTCAAAGATCAGTGCTCATCTGTCCTTGCTTCAGGCTGGACTCATATAAACCAGTTCCAATCTGAAATCTGTCCATGTTACCAAACTTGGATACATTTGAATATACTGAAGAGAACATAATGCCAACATATGATACAATTTACCATGTAAATTGATTAGCTTAAGGCCAAAACACAACAGATTACTCCAGCCACATGTTTGCATGCAATATCCAAGTAGACAAACCCCTAAAGTAAAAGAATTAAAATATTCAACCTCAAAAAAAAAAAAAAAAAAGTCTTGTCAGGCTCAGGAACATGAAATATGTCAGAAATGACAGCTTTGCCTCAGTTTTTTGTGTTTGTGGACAGGGAAATATTTTATCACATATTGTCCCTGTCTCCTGTCAACAGTCAGGAGACTTGTATTGTTCAACAAGAACAGACCAAAAAGAATATTTTGTCTTACCTTAATACTTTAGTGTCAGATATCATTTATTTTATATCCAACCTTTGTTTCACACATCAGATTTCCTCAGTTCTCATTTACTATTTCCCTAATGACAAATCAATAGGGTATTGACAAGCTCAAAAAAAAAAATCCAGAGGTGTTTCTTTTCAAAACAGCGCTGTAAGAAAATTAATTTTTCTTCCATTTTGTAGATATGGAATAAAGCACAAAGATTAAATACTTCATTGATATTTGGACTTAAGCTTGATATGGCTTAGATTCAAGTATTTCAAGAGACTGAATTTTACATATTCAAGCCACAGCTCATACTAAATTTGTAGCAGCTACTCTCTGTTACTCTAAGGTAGTCAGCTGGTTCTCAAGTTTAAAAACAGCAAAGATCTTCATTATGTCTATAATCATACACAGAATGTGCATACACACAATATCTGAGAAGGATGGAGCCATCAAAAGAAATGGCTGAAGAACAGTTCTGGTTTGAACTGTATTTGAGTTTTTATTACGTTATTTCAATGTGAGACAAAAAAAAAAAAAAAAAAAAAGACAACCAAACCCAAACTTTCTTTTAAACTGAAAAAATACTAAAGCATGAAAAAATCTGACTTATTTATTTCAGGGGGTCTCATGCTGGGAAGCTACTATGCCCCCAGAAATTATCTTCCTGTTTACATCCAATTAGCATTATTTCAGTTATGACGACAACATAAATGAAACAATACTTCACAGTCGTATTCCAATTAGTTCCAGACAAATTACAGGTCTCCAGCACCATATTCACTGTGTTAACTACAAAACCATCCTGTTCGAGCAACACAGCCTTTAACTCCTACATCTTTTCTTCAACTTCTACATCTTTTTATCTGTACAGTACCTGCAATATGAACTAAATTCCTCCACAGAAGAGGCAAAATGCAAACTATTTAAAGGACTTGGAAAATAAACAGTTCTCTGAAGAACATTTTGGGAGGCTTTAGGGTTTGTTGACACTGGGGTTTTTTGGTAGTTTGGCGATGGTGGGGTTTTTTAAATGGGTGCTTTCTCTTGTCTTCTTGCATGCCCTTTCCTCTTCCTCAAGATAATCTTTCCAACCCTTTGCTTTTCCCTCAGGATAACTCATTGTGCAACACAGGGCAGCATGCAGGAGTCATAGCTTCACACAAATGAAGGCCAGCCAGTCCATACGTACAGTGACAGGCTAGGAAACTGCTGTCAAAAAGAACACACCACTGCCAAGTCTGCCTATTTTTTCCTCAATGACACCAATAATTTGGATTTCTTTATTGTGCCCAAACTCCAGTTCTCACAGAAAAATGATCACCATTTAATATCTCAAACATGTCTGAAGTTAGTACACCAGTTCAAAAGTTCTTGGGAAGTAGGCCAGGGAGATAGAAAGGCCAGCAGTCAGTAACGTAAGAGGCATCTGGAAGGGCTAGATTCATGAGCTGAGGCCAATGGTATGAGTTTCAAGGCGGCCAAGCGCCAGGTCCTCCACTTGGGGCACACCACCACCATACACCACTACAGGCTTGGGGAAGAGTGGCTGGAGAGCTGCCTGGCAGAAAAGGACCTGGGGGTGTTGATCAACTGTTGTCTGAACATGAACCATCAGTGTGACCAGGTGACCAAGAAGGCCAACAGTATCCTGGCTTGCGTCAAGGGTAGTGTGACCAGCAGGACAAGGGAAGTGATCATACTCCTGTACTTGGGACACTGTACACTGGCGAGGCCTCACCTCAAATACTGTGTCCAGTTTTGGGCCCCTCATTACAAGAAAGACATTGAGGTGCTGGAGTGTGTCCAGAGAAGGGCAACAAAGCTGGTGGGGGGTCTGGAGCACAAGTCTTATGAGGAGAGGCTGAGGGAACTGGGGTTGTTCAGTCTGGAGAAAAGAAGGCTGAGGGGAGACCTTCTTGCTCTCTACAACTACCTGAAAGGAGGCTGTAGTAAGATGAGTGTTGGTCTCTTCTCCCAAGTAACAAGTAACAGGATGAGAGGAAATGGCCTGAAGCTGCACCAGGAAAGGTTTAGATTGGATATTGGGAAATTTTTTTTCCCCGAAAGGGAGGTGAAGCACTGGTACAGGCTGCCCAGGGAAGTGGTTGAGTCACCATCCCCTGAGGCATTTAAAAGATGTGCAGACATGGTGGTTAGGGACATGGTTTAGTAGGGGACTTGGCAGTGTTAGGCTGATGACTGGACGTGATTACCTTAAAGGTCTTTTCCAACCTAAATGATTATATGATTCCATTCTTTAACCTGGAGATGGTGTATGAGACACTATTTTAAGGTTATCATAATCAATGGGTACAGTAGAAATTAATTAAAACAGTACAGGAAAACCTAAATTCTAGTTTTCATAAGTCTAGGTAATTATCTTTGCAATCCTAATGATGTTCTTTTAATGTTATTCTGCATATAGGTGTCTTTCCCTATATTTTCATAAGGAAAAAAATACTCATTCTGTGGCAGGATATTGACCCTCCTATATTTCAAGGAGAGGGCTCTTAATTGCTTGAGCTAATAAGGTAACTAAATATAGTCAGCTATCTTTCTCCATAGGGACCATCATCACAGCTGTATAAAAGACATTGCCAGCTACTCGTTAAGTATTTACTGCAAGACAAAAAGGAAGGGGGTAGGGAGGTGTTGAGAGGTTCTGTAGATTCTAGAGCATGGTCTGTCTGAACAGACACAAATTTTCGCCCACTTCTCCACCGCTCAGCTCTTCTTCCTTACCTCTAAACTGTCACGGCTCTCTATCTTTCACAAATTCAGCTTCTTGCCTGCTCCCCAAATGTTTCATACAGTCACAATCTCACCCTTCAGCCAGACCCCAAAAACCTGGTGTTATCCAGGCAATCTTAACTCATCTCTGCTGGTCACACAATCGGCCTCTTCCCTTCCTCCTGCTACTTCTTCACCTAATTAGCAATCTTCCCTAGCCACTTCCTGAGTCTTTTTTGCTTCTTTTCTCCCTATCTGAGCTCCTCCCCTGTCAGGGTCTTGTCAGGCCTGTCAACTACTACAGGCTTCCTTGTCAACTACTAGTAGTCTTCCAAGTCACTTAATATGAGATACTTTTTTATTTTCCCTTCGGAGAAACTGATATTAGTCTGGTAACTCAATTAATTCCAGTCATTCCTTCTCCCAGCTTGAGATGTACCTAGTCCTGTGTTCTCTCAAGGTCTCCTTCTCTATAGACCTTCTCCAACTTTTGGCCCAACTGTATTAATGTAAAAGAATTACAGATCTGCAATGTTGAGGCTTCAGATTTAAGTGCTGAGCTCAGGGCAAACAAGAGCAATCACTTTAATTTTTATCTTCAGATCTGGATCAAACTGGTTTGCTACTTTGTTAGGCTACCCTCCATACAGTCTTGATCAAAGGAGTGCTCACAAATCCAGAACACCCAGTTATACAGATCTTACATCTTACAGATCATCTATCTATACGTTTTGGTTTTTCTAAGTTTCACAAATCCTACAAAGCAGAGAAATGTCACCTGTAAATGTCACAGCTCTTTTCAAGACTATGGTAACTGAATTCAAGAACGTCAACAGGGGTTACAGATTTTTAAGTTAGTAAGTTGCAGCATTGTTCACATTTACCATTCTGCAAGTTCCCACACCACTACAAGTTAAGTCATCTTCTATCATAGCCATAAATATATATATAATGCCAGACCTCAATAAAATTCTCTTGTTCTTCCCGATTTAGACATTCCTCTGCTGATACTTTGCATAACTCCTTTCTACTGTGTAGCAGGGACTTCATAGAGTGTAATACACCTTCACCAAAACTCTGAAAAACAATGAAAAAAAAAAATAAGATAAAGAAAATGTATTTTCAGTTTTGGACACAGGGTCCATCCATCTATCCCCTGCCTCCCACAGGTTTCCCTACTGTTTTTTTTCCTACTGTTCCAAATTACTTTGTATATAAATCATCAGGTCCAAATTTTAATTTACTTTAGGACACGGAACTGAAACACTAAGTTTTTTCTTAATCAAAACTTTTATTCCAAAAGAAATTGACCATTCTAGACCATTCTACATTAAAAAAAAAATTAAAAAAAAAGATTTGAACATGCAAACTTTGAAAACAGAAGAATCAAAGAAGACATCTAAGTCCCATCTATTCCTTGCATCCTTTATATGGAATTTTTCCATCAGTTTTTCCATAAAAAGGATGAAAGACAAGTTTAGCCAAGAAAAGTAATGGAAGAGGCTTCAAAATTCAGAGGGGAACAAACAAACAACAAAACCCCAAGAAAATCCACACACATTCTCCTTCACCATTCCTTGAAGAACATGAAAGAACTGTAACTTAATCCCATGTGATTAATCCTTGTGACATTTCTTTTATTTACACTTATGGTGACACGCAAACACTCACAGATGGCTAAAAAAGGCTTAAGAATCTAAGTTTCTCCCAGTGCAACAAAGCACAGCAGAACAAAAGAATTATCTTCACTGGTATCTGAAGTCAAATAAAACAAGACAACAGAACAATAACAGAAACTGGTTCACTCAGCTTGTGAAGTGACACAAAAAGACAACAATTTCTCTTTTTGTTTTTTTAGAAAGTTAGCAACCTTCTTTTATTTTCCATTTTAAAACTGTTATCTCCTCTAGCAAGTGGTAATGTCATGAAGAAAAGTAAGACCAGGAGGTGGTCATACATGGTTAATCTAATTAATTATTCTCTTTATGATTGCCCTGTTAAAAATGAAGAAATCAATGTGTCCAACTCATAACAAATCATTTCAAATTTGCATAGCTCCTAAAACAACAGTAGAACTGCTAGATAACCAAATTCAATCAGAGATTATTTTATATTTCTGATACTCCTACCGCAAAACCAATCTCTTTTAAATTTTTTTTCCCCTCTAGGAAAAAAAAAATGATATCAAGTAGTACTGCATGGGAGGCGCAATTATTACAGCATGGTCACTGCCACCGTGCCTGTGTTCATGGTGAAAAAGAATCAGGTAAGCATTTCTAGAATACATAGACAAAAGCAAAACAGAAACTTTACTTCAGGATCCTTGAAACTGGCAAAATATATTTCAGACTGTTAGCAAACAAGGCCCTTACCACCCTTACAACCAAGGTCAAGTGACATTAAAACATTCAAAAGAGTCATTTTTGTGGAAAAATAACAGCTGAACTATTTTAAAATGCATTTAAGATAATTATTGGGTCATACAAAAGAAATTAATGAAGCGTTCATCCAATTTCCACTATCATCTATTCCTTTGTCCCCACATGTTTAGCTGCAATTTACCTCCACACCTTGGTAATGTATCTTTGCAGAAAGCAGAGTATGCTTTCTGTGTCTCTCTTTGATTCTCTAGATCTCCCAAATTTACAGGTGCCTGCAATACTAATATTGCTCAAAGACTCCCCCACGGTAATTTCCCTCATTCATCTCAGACAAAAGTAATTTGTGAAGCCAAGCAAGCATGCTGAAATGTCTCATTGTCAGCTTCTACAATAACTTCATCAGTCACAGCACTCAAAATAGTAATTAAAAAAAGTCATACAATGTGACCTGCTAATTTTCTGTAGACCAACAACAATCCAGTTTGAGAAGGGCTTATTATTCTCTAGTAATCAGGTTTTATGAGGCCACAAACTACTACACAGACCTTATAAATAAGCAAGTATTTTTCCCTAGTTTAACATCCTGAAAGAAAAGGCAGGATGGATAACTAGATCAGGAGTATGGCAGTAGAAGCTACTATAATTCAGGTGAAAGAAAACCCAAGATTCTGGAAAATAAAAAGTTGAAGTGGAAAAGAAGAAAGATGCAACAATTGGAAAAATCTCCTTCAGGTCTGGTAGAATCAGCACACAAGAATATACACAGGTCTGGTGGCACACTGATGGTGGCACTACATAATTGAAGAGAGAAAAATATCCATATTTTAAAAAGGAGGAAGAAGGACGTGATGCATGTTTTTAAGATCATACTCATTAATGTAATTTCAGAACATGGAAAGAATAAAAAGAGGGAAATCAACAGACTTAGAGGAAAGATCTCAGCTATCTGAACTTCCATGGATTACTTACACTGAAATATTTGAAGAGTTAACAAAACTGGAAAAAGAGTTTACTAAAAGAGCTTTTTTTTTTTGGAAAAAAAGAATTTGCCTAAATGGAGTTAACAAAGTCAAGCATCATCACCATTAATAAATTTAATGGGGGAAAAAAGTAAATATGTAAATGAAATCTGATGATAATTCAATGTAAGCAGGTGTCATCAGTTAAGCAGAAGAACACCACACCATATAAGAAGAACTTGCTCAATCTGAAAGTATTTTAAAATACAACCATAGGAAGTACAAAGTTATATCCTTAAAAACTAAAAGCAAGCTTTAAAATATAATTGCAAATTCACAAGCTGGGAAATAAAGGACTTGAGTGGACTTCTTGATCATGATATAGTAACGAATGGTCAATATGACACAGCACTGAAAATAGCAAATATGACCTAGTACACATTCTTGAGTGAAAGAAGTGATATCATCAGTGTCACTGAGAAGGGCATCCTCTGTAATTGCTCGCACAGTATCACCCACATGTAAAAAGAAGATTAAGTCACAGCAAGCACAGAAAGTAGGACTATGAAGGATAATCGCTGGAATGTAGAGGCTTTCATACAAAGCAGGCTAAAACCTTAGTTTACACAGTTTCCAAAAACCAAGGCTAACAGAGGACAGATCAACTGTAAAAACATCACGAGGGTGAACATCAGCAAAATGAAAAAAAGACAAAACTATTTAAGCTGAAAAGTAATGACACTGATGAACAAACGAGTACAAATTTGCTGTGAATAGCTTCAGCCTGAAATTCCTAAGATTGTTAGCTATTACAGTACAGTGTTCAAAAAGACTTATAAATAGCAGTATGTTGAGGTGTATTGGTGGTTTTTTTTAATTGTGAGACTATATTTAATAACTTTTTTGTATTCTTATCAAAATTGTGCTTGTGACAGCAAAGGACTGGACTCAAATTTGCCAATTTGACAATGAAAGCAAGTTCTCTCATAACCCCAGTCTAGGAGACACACAACTACATTAAAAACTGAAAATGAGCAAATTCCCAAGACTATTGGGTCCTTACCTAAATGAGAAGAGGCTATCTTCAACTAAAGGATGTAATTTGGTTTTTTAAGTAGTTAAGTACTTCCAATATACATCGACTATGGGCAAAATCCCCCAAGCAATCTATAAAGCTCTACTTTCTAGGCCTGTGTGCTCCTTCCTTACAAAAATTTGAAAGCCACACGTCTTGCAAGAAATCCTGTTTCAATTGCAAGCACAGATTTTGAACTTAGGAAGTTGTACCAGAGGAAAAACACAAACATCCTCAAATGTGCACAGAACAAGACAGACCTGAGTAATAAAAATCCTTGTCATGCCTCAAATAAGCAATTTAAATTTTTGCACTGTCCTCTTTGTGGCCAGCAAATCAAGAAGTGCCCTGACTTTTAAGACTTCCTCCTGCAACAACTCCTGTTAAGTATTACAAAGAGGACATGAAGCAGACTGCAAGCTGTGAATCAACAGAAGATGAAACATAGTGCAGTTCTGACCACCCTCCAATGTGAAAAGGGAATGAAAGCTCCACATTACTGTCTGAAAATTTTGAGTTTTGCAAGACACCTGAGAAGGGTAGAATCCATGTTCCTAGAACCACATAGTCCAGAATGCTCAATGGCCATTAATGGAGCAGTTCACACAACTAATATTTTAGAATCAGTGAGGAATCACTGGTAACTGTCATTACAAGAAGTGTTTCTGCAACCCAGAGGTCAAAAAACCTCACGGGAGGTGCTGGTTTGGTTGTTTTGGTTTTTTAATTGGGAAAAAAAAAAAAAAAAGAGTAAAAAAAAAATCCTCTAAAATCCAATTTATGTTGTTTAGCTTAAGAATGCAAGAGGACTTGACTGTATTTAATGAACTGGTTGAGCTGGAGATTTCTAATAAATCAATAAACTAAAAGTTTTTATACCACGTGTCTTGAAGTGAAAGAATATCACCCATAATTACAAAGTGCTTCATGTATGGCAGTTAACATCCCATATTAGGACCTGGAGCAGATGATTACCTGCCTGGCAGCCCCACAACACTCATAATGCTTACCTTTGCCTTCAAGCAGTTTCTACAGGACCTATACCACAGACACTGCATCCTTAAAACAGACTTCTAAGAACAGTTTTCAATGAACACTACATATTTATCTTTTCATTTACTACTATTGAAATAATTTAAAAAAAAAAAAACAAACCAAAAACCAGATAATTACCTTTTTCACAGATATTCTTGATTTCATTCGATTGCCCTGTGCCCTGGTGTACGTATCCATGATTTTATCAATCTTAGTATTCGATGAAAGAAGTCAGCTCAAAAATACCTATGAAAAACATTTATACTTGGTTATTTTATGTTTCCCTATTTAGTTTGTATACATTTTGAAAATGCAAGAAACAATAAACAATAAAACCAATTTAAAAGCATTTTAAAACTGAAAAAGATTAAACACACACCACTGATACTGACTGTTGCATTTTAAAAAGTACTGACATAACTATTTTGAAAACGATGCAGGAAACGTAAAAGAAATCTTATAGTTAGTTCCAACATCTTTCTTTAACTAGATTTCAAGGCTACGTTGAGGAGGAGGGAGAGGGAGGAAGGAAGATTACCTTAAATATTGTTTTCACTATTGCTGATACTCTAGTGAAGTTTATCAGCAGATTCCTGTTCCATACAGCACACTGGAACTACCCTTCAACAATCTCCAGAGGAAAACGTACTACTTACCCACTCAACCCACTGGCCTATTTATTTCTGTCAACTGTGAGTACTACAGACAAATACACGTGACTCCTGTTCAGGCTAATGTGTATCAACAATCTTGTTCTCTGGCACAGCTCTGGGCAGTCCTGTCTCCACTGGCAAAACACAGGGGACCAAAGATGCATTTACCAGAGCTCTTACATCACCAAAGTAGGTCAGAACAGTTTTTGCTCGTCAGCTACCCTTATTGATGTTAAATCTAATTCTAACAACAAGAACACCACAAAAAAAAAAAAATAGAGCAATGAAATTAAAGCAAGTTTTTCAAGTTTCCCTGTTTAATCAGCAGCAATGAAAAGAAACAGTAATCTAGTTTGTTTCATTCATCTCTACGTCCCTCTAAAACAGGCAATAAATATAGGGTATTTATAAAGACAAAAAGCACATGCTGGGCTTTTAAGATCTATGGAAGTTTTAATACTTCATCTTTTCCCATGGTCACACAATTTAGCTAGGAAAAAGAACTCCTAGACTACCCAAAATAAACCAGGTAAGGAGCAAATACATTTAAAAATGACTGCAAAATAAAAAGTTAACACCAAGATACCAGATTACAGGTCTCCTTTACACAACTGATTGGCTTGGTTTTCTCAATCTCATCTCAAGCACATATTTAACCTTTAAAAGTGAAATAAATATTTATATGGATTTCTTCAGTATCTGTAATTTAAACGAGAAGATGAGTAGTAGCATCAAGTAATAGTATTCTTCATATTCCCCGCTTCCAGTACCTGTAAAAGTAAAATCTCCTCAAGAACACAACAGCAAGAGATTACATGTATTCACATTCCACCTTGATTTCTGCCTTCCTTCATGAAGATAAACTTGCTAAAATCTTAGAAGAGAAGTTACAATTATGTAAATAAACTGCAACATTTTAATCTCTGGAGCACAGCGTCTCTCTTAACAGGATGTCTGAAGTTTGGAAAATTAAGATGACGTGAAGCAGCTAGGTATGTGTTAGACAGATTATACATATAAACACAGTAAGTACAAATAGAAAACTCAAATCATAACAAACTTCTGTGGGTAGAAGATTAAATAAACACAATGATGCTTTTGTTGAGACTCGTTTTTAAAAAAAGAAAAAAAAGCCATGAAACAATGTTAAGCAAGAAAAAGAAATCCACTTTGCTTGTCCCTACTGCTCTACCTTAACCAGCTAATCCATTCTGTTAATCTAATCATATCGGGGAAATAGCCTTACATACATCCTTGTCCTAAGAAGAGCCACCTATGGGAAAAGCTGGTTTCTCACACAGGGTCAGGTCAATCACTTGAGCTCTACAGTTTTGGACTGATCACTCCTGTCATAGCAAAATCACAGAGATGACTTCATAACCATGTTGGGTCCCACAGTATTTACTCAGGCACAGCAGTCTATAGTTACACTGCCTTCGGGTAGTACGTTCAGTATTTTCCTGTGGCATCAGCTAGTAAACTCTGGATATGTGAGCTTCATCACAGAGCCACCTGCAGTGTCACTTACCTCACGAAACCAACAGTCTTGTAAATCACAGTATAAGAACTCTGAAAGACGCTGGATGGAAGCTACACTGGTTTATCAACACACCACCATAATCATTGTCTTGCCTGCATCCTGTCCTTCAGCATTTGAATTACACAGGTTCTCTCTCCCCACCACCTCTAGATGTCAGTTCTCCGTCATCCGTTTCAGAGAAGACTGAAGGGTCCCACTTGTCCAACAATGCAAAAAAATCTGAAGGTGTTCTTTTTAACGCACAAAATTATTACCGGTTTTCAAAAGAACAATGGTCCAATCATTTGGGAAGTACCAACATTTCAAAACTAACTGGAAAGGAAGTGAAAGCACTGGCAAACCAAACAGCCTAGAAATAGATCATTTATTGTGCAAATAAAAGCTGTCTTCTAAAATTATTTTTACTTCTGCATATTGTATTTGACTATGAAAATTAATTTCCTCCTACTGTAAACACAAAAAAAGGGGGGGATAAATGGCAGCAGTATCAGATGTAAGAGAAAGAAGACTTTCCTGTTACTTAATAACTATCAGTAGATGCAGAAGAAAAAAAAAAAAAAATCACGTGAATAACTGATAAACACCCACACTAAGTTTAACCAGCTCTACCTTTCTAGCAAGTTGGATCACCTTATATCCATTTCTCCAGTGATTTGAGGAACACCTTTTTCACCAGTCCACGTAGTTAACTTTTCCAGTCTTGTTCAAATGTATGTAAGGAGTAAAACTAAATAGTGAAATCAGCTTAAGGGAATCCAACAGGAGTTTTGCCACAGATTTCATCTCTTTGTATAAATTTATCCTATGTTTAAATTTATTAAAAGCCAGCATATACTGACAATCACTAGCTGATGGAAGAAAATATATCTTTTGTCTGTAAAGTGCAAATGCTCTGAGTAAATCTCTTAAATAGCTGTCGGGGGATATGGGTACATGTGCACATCTGTGTTAAAAGCATACAAAGACTTTGAACCACATAGGGAATAAATTAGAATTATGTGTTAAGTATTCTTATTTCATGAGACCCCACATTGAGTACTGCATCCTGCTCTGGGGTCTCCAACATTAGAAGGACCTCAACCTCTTGGAGCAAGTCCAGAGGAAGGGCACAAAAACAAAGAGGGCCAGAGCACCTCTCCTATGAAGACAGGCTGAGGGGGGTCAGAATTGTTCAGCCTGGAAAAGAAAAGGCTCCAGGGAGGCCTTACAGTGGCCTTCTAGTACCTAAAGAGGGCCTACAGGAGAGATGGGGAAGGACTCTTTATCAGGGAGCATAGTGACATGGTGGGGGGTAATGGTTTTAAACTGATTATGATTAGAAATCAGGAAAAAATTCTTTACAGTGGGGGTGATGAGACACTGGAACAGGTTGCCCAGAGAAAGAAGCTGTGGATGTCTCAACCCTGGAAGCGTCCAAGGCCAGGCTTGATGGGGTTTTAAGCAACTTGGTCTAGTGGAAGATGGGGCTTGGAAATAGATGATCTTTAAGGTCCCTTCCAATCTAAACCACTCTGAGTCTACAATTCAATTATATTTCCAATAAAAAAGTTCTAGCTGAGGACAACAGCGTATATCTGATTATGTTTCAAAAGAGTATTTTTGCTGTAGTACTGCTAAAAAAAAAAAAAGACATCTTTATTTCAAAGCAGAAGTCTTTAATGCAATGACCTACTAAAAACAGTCGAAAGAGCTTTGCTCATGATTTGCAAAAGCCAGGTTTAATCAAATACTGAGCTGTAAATGTTCATTCAAAATATCAAATTGAAAAATACCTTAGAAACAAGAGGCACTCTTTTGTAACATTAGCAAAACATTTGCTATTGAAATCCAAATGAAAGAAGCCTACATTGACAAATGGGCAGAATAGTCTAATGGAGCCTTTTCTATTTCTCTTTCTTAATGATTTATCACTTTCACTAATTGTGTTGACAGTCTTGAAAAATTCTGTTCTATAAAATGACAAGCTGTCTTTACCACAGCCACATCCGCACCAGAAGAGGGCGGGAAGGAATACATGTCTGTTAGCCAGCTTCAGTGACAATTATGAAAGGTTGCATTTTCTTTTTCTTGTTTGGTTCTAACTGTTTTAGACTGTATTCCTGTTACATAGAGATATGGCACGTATACCAAGCTTTACCAACTTCAAAAGAATTCTTCAGTTTCTCTGCCTAGATCATTGCCCCCCACCTAGGCCCCAAGCCTGGGTCTGGGTTCTCAAAAACAGCTTGAGAAAAAAATTACTGCTTGTTGTACTACATTTTGTGGTTTGTGCAATTAACTTTAAATTTCCATATTTTATTTTGTTGTGTATTTCATACATAATACAAGTAAACCACTTAAGTTGAAAGGTGTATTAATTTCTAAGAAGTAGCATTTCCTCACACAATCTCATTTCCCCTTAGACAGAACTTCTCCAGAGAATATTTTTTTTAGGAGGTACGGGGGTTTTGGTACAGATTATATCATACCAAATGATTCGCAGAAAAAAGGATAAGGAACTACAAGGCATCAACCAAGATGGCATAATTCAATTACCATGCTTAAAAATAAAATAAAAAAAAAAAAAAATCATCTTGCCTGCAGACCAAGAAACTCACCTGGACAAATGGGACTACATTTATTTTAAAAAACATAATTTCTCAAGAATTAATTAAATATTGGCAGTATCTATCACTAAAGGCACAATTCAGCCATGTGCCCCCATTGCCAAGAGGGCCATTGGGATCCTGGGCTACATAGGAAAGAGTGTGGCCAGTAGGTCAAGGGAGGTCATTCTCCCTCTCTATGCTACACCGGTGAAGCCACAACTGGAATACTGCATCCAGTTCTGGGCTCCCCAGTTCAAGAGAGACAGGGAACTACTGGAGAGAGTCCACCGTAGGGCAACGAAGATGATTAAGGGATTGGAGCACCTCTCTTACGAGGAAAGGCTCAAGGAGCTGGGACTCTTTAGCCTGGACAAGTGAAGGCTGAGGGGAGACCTTATTTATGTTTATAAGTATCTAAAGGGTGGGTTGAAGGATGTTGGAGCTGGACTCTTTTCAGTGGTTTCCAGTGATAGGACAAGGGGCAATGGGCTCAAG
>BJBW01002474.1:0-44801 GCA_004320125.1 Scolopax mira
TGTAGTGCAAGTACAATTTAAAAAGAGTGTTGTCTTCTTATATGCAATGCAAACACATGGAAAGGTCACATAACTCCAGAGAGCCACAGGTCCTGATTTTTGCCTTCAGGAGGAGCTCTTTCTTCAGTATTAGGAGAGCTGTATCTTAGTGGCTTCAGCTCTGCTGTTACTTTGCTGAGCTTCCACGTACGTCTTTGCAGCGGTGTCCTCTGACTGGTGACAAGCACCCAGGGTGGGAAACAGCCCGTGGGGGAACACGTGCACTGTTACAGAGCAGGGTGACAGTAACCATGTAATAGTTTCATTGCTTAGTGATAAACCCATCCACAATAAACCTGGTGTGTGTTTTTTTCTTATATGGTGGCTGCTTCCATGAGTGCTAAGAGGGGCTCTCATCCTCCAGATCCAGGCAGATATAAATGAAGAAGAAAAAGAGAAACAAGCATATCTATGGTGCGCACTATAAAAATAGTATCAAGCTCTGCTATACTAGTATAGCAGTAGCTTTCAGCATACAACCCCCAGATCCCAGACATCCACAAAATCCAAAGAAGAAAGCACATTGTTGTCAGGAAGCTTAAGTTAATCATAGACGTGGCAATGAATCAGAGAGGTCTGAAAACTTTCATGTTCATGATAATTCCAATTGCTTCAGGCTCAAACAGGACACAATCCTTGTAGATTATCCTGATGTGAGCCAGCCCTCTGCAGAAGAACTGTCAGAAAGAATGCCGGGCAGGGAAGATGAGGAACATCTGTGGAATGAAACCCTGCTAACTGATCTCACCATAGGAAGGGGTGGTCATGCTTCAATACAGAAGAAGAACAAGGTAACTGGCCAGTGAAGAGGAGAGGGGCCTTCATCACAGTCAAAGCATTTGTAAGTACTGCTGCTGTTATGAGATGATCATACTGTCATCATATTCATAAAAGCGAGTGCTGGATTCTACTCTGAGAACTGCAGCAAAGCAGAAGAGCCAACCCAAGAGGACCTGTCTGTAGAGTCTAAAAATGAAAATGTAACACTGAAAAAGCAAAAGGCCAGTTATTTAAATGAAACAGGCACACTGAGAAAGTGCAACATGAGCACCCTGGTCTAGTGGGAGGTGCCCCTGTCCATGGCAGGGGGGTTGGAACTTGATGATCTTTAAGGTCCCTGCCAACTCTAACCATTCTATGACTCGAGTAAGAGGTTCAATACTGGATGTTATCTAGATAGTGAAGGTATAGGTCATAAACTGTCATTCATGTGGTTTTTGTTCCCAGCGCAGACTTCTTTGTGTTCATCTCCTTGTACTGATTTAATTCCCGTGGTAATAATCAGTGACATCATCTACCTGAACTGGAAGCCGGTGCCCTCTTTCATGCAGTCTCCTCATGGTTTACCATGGCATTGCCAACAGTACTTTATCCTTGGTTTTTGGAGACTGGTATCTTGGAGCAGATTATTCTGTTCAGATATTTGTGATTCTTTCCAATTCTGAACAAACAGTCCTTATCTTTACCCATTGTCATCCCAGAGCTATACAAATGTTTCTTCTGACTTTTCAAAAAAAATATGTTTGTGTGCTGCCAGATATGAAAATTAATCAAATGGATATGTATTTATGAGACTACCAGGAAGCTAGAGGAGAAAGTGTGCCTTCTTTCTCTTACCTGAATGTTAACTGATCAGCAGAACAGACCGTAGTCCTACACTGTGTCATTGCTGCTGTATGCCCAAGAAGCTGTTGTCACTACAATCCGCAAAATTTATATGCCACAGCATATAAGGATTTATATCCCCAAGCCACATCCCGTTTCTCAGCTTATTCCATTCGACAGGACCAGTAGCCTAGTATGTGTTGTGTTCCAGGAAGAGTGTGGGCAAGACTGGTAAGAAGAGGTGGCTTCAGACAGAGGGCATCATCAGGTACATGTACAACCTTGTCACATGAAGATGTGTAACTAGAGCCATTCAATAACTGCATATGATGACACTATCACATTCATGTAATGAAATAGTTCCCTGGTCAGTCTATTCTCTACAAATCTTCATCTTTACTGAGTAATGCTGCAGCCTAGCATGTCTAGCTGAGATAAAATTAATTTAGTGTCCTTTTCTATCTGATCAGAGTCCTTGATTAACTGAAGTTTATGAAATAAGTGCAAAAAAAAAAAGAAAGAAAACTACGAGAAAAGAAAAACAATAAAAATAAGTAAAACAAAACAGTAGTAGTGAGGTTGACATTTCCTAGTAGCCTATTTCTCTGAAGAACTCTGAAGGCAGAATAAGATCCCTTTAGAAAGTATTTCTGGAAGCTGTGGATAGACAGTTTCCCTAGTCTTTGGTGAGGTAGGAAAGAATATATATGTTCTAGGTTCCTGGATGTAGGACTAGGACATTCTCCTGCAGAGAAATTTTCAGTTCAGCTATTAATGGAAAGACAGGGATTTTCCAGTTTTGTGATAGCACAAATTGATTTATAAACCTGATCTTCCCATCTATGACGTTTTCCTTACGTCCATGCACGTATGTCTATTAGCCACACATCAATTTAAAGAGCAGGTAGATAGTTGTTTTATCTTGTTGCTCTTTTTAATATGATTCAATAAGTAGGCATAACAAGAGGAACTACGTGGGTGATAGTCATTCCTGCAGAGTGCCATGTCTGACGAACAACAGCCTGCATGCTGAGAAGAGAGCCCTAGCAGGGCTGTTTCAATCTTCTTTTGTGAATACTTCCTGCCCTGGGTGATTATCTTGAACCTAGCAGTTTACCAAATGAATTGCTGTTTCTCTCTCCTTAGCCACAAACAGACACTCGTGAGTTTCTCAGCAATGCAGGAATGGCCAGACTTTAGGGCATTGGCCTTGCCTATTGCCTCCAGGCCTGCACCACAGATTTGTTTTGCTGGATGGCACCAGTGAATTAGCTGGCTGAGAAAAAACTGTGGGGGAGATTAAGATTCAATCTACTTGCTGTTTGCTTACGTTGATTTCCCTGGTTTGTCGTACATTCTCTTCTCTCTCTTTTCCTACTGTATCTTGTTTGCCCTGGAGGAGCCTCTACTGCCAGACAACTGCTTACATATTCTCCTTGTTTGCCTATCTCTGCGAAGACACAACTGAAGTTTGCAGAGTCACATAACTCTCTGTTTGCTGGAAAATCTGTGTCAGAATAGGGCAGAATTTCAAGAAAGCATTTTGGATTTCTTCTAGAAAAAGGATAAGATAATTTCAAAGATCAATGGCTATAAAAATTTCTAGACTTATCAATGACTCTAAGTGCCGACTAGACAAGAGTGTTGAGAAGAATGAGAGGAAAGACCAGAAGTTATAAAGGTAGGCTTCGTAAATGCTGAGGCAGTGCTTCCCCTGTCTTCAGCAACTTTAAACAATTGTGGTTATGTGAGTTCTGTCAAATGACTAGTATTACAAGTGATACCAGTATGGAAGATAGCATGAAATCACCCTTTAATACTCTTTTGCCTATAAGAATTTTTCATGTTAAGTGTAAGGTCTAAAAAAATCTTCCAATAGGTATGACTGAAATTAAATATTCCTTCCTCCCTCTCTCCTTCCCTCCCTCCCTCCAAATCTATGAGCAGGAATGCTGTGAAATAGACAGACTAAAGGTAACTACATTGTCTGGCATAAATTTTTGAAAGTGATTCATAACATTAAACTTCACTGGTTTTGGATTCTGGCTTAAGTCACAAGAATGAAATTTGGTATATAGCAAGTTGTGGATATCTACCAACCATCAAATGGTAATCACATCTATTCCATAAAACTAATACTTAATTGCCATAAAATTTAAAGGTAGGGTGATAATATATTTTCAGCACTACTGCTATCCTTCTGATATGCACACAATTTAATAACGCTCACTGAGTGGTGTTAAGGGCACCTATGGGTTTGTAGGAAGGTTTTACACGTGTGTTAATCAAGCTGTCATCAAAGCACTTTGTAGTTTTTGTCTCTTCAGAAGTTAAAAAAGATAGGTCAAAATAGGGTGCTAAGTTGATTATCAGTCAGCATGGGAAGCAGATCCACTCATGGGGCTAAAAGTCTTATTCAAGTATGAAATTAGGAAAGACGCTGAGCGCTTCTGCATTTGAGCCTTTTTAGCTGTAGTGATCTAGGGGGAATTAAATCCTCCTTGTATTTATGTCTTTAATAGGATTATCATATGGCATTTTAAGGACATAAAACATTAGCGATAACTCTCTGAATATGGTTTGAAAACTTCATAAGAGTGAAGTGCAAGTTGAAAATCATTTTTCCCGGTTTGTTGGCTCAGGCAGCATAATCCATACATTGTGTTATGCAATAGTGGCACCCAGTGGAGGCTGGAATTACAGCAAATTTTCCATTGCTGCTGGGTAAGGCTTGCCCAAATCTACCCTGAGTTTAGGACTGCAGGCGCTGATTGAGGAAGGTGGGTATATGAGGACCAAAGCTAGGCACAACTTAAGTGTTCACCCAAATTACCGGTCGACCTGGCTTTTAATTTGAAAAGTTTAGGCTATCTGACTGTTTATCTATGTATTCACTTCAAACTCTGGGTAGTGTGAGGGCCTTTTTCCTACAGGATAGACTCTCTGCTTTAGCTGCATTAATTCAAAAACCTTAAGCAATGTCTAATGCAAGAGCATCCTGGGGAGTGGAGGAAAAATGATCTCTACTCCTACTGCCCTGGATGTACTGCTTGAATAGTGACAGTAACAGCCTCAAAAGCTTGGAGAGAAATTGAAGAGCAGCATGGGTGCATAAGGGAAAGGGGGAACAGAAGGAAAGCATGGCTCCTGATTCAATTGAAGTTTGGGCTTAGACGCAATAGTCTGTATAGTTTATAAGGAATGTGATAGAGGACTGAGAACAGCAGGAATGCCAGATGTGTCATGTAAGTGAGAAGGAAGTCTTTTGGGAGCATATTTTAATGTTTAGATTCAGGCAATTCAAACAGTAGCACCACCAAAAATAAATGGACATTAATAATAAGCTGTAAGCAGATCAACCTCTCCTGTAACAGAGTCCTCGATACGTTACAATGTGCATGGAATACCAGATTTCTCCAAGGAATATATTATTTCCTATGAGGGTGGTCATAGGGAGGATGCTATATTGATACATACATCTTTTGTTTATTCTTTTCCCTGGAATCATGTATTGCAAATACCTGTGGTGAACAGGGATTTGAGAGTAACTGACTTGTGCTGCCAAAGAGAGTCGAATGAATTAGAATAACTTTCCTGTGCAGCTACTGTTATTGAGCTTAGATTTCAGTTCCAGGTTGCATGTCTACTCAGTGTCTGATATTATCAGAAAAATGTGATTAATGAGGATGGTGATCTGAGTTCCTAGAACATTTTCATCTGTAACAGTTTTAGCAGCTTCTCTCCCTTTTTCCTCCCCATTCGTTTTAACATTTTATTGCAAGCACTGGGTACTTTGGCATTTTGACCATGCCGGAATTATTTTAGATCTACAAGGAGAGGCTGGATGCAGGAAAACATGTTCAAGTAACATGTCGTTTTCCCTCTCATAAAATCTTTCCTGACTGAAAAACAACAAGTTGGACCAGTTTAATTGCACACTTTGGATTTGTTTTCATAGGTGCAAAAGGCAGAATTAGGCAGAAGAGGCTGCTTATTAAATATATACTCTGTGACTGTTGCAGTACTATATTTTGTGTGTGATCCCCTTAAGTCACTAGGACTTTCTGTTAATTAGAGCACTATTCAGTGTAAGATATACTCTCATAATTTCTGGATAAATGACTGGTTATTTTAATGATAATAGGTATCATCATTACAATGGCATTTATCCAAGCCTTATGTGGCAGTAGGTAAGTAAATTTTTATCTTTGTTTTATAGCACAGGATGTGAAAGCAAAATTAAATCATTCAATAATAAGAAGCTGCCTCAAATATGTGATGTGCACTTCACAGTGATCTAAACATGATGTTGTCCTACTATCTAGGTTGAGAAGATAAATTGGAGCTGTTATAATACATTTACAATTTATTTTTGAACTAGATACTTGATTTGTTCTGAGCAAAAATATTAAAAACCACAAGACACTTTTTTTGTTACTCACTAAAGATTGCTCCCATCTTATCCTGTATCCTGGAAGAACTAGGTTACAAGTCACAGGGTCTCACCTAGGAAATACTCATGGAGGAAGCCATGTAACTCCTGACTTCCTGCTCCTGTCAGAGGAATTTATTTTTTGTGTTTAAAGGCTGTAACAACTTGCTTTTCCCATTACTCAGGAGAGGATTTTTGAGGAATTGTGCCCCAGGGAACTGGCGGTGTTTGAATTCACCAGCCCACGGCACTCCTGTGCTGGTCTCTCAGATTATGTTGCAAAGCATACTGTACAACTTCAATGGCTTTGCCATCTAAATCATATTGCAAGCAATATTGATGTTACTTTGACTTAAAATTCTGTGCTCTGTTCCCTTTCAGATTATCTTCCCTTCAAGATCCTTTAAACATGAAGTAATGCACATATTAACACTCTTATATCTAATTTTTGGCACAGTTTTACCACTTCTAGGAGGATTTCTGTCTTGTATGAACTAGGCAAAATGAGGGACTTTCCACAAAATGTATGAAGGAGGTAAGGTGCCTAGGACCTTGGGCATTGGAGAAGGCATTAGGGTAGAAAAGTTCAATTAATCAGATGAAGACTTTCATCCTGAATAAGGACAAGTCATTGAGACATACTCATGTAATTACAATTGATTTTTCTCACAGGAAAAAAAAAAACCCACAAAGTATGGCAATTGGCGAAAGTGGTAATGGAAAAGAAAATAATTTTAGATAGAGATGATGCTGGCTTTTTTATTTCCTTTTCCCTCCTAGTTTTTAAAGAAAACTATGAGTGCTGACTTCTAATCCTAAAAAATAGCCAGTCAGGGTAATCTAATACCAATAAATGGTATTTCAGAGTTGCAGGAAAGAGAACATAACGTAGAGAGATAGAAAAGAATACCACAATCCAAAGGCCTTTTCAGTAACATGGATTAGATTACTAAATTTTATGATTGATTTAGCCACAGATCACAGAATACCACAGTCAAAGGCCTTTCAGTAACATGGATTAGATTACTAAATTTTATGATTGATTTAGGATCAGTTGTTCAAGCTCATTAAAAATGACTGATTAGACTTTTTTCCTTTTTTTTTTTCTTTTCTTTAAAGTAGAATGGTAGCCAGCAACGGTGGACAGCTATTCTGAACAGAAACATGATTGCACTTTCCCTTAAAATCCTTCAGGCTTTGGAGTAGGTACTGTCTTACACTTACCATGCCCATTCATCTTGGTTTGTAACAACTTCTGTGTTTTACCTCTGGTTTATGGCACTTGTCAGTAAGACAACCAAGGATCTAAGCCTCAGGCATCAATAAAAGCCCAGCCAATATCTCTGTTGCAGTTGGGCAACTAGTCCATAATGTCCAGCAATGGAGATGACAAAGAGACACCCTGCAGGCTTTGTGCAGGAGTGGGTGGCCTTAGCTTTCTGCCATGGCAAGGACCATCTAGAAGGTAGTTGGGATCTACTTTGCTATAAATGTACATTTGCTCAGTGATGTGACTAATGAAGCTCCAGAGTTCACAGTGAATGGTTTTTTGGATATGAGTGGAAATCAGCAATTAATTAGAAATTAATATGTTGTTTCTAAAATTCCTTGGATGCTTGAAAAAGATGCTTTACAAAGCAGTTTAAATAGTGTTTTATAAAAAAGACTAAAAAAACCCCAAGCCCCTCTATATTGCCCTGCTGAAGTTTTGATGCTGTAATAAACACACATGTTCTTTTTGGGGTCTGAATTTTAAACATAAAAGTTGTACTCGCTAAAATTGTCAACCAGTCATTGTAACTTCCAAGAATGACATAGCAGTGCCAGGAAAGAAAAGCAAGGGGGAAACTCATTTAAGATATATAACATAAATATTGAGTATCATGTACATATGAATGGTAACCTAGATATTTTATGGACAGTGAAGACACATTTGGTAAACATATTGATATTTAATAGATCCTACAGTTAACAAAATTTCACATTGTTGTGACAAACTTTTGTCAATAACCTTTGAAGAAGAACCACTAGAAAGCATTGAGTGAAAGCATTTCATTAGAGTACTCCACCAGTGTTGCTGCTACCTTGGCTATTGGCAATATGGAAACTATTTTGATGTGGAACAACATGGAAATAAATGCTATTGATATTTTATCTGGGTATTAGGAAAAAACATAGTCACAGACCAAAATCCTATGATGCTAAATACTGTACACACACGCACACACACAATCACTTCAAGAACTGACAATTCTATAAATATTTTTAAAACAAAAGCCCACTTGCTCAATGTAACTGTTGTTCAGGTTATTAAACAGAACTTTAGAAAAGACACTGTGAACAGAACATCTGGGTGCCTAGGCAGTCTGAGAGTATTCGTAACTGTAAAAACTTATAGTGAAATTTGGGGCAATATGCAGTGTGGAACAGTTCTTAGCTCAACTAGGTCTTGCTCCTGTGGAAAGACTTTTATTGATGGCTCCTAACTTCTCTGGGGAATGATAAGACTTCCATTTGTCATATGGTTTATGTACCTGAATTGCAAAGCTTATTTCATACATTTGGTGTGAAACTAACCCTGTAGCATATTCTTTGTTCAAGGAAAGTGAGAGAGATGGTGGTTCTTAGCACACCAGGGATTCAGTCCAAGACAAAGTTTTGAATAATCTTTACTAGAACATCTCTTCTAAGTAAGTTATATAGAGAGAGCAAAAGAAAATGTGTAGGAGAGATTGGCCTGAACTTTTTGTTTTGAGGCTATTAAGCTAGTGATAAGCAAGAACAAAATGTGTGGGTTATTTTTAGAAATTATTTGCACTGATTATTCTTCACCCCCATCCACCCCCCACAGGATTCTTGTTAGGTTTGAATTTGGCATATTTTGTTTATAGAGTCTTGTTTTGTATAGCTTACCTTCTTCATCAGACATTAGTCAAAGTAAATTTCAAAAATACACTGCATTCATCTCTGGTAAAAACTGGCGGGAATGATATAACACAGATTTTGCAGTGGCTTTTCACTAGCAGTTGCTCTCATTCCTGACAGTGCTACCTCAGTCTTGCTCCAACACCTTCCCAAGGGTGAGAGTAATGTGACCAGGGCTCTACCATCTGCCCAATGAAGTTGGACACAGTTGTACTGCGAGAGGTGGCTGAAAGAGCTTCCAATCCTAATATAAATTGTAACATGTTCACAATTGTTTCTTACTTTTGTTCTTTGTCATCTGCAGGGCTGAAATATTGTTAAAATATTTCCATTTTAATATTTTATTTACAATCCTAATTATTCTAAAATAGATTCCCAAGCACATGACATTTCTTAGTGCTGTTGGGAAGGAGAGTGCACTGGAAGCATCTTGCAGGAGAGAATCCAGCATGCCGCTATTCTAGTATCTAGTAAGGCATTGTCCTTCAAAACAGCATTTTCTTTCTCCCAAATCTTTTGTTTAACAGAATTTGAACTTTTTCTAGAAGTTTTGTATAGTTCAATCTAAAGTTACATTCTTTGGCCTCAAGCATCCAGTAGTTCTGATTTCAGAGTGATCTGTTTATACCCCTGCTTTCTTATTGACATGCTTTTCTAGTCTCTCTTCCAGATGTCCCATGACATTATCTGTGCTTCCCTCTGAAACAGAATAGAATAGGTCCTAATCCCGGGAACCTCTCCTGGAATGTTACAGGGAAGCCCTGTAACATTCTAGCCCAGATTTGTGCTTTAAAGATCTGGAGGATTAGGTTGGTTTGGAATATGAAACAGGGGTTTTTATTGCTTATGCAATATGAATCTTGAGTGGGGAATTCTAATATTTAGTACTTGCTAGTAGTTAGGTTCCTTCTGTCACAACATCTCTTGTGAGTATTAATCTAAGAGTGAGCAAACTGGTGCACAGAGTAGGGACACTTTTAGAAAAACAGGCAGTAACTGGATGACAGGGTCAGAACAGTATTTGGAGCTTGCCTCAACAACATGCTTATTTTCCCAGATCTATGCAGCTTCTTAGCTGAAATATGGTAAGTTGAGGTTTTATCTTTGCCATAACATAATGCTTACACATTTTTCCATCTAAAATAACCAGAGAAGATTCTGGGCTATTGAAGCTGGAATCTGCTCAGTATTTAAGTTCCATTTCAGAGAGTTCAAATGTGATTTTCTGATATGAGATCAGTTTGTGAAAATAAGCCTGACTAGCAAATACGATTCTGAATGCAGATTGGAACTGCCCCCGTATCAAAGCACTATGCTGTAGCTATTTTTGCTTGCTGAACAAAGAATCTCTATTGAAAGTGTAACCAAATATCAGGTTTTGTTCCTCCTTCAATGCAGCATTCAAACACTAGCTTACATTTAAATGTGTATTTATTATCCTCCATAATGATGCTCATATGTGTTGAGACCCGGTAAGGCAGCAAACAATATAGAGTAGAAGAAAAATCAAAATTCATCTTGTAAAAATACTCTGTTTTGTCATCCTCTTAGTGTTGTCCTTATTTCTTCTAATACAGAATCAATTTAGCAACTATATTTGACCGAAAAGCAGTACTGGGAAGTGTTAATGGAGAGAAAAACCTCTGAGATCATTTTACCTGATGGCTCATAGTAGACCTCTGACTGCTCGTAAAGATTCTATGCAAACAACTTAGATTTCTTATGCTTAAAGCAATTCTGAAATTATTTTATTGCCACTGCAGTCATAGAAATAAATCAATGTTTGTAGGAGACCCAAGGAGATTTTCCTAACTGTCAGGAAGGGAATCTTAGGACCGAATAGCTTGAGTCTGCTGCAGCCAGTGAAGTTCCATCAATTTTCACCAGATGAAAACTGCTCCTTTTTTACTTTTTTAAAATTCTTGTTTGAATAAGGGTAGCAATTTCCTCTGTTGCTATTACAACATGAGTGGACTCTTACTGAGTTGCTCACTAAAAGTTTTATAGCTAAAGTGCTGTGAGTGTTTCCATTATAAATGGCTACCATAAAGCTCTTTAACTTGCTTGTAAAAACCCTCTGCTAATAAAAATCTGGCACATACAAGGTTTGTTTTAGATCTAGTTTATTTAAATTAATGTATTAAAATAATTGAACAGCCATTGTGAAGTAATGAAGGTAGCAAACAATTACATTAATGCTCAATGCTTTTCTTAAAACCAACAAAAATTTTTAGAAAGAACAAAATGGATGAAACACTGAGTCAGTTTTGGCAATTATGTGAATTTTTCTGAAATAACATGACATAACATTTTTCTGAATAAGTTGCTGTATATATTTAATATATTCTATTAGAGAAATGATCTCCTGCTGTTTGGTGTGTTTAATTAGAGTACAAGTAATTGAAATACTGTAGAGGCCTTGCATTTCAGAGACTGTATTTTTTAGACTTAACTGACTGACACCATTGACAAGAAATATTTTCAAGAAAATTGTTTGCATAAAATCTGTTTCTGAATGCATATGCAGGATCTCATATTAAAAGTAACAGTAAAAAAAAAGCAAGATCCTGTGCTATCTCCATTGCTTGCTTTCTAATGTAACTCACTAGTTTCTGCTGTGATGTTTTCATTGTCATAATCTGAGCATAGGGTAGGGTTATGTTTGTTTCTAACTTCATGGTGTAATGATCTGTTCAAAAATTTTAATCTGATGAGAGGAGAAGTTGTATGAGAAGTGAGAGTAATAATAATAAGCCCTTTTATTAACTCTTTAGCATAATTATGTTAAAATTTGAAAGTATTGACTTAAATACATCCAGAATTCTAGCAGGAATATTATCAGATACTGTTCCTGAGAGAAGAAAGGCACTATGAAGAGTTAGATTAGCTGATAATGACTGATTCTTTGGCCATGACCTCCATGCTGCTCTTTTTTTGGATAGAGCCACTTTCTCATTATTGTAATAGATGAAGAAGGTCCTCTAAAATTGTGGTATCCATGGGGTTGTTCTTTTTTTCTCATGAAGAGGTACACTAACAGACACTTCTTGAAAATAAAATCCATGGTGTCACACCAAAACCTAAATTATACAAAGTAATCAAACATGTTGAAAGAGTGTTCATGTTTTTAAATGGCAGACACCAGGTGTTTGAGAATACACCCT
The DNA here is from genome assembly GCA_004320125.1 of Scolopax mira. NCBI lineage: Eukaryota > Metazoa > Chordata > Aves > Charadriiformes > Scolopacidae > Scolopax > Scolopax mira. Next base: position 12,166 of record BJBW01002474.1, read on the forward strand.
CATGCAATTAAGTGTCTGTGACATTATTTATTTAAAACTAGATGATCGGAGCATGTTTTTTTCAGTGAGTACATCTCATTTTCTGGAGTGCCCTGCTATGCGTAACCCTGGAGCCCCTGTTTGTTTATAGGAATAGTTGAGGTGGGTTTCTTTTTTTTTTCCTTCTTTCTCAGACTATGATCCCCCAGGGTAAATAAAAATGAGATCTATGTGAAAACTACTAATGTATGGTCTTTCCCTAATTCAGACTTCAGGTCCCAGTATCTTGTTCAGCATTCTTATATAACACTTGACAGTTCCTCTCATCTTGTTGCTGAGTTCTTTTTTGTATCGATGTGGCTTCATTTTAATGAAATTCAGACCCCAAAGTATAATATATAAAGCCTTATCCATTATTTAAAAGAAACAAGCATACACTTTCTGGAATTTGTAATGCAGATATCGAGAAAATCCTACAAATAGGAATAGATTCCTGCAACTTAAAATCAAGCCAGTATATCCATCTCTCCAAAATGTAGGGCAAAAGAATCTGAGAAACCGTTGGCTTCTGTCATGTGTCACATAACTTGAAGAATTTAATCTCTAACTTTATCACATATGAACACATACAGTTTTCCCCTACTCTTTTATGTTTCTGAGATTACAGGCAACACAGTCATTATTTGTGATTGTCTTTTTAATGTGTCAGAATAGGAGAAAAAGAATGGAACAAATGCTGAGTAAAAAGGCCATTGCAAAGATTTGGTTTTTTTCCAAGCCACCATACTCATTTGTGCTCAGCAGTTTTCATTTTGTTTTGTCAATACATCCAATTCTATAAACTCCAACAGTGGTTGAGTAGAAGGAGCTGTACTATGGATGACTTTTACACAACTGCAAGCGATTTCCTTTGCAGCCTCTTCTTTGTAGCCACTCAGGACTATCCTGTACAATTTGGAGGCATGTGAGGAGTAGACCAGGAAAGTTGGCTGGTTCAACTATATTTGTAGGGTAGGTTGAAGCGATGTAAACTGTGATTTACGGGAGTAGGAATATGTGAACTGCTAGACTAATAGCACTGCAGTTTCTGGTTTGTTGTATCAACTACAGAAATAATGCTTTAGAAAACTGTCTTACCCTTCATAACAGTTCTGATAATTGACAGGGTTCAAACTCAGATTTTCACTTATTCTTGAAACGAATACCAGAAAGAACTCTGGATGTTGATCTTACTGATTTTGTCCATCCTTTCTGTAAAATGACTTATTCTCTATTACTTCTTTGACAAACACTTGTACTTTTTATCTGCAACAAGCTTAGAGCATCTCTGAGTGCCAAAGAACATACACTGTGAGGTGACTGCTCGACTACTTTCCTTAGGTTTTGTAGAGAGAAAAGTTTTACATGCTGTTTATCCTTTCATTCCTAGTTAGCCCAGAATAAGGAACTTGTTATTTCATCTTGCTCTGCAGTTTATTTCTTCCTGCAGTATGGCTACAAGGTTGCTACTTAGGTATTAGAACAACACATCTTTCAAGCTGATACAGCCAACTGTCTCCTCTTTTTTTGAGAGAGAGAGAAAGGTTGAGATATTTTCTTTTAACACCATATAACAATATTCCTTATATAGATCAGATCATCTTCATACTGCCCCTTGATGGCTAAACACAAGGAAGAAAAAATACCTCTTCGTTAGTTTGACTGCATTCTGAAGGAAGGAAGTTTAAAAGGGAAGTTTTAGTTGAAATTGCCATGAACCAAAGCACCCACTCGCATCCAATTTAGATACAAAGCTAAGGTTATTGACAGCAGTTTTAAAGCTACTGAGATGGCAACCATTTATTGAGCCCTGCACTATTCTGTGGAGTACACAATATGGCTTATAGATTAGATCCCATGTCCACTAATATGGATCAGTAGTTATTAAAATCATTGCAGTTTTGTTCCCTGGTCACTGCTGCTGCCATGGAATTGCTGCAGTAGCTTTGATTACTTGGAATAGTATTTGTGGACATCTTAATGGCATCACTCCATTAATATATCATCTTTAAAAATAGCTGACCAAATCTTAATGTGGTATAAATCAGCACAGTTCTCAGTGGAGCTAAGGCAGGTTTTATCTGCAGAGCACTTGGCAGGGCAATGGTTCAAACAGGAAAGATCACTGTGTGCAAGCTAGAATACTTCTGTCCTTTTTGCTTCTTCTCTTTCAGTATAGAAGTTAAACAAGACTTTTAGGCCTTCTACAGGTGCAGAATACGTTACAGAAGTTGACATAAGATATACCTCAGCCTTGATGATCAGGAACTCATTTCATGAGTAACAAGTCTTCAAACTAACAATATATGGATTGTGTTGGATGACATTTCCAATGGAGCTGCAGAATAGTGAAGTGACTTCATGGGTCATTCCATGGTCTTGGGAGTGAAGTAGATTGTGTTCAAAGAATTCCGAGCATGGGAATAAAACATTTTCTGATTATGGTAATTTTTCCTTCCTTCTCTGTCTCCTTCTTCCTCATCCCATAAATTTTAATGTGCTTGGGTTTTTATCCAGCTATGCAGTTTATATTTACTCTGATAATGTCCATGTCTTCACCTATATAGTTAACCTGTCCTAGCTTCAAGTTGGAGGTGCTAATACACAACGTGTGAAAGGATAAAACAACAACAACTCTGTCAGTTCTTGACTGTTTGATGCATCCTCTGCTTTTGAAATTCTCCTCTACCTTCCTGGGAAGGCTGAGACAATGTTTAAGAGGTGATCTCTTTGTGATTTTATTTCCACATTTGCTGTATTATATCTGGAGCTCAATGATTCCCTTCCATTCTTCTTTTAAAACTGCTTTGTAACCTGATGGTGCTGCTTACCAGAAGCACCCAGTTGGAGTCTGATAGTGCTATCCATTGATTTGACTGTGGAAAATCAGCCAACAGCCTCTAAGGCTTTCCAATTTCAGCAAGATGACTTGGGATATCAATTTAGGGAATGCAAAAAAAAAAAACCACCTTTGAGAAAGTATACCAATGTGTAGAGATTATCTGAGTGTTAAGAGTGGGCAAACACAAATGTTAGAGAAAGTCATAGCATGAGAAAAGGCATTCAGCAGCATTTTATAAAAATGAAGACAGACATTATTAAAAAGGATGCGATGGGTCTTTGTTCCCAGAACAGCATGGAAAGCCTGCCTTGAACTTCCACATGAAAAGGAAAGTTAAGACTGTCATTGTGGTTAATATTTCAAATCATGAAGTCATTAATGCAATTAATCCCAAATTCTGGGATTAGTATCTTTAACAAATGGCTAGTTTTATTTCGTATTTTTAGGGGGAAGAACAGGTATACTGAAGAAAGGACTGCCAAAAAGCTCATTCATTCCTGTTGTGGATAAAAATTATTTCATTTCAGAAAACTTGATCTATGCGGTGAAGTGGTCACGTATTTATTTTTTCACTTGGACTAGGTTTCCATAATGGGACTATGCTCATAAGAATCGAAGTTCCTGGCATTTTTCCAGTTATCAATATTGAAATATTAGTGATCAAGCATTTACTGAATGCCATTCCTCAAATGCAGGGTCTCCACAGCATCTTGTTGCATTCATGGAGTTCATTTGTTTGCATTATCTGGCTAACTGGTTCTTTTTGTATTGCCAAGGTGATGAACAGATTTGACATTTAGCTGATTACTTCACCAAAATTAAACAGAAAACAGGGCAGCCATCCAAAGTTCCTTTCAGTGTGAAAGCTAATTATAAAAATGCTTTGAGCAGCAATTTCTTTTTGGATGTTAAAAGTGCTTTTATTAGATTGTTCCCCTGTCATTTAAAAATTTATTGCTAGACACTTACAAATGGGGTTGCCTGCTGGAGTAGAAATATTTTATTTTCTATATTTAAGATGGAAGAAAAAAGTGCCTAGAGAAATTTTAGGCTGAATTTTTTAGTATTTTACATGATTCTGAATAGAAAGGAGAAAAACTAACTAGTGCTGGCTTTCATGGATCCAAAATGTGTATTTTATCTTTATAAATAACAAATAAAAACCTATATCCACTTCTGCTTACAAATCAGCAATTCCTATTTCCAAAAACAATTACTTGGCAAATAAAAATAGTCAAATATGTAATTTAAAAGTTAAGTACTGCCATTGTATTGTTAGAAGCTTGTCTTTTATAGTGTAAATATAAACAATTAGTGGTGGTTGAAAAATCTAACCATGTGCTTTTACCTGCCTTTGATAAGCTCTTACTTGTTCTGAAATAGCATAAAACTACTCTAAAGTCTTTTTGTCAAGGTCATTGAGTAGGAGGTGGCCAAGTGAATTTTAACCAGTAAATTTAGAGCTGAAGAGTGCTGTATCCTGTTATCAGATCTTAGAAGAAGTTTTTTGTGAAGTAGTTTTTGAATGCCTTGGAATATTTTTAACTTTTATACTGACTGTTGTTATTAGCATCCTTCGGACCCCAGACAAGGTGTGATCTGGGGACGCTTCAAGGTGACAAACTTGGGGGTTTTTGCATATGATATTGTCTAGCACACTTTGGCTACTAAATCATCTTGTGAGGACATATATTAATTCTTGACACCGAGATCTATTAATATACCTTGAAGCTGAGTGAATTATGTGAATCTGCTGTTTCAAGCTGCAGAATTCTGCCATAACTAGGAGGAAATATTTTGCTGTAGGTAGATTAATGTTGAAAGCTTGTCAAGAAAAAGTTTAATGTTGAAAATTTATTCTTCCTCTTCTTGCCAGTACTTGAGCTTCTTCTGTACTAAGTCCCATTTGTAATCTGAGGAAAAATAGACATATAATTTCTTTTGTATTTATCTATGTTATTAGAGTCCCAATGATATAGTCTATTGCCTATTAAAAAGTGTGTCCCAATGAATGATCTTCCAGAGGGTAATTTTTGCTCCCATCAATCTGAGAGCTTTTCTTGTAAAATATAGTAACTGTCAGTGTGTATCAAATAATTTAATTCATGCTCATTGCAGAATAAGTAATTAAGATAATTCAACATTCTGTATTAATAAATACCAAAAATGTGAATAAGAGATTTGCTAAATACCTTCTGGAAGATAATGGATAGGAATTAATGTGCATGTTCTGAGGAAGCATTGAATAGACAGAATGCATCCTGAACAACAGACCTAAGAAAGAGTCTTGGTGAGTGCCTAACATAAATGTGGGTTTGTTTTTGTTTGACTGTTACAGTATATTTTAGTGCTAAGCCTTTATAATTCCTCTTTGTATCTATAAATTGTTAAAGAAACATACAAGGCAATTGAACCCACACTTTTCCAGAACTTCAAATAAATAAATAGATAAGGTTAGTTTTTAAAAGTTACTAATTGAAATTTCTAAAAGCTCTGATCATTTGTAAACTGTCTCTACAGTTGCATGATTTTCATTTATATAAAGATTTTAATTAGTGCATTTATGTGTATTTGACATAGGCATGTCCATAATTAATTACATAAATCTTCATGCTTTGTCTTCTCTAAGCCCATCTACCTACCTACTTGACCATACGATGAGTTATTCAGATATATGTTAAACAGGGGGAGAAGCGTACTCCTGTTAATTTGAAAGTTTGCAGATTATGTCCTTGCCTACAGAGAACCTTTCTTTGCTGGGTTTGGTTGTTAACAGATGGGTTTTTGCAGTTTAAGATGTCCCATTGACTATGCTCAGTTGTAGTCTTTCATTGTGTCAATGGATCACCTATAAACCAGAGCAAGGTATGTGATATATCTGCCTAAACTGTGTAAGTTTAGAACACTTTAGACACTCTACAAGTATAAACCTATGTACATTTTACTTATTTTTGTGTTTCTATTCCAAGCAAACAAGGGGTATACAGACCTTTTTTTTAAATTTTTTTTTGGTTTGGGTTTTTTGGGGGTGTTTTGTTGGGTTTTTTGTTTGTTTGGTTGTTTTTTTTTCCATTGGTTGGACTAGATGATCTTAAAAGATCCCTTCCAACTTAGGTGATTCAGTGATTCTGTGACCTAGTTTTAATGTGAGAGTTATGCAAGCTCATCAAGTGCAGTTTGGCTCGGGTGTCTCCTTAATAGAATTTTTTGATCCTGCATTAGTTTTGTTACAAATTCAGAAAAATGTGGCAAAAAAAAATGTCTCTGAAGAAATTACTGCACACTCAGGCTCGAATCTCATACTGGGACACACTCAGACAAGAGTTTAAGTGAGGCTGTGGCATAGCAGCAGTTAGCATTTTCTTTTCAGAGTTTATTTTTGGATTAATGCTTAACTTAAGACATCTGTCAGAACAGCCTTGTTTGCTTGACCAAAATCAATTCTGCGGAAGAAGATGTAAGAATTCTTGTTGGTCAACAACTTTTATGCTGAACTCATTTGTATTTGCTGAACTGAAATTCCTTATGTCCTAAATTCCACAAAGTTTGAGTCATTTTTGAAAATAAACTGAGTAGTTTAGCCACAGCCAAGAAAAGAGAGCAGTAAATCCATCTTTGGTTGCAAAAGTATTTCCTGAGTATTTCCAACCTCCACCTATTGTTTTTCCGTAGGTTGATGGGATACTGTGCCTGGCTGACATTCTTACTGATAAGACCCATTCTGAAGCTACTCATGCAGAAGCAGCGGCAGTAATTGCTCAGATCACATCTCCACATCTCACATTCACTCAGCATCTCAGCAGCTTTCTGGAAAATATGGAAGAAATTGTAACAGCACTTGTCAGTAAGTTCTTTTTGGTACTTCTGAGTCTTTCCAGTTAAAATGACAGCTTGGGGTAAGACTCCCTTTCATTAGAAATATTCCCTAAATAATGTTTACCATTCTTTCCTTAACAGATTAACAAACTCAATAATTTTTAATTTGGAACCAGGGCATTCTGTAATTACATAATATTTTTTAGTCCAGTCTATATTTGAATGGAATTTATGCATATTTGTCAAATTAAGATCTGTGTGAAAGAGAGCTACACAAAAGGCTCAGTAAAGTATCCTCTTGTCTCATGTTTGTCTGTATCAGATCAGTTTCCAATAGCTGCTAAACTTTATGCTCGCTGTATTTTCTAAACTTGCCAGAATTCAAGCTCACCACTGCATCTACATTTGTATGGTATTTCAGAGAAAAAGAACAGTATATTATAATCTATGGGCATTGTTACAAGAAAAAAAAAAAATCTGTCTTTCTTGTCTAGGCCTCTGATCCATGGTTAAATGAGGCAAAGGTAACAGCAAGCTTTTCCTTAACATGGATCAGTGAAGACACTTAAAAAAAAAGATGATATTTCTCATGACTTTATGAAGAGAGGAATCCCTTTTTTCTGGCACTGTGCTCCATCCCTCTCAGATACCAAATGCTTTCAGTAAAGCATTGTCCTCCTTTCTCTGATCTGGAAATTCAAAATTTCCCAGAGCTTCAGGTCAGAAAGTACACTTTGGGTATCTTTTTCAATTTCTCATGTATCAATATATCAGAGTATTTCTCTAATGAGCTTAATTAATTAAAGTGAGCTACAGTGAAAACTACAGCACTTCAATTTTCATGCTTTTTTTTTTTTTTTTTTTGTTTTAATAGAACAAAAAAAGAGTATAGTAGTGCCAGGGCTTGAGGATTCTGAAGTGGCTGTGAATTAGCTGAGATGTATTTAGACATTCATTGATATGCCCAAACAAAACTAGTACTGCAGAAATCAAGGCAACAATTTATTGCTGATGGCCAGATTATGCAGCAACAAATACTGAAAGCTCTGCCCTGAACCAGGCCTGAATCCAGTGGGTGGAATTAACCTGTATTGAGCTTGGTTCTGCTGTAGCTAGACTGCTAGAGGCATCTGACTTGACTTATTTAAGATGATTTTCCAGGTTATTACAGTGTACCATAGTCAAGGGACAATCTTAGCAACCTATGCAAAAGATATTAGCAGATGGACCATATCCTTGATTGTCACTGTTTAAGTTCCACAGGAATTTTAGTAGTATGTGCTCTGCCCAATAAATGTGAGCATTAAAAATAGAACATGTATAACTTTGGAAGAGCCCTTTCACTAATCACACGCCAGTTGCCTTCTAATATTTATAACTCAGTAATTGAATTACTGTAATATGTTTAATTTTTAAACCATGCTGAAATCCACTTGCCAGGTGATTCAGATCTTAGTTAAAATACATGTGTGCAAGGAATTAAAAGGGACCTGTGTCTTCAGCACTTCTTATTGAAGCTGTAAAATATGCAGGATGATCTTTGACTGTAGAGAAACAGATTTATAGATAGGCAACATGTATACGTACCTTTCTCTTATAAGTTAGTGACCATTAGTCTTCTGCCTCCTGTATTTCATTTTATTTAGTTATATCAAGCTTTATGTTGAACAACATTCAGTGGAATATTCCCTGTACAACGGTATACTAGGTAGACCCTCGCATTAATTAGATGTGAGCTAGAAACACTTGGTGTCTAGCTTCATATTTACCATCTTTCCCTGCTTTTGTGGTTCAAATTAATGTGCATTCATTTGAATAACATTAATATCACTTATAAAGCACCCTAACATATTATATAATTGACAAAATTAAGATGATTTCCTTTATTTTGTTTTTTTTTTAATCTTCATAATTATGAACTTGGTCTTACGTAATAAGATTACTAATGCAAGTTGCAGATGTTTAAGTACTGCTTTGAAACACCTAACCCTGTTTTTTTGCAATGAAGGAATTACTTTTATTCAAGTTATTTTCTGCATTCCTAGAACTGTGCCAAGAAGCCTCGTCTGGGGAAGTTTTCCTGCTGGCTTCAGCAGCTCTTGCCAACATTACTTTCTTTGATACCATGGCTTGTGAAATTCTGCTCCAGTTAAATGCAATGAAGATTCTTCTAGCAGCATGTTCAGACAAACACATAGTGGATACACCATATTCCCGAGATCAGGTGAGTGGTTTCTCAGCAAGATGCTGTCTGAGCACATTGTATAAAAGTCAATTGATTTCAGCTCTATGGTTTGTTTCTTTTTATATAGTCAAATATAAACTGCTTTCATGTCTTCAGTTCTTGATTCTTTTCAATACGTCTCTTTCTTTATCTGCTGCTGTTCCTTTTTATTATAAGGATTATGAAATATGACAGCTGTGTGATTAAAAAAAAAAAAAGAAAAAGGTGGTGTTCCATATTTCTAAGATACTAGAATATTATTATTTATTGTCATGAAGTTGGCCAAACAGTGACACAGAGGCCCAGAGAGGCTATGTAATCTCCATCTTTGGAAGTACGCAAAACTTGATGACTGGACTTTGAGGCAAATAAGATATATATGGAAACTACAGCCTAAATATATAATTGTCAGTTCAAAGATGAATTAGCTCCAAAAGCTGACTAAAGATCTGATCCTCAGCCCATTGACATTGGTAGGCTTTGGAACAAGTCCTAACTGTGTGGTAGATGATTTGCAAATTTCACCGGTGAATATGGCTGATGTACTTCTGGATTTCCCGTTCTTTTTTCACCATTTTTTTTAGTTAAGGGACAGAAAATTCCAGGCTTGTTATAATGCACAGATCAAGTCAGAGAGAATTCTGTAGTTCCTCTCAGGTACTGCAATGGAAGTGTTGCAGAAGCAGTGCTTATTTGGCATCTTGGGATGAATTTCTCCTCAGCGGAGTAATAAATATGAGGCTGAGGGTTTCAGTAGCTAAGAGATGGAAGTTGCTGGTCAGCTCTGTTAACCTACTTCTGTTTATGAGGCACCGTGAATATAACTAACTAAAAGTCTATAATTCAGGCTTTACAAACCCATTCCCTTCCCATCTCTGAAGTAGCCAAAAGATGATTTATGGAACATTTGGAATCTGCACTGCCACAGAAAAATCTGAGTACCCTTCAACAGGAGTCAGGCCGTGAAAATCAAAACACAGGGGACCTTAGACACTGATTGTGTTCTAGAGGGGTTACAGGGTTGCTTTAGCTTATATTGAGAGCACTCAGAAGCTTTCCAGTTCAGCAGTGTTTCTGAAAAGATGGAGTTAATCTGTAATTACTATATTGCTCTTTGGGCAAAGTCAAGGACATCAGCTGTGATGTTTGACATGGCTGTACACTATTATTACATATGTAAAATTCTTCAAGGTCTTTTTTTATTCCTCCTGTATGATCTCATAGTTTTGATTTCCTTATTTATTTATACCCTCATCTTAATTCTGCAGTCAGCTGTGGATTTGCAGTTTGCTCTGTGGGTAGCATAGCAAGCCCCCTCTTTGTATGAGGAAGGCAGACATTTAAAGAAGTATGTATGACTTTATTAGGTAAATGACTAGTTCCTGGCCTTCTGCAGCTTGCAGGACATCTCATTAGCTAGAGGAACAGAGAACTGAACAGCTTCCTTCCAAGAACTGAGGAGATTTCATCCCTAATAACCCCTTACATTCCTTCTTGGAATGAAAAACTAGATCAGAAACGTGTGATGTTTTCTGTGGTATGCTGCAGCAAGTTTCTGAGCTGCCTCCTTGTTATTTCTGCAGCAATGGGGACTATGAAATCTTGCCTTGTGTTGCTCTGTTACTGAGCACCTGGTGCTCAGGTGGAATTGGAGTGCTGCTCATCTTGTCTTTAAGAGCTGTCAGTGCTGCTAGCACGCAGTTTTGGTTATGGAACAGTCTTAAGATAAGTCTTCCTTTGAATTCCCAAACAAGTGCGTGTTTGAGTAGATTGCTTACCTTTCAAAAGTGTACTTGTTTCATTGTTTTGGGGGAAGGGGGAGAAGGGTGCTGTCAAAATATGACAATTTTATGGAATACTTTGCTTTTTAGTTGTTGCAATGAGGAAAACATACTCAGCTAGAGAGAAAAACAGCACAGCAATACTGAATTTTATAAGGGTATTCTAAATTGCCATTTTGTATTTTGAATATATACTTAATCCCTTTTAGGTACATCATATAGTTAATAACTTTCCCTATTATATATATTATTATGTCCCAGCCACTAGCCATTTGCCTAAGTACAAGTAGATTAAAATTGAGTAGGGTTGGAAATTTTTTGATTCAAAGTTATATTTTGGAATCTGCAACCACTGTGGAATACATTTTTATGGACTAATGTCCATTCTGAATGATCAAGCCATCCCAGCATGTAAAACAGAGGAATAAGAATTATGCCATACTAAATGTTTAAACAACTAAAGAATAAGTAAGGAAGTAGGAAATACAACAAAATATGGTCTAATTATCATAAAATGTTATAAAAGAGCCCTCCAAACTTAAATGCCCTCTTTTTCATAAAAGGACTTTAAGTAACAGTTATCCTACAGAAAACTGTGCAGTATTTCTAAATGCATTAGAAATCAGTTTACTGCTGATTTAAGAAAATTGTAATTTGCTAAAATAGCCTGAAGTATGCTCACTGTAAGCCAAAAATGGAGAAAGATGGCTGAAATGCAAGAAAGGAACAGTGAGTTTTGTTTTCATTTGTGCCTTTTTATCTCATGTTAAAGTCACAGTATGTCCTTCTTTATAATCTTTCTAAGGACAGTTAGCATTGATTAGTTATCACCCTCCATGACAGTATAAATATATAACATTCTGCCTAGAAGTTGGATATCAGATGTATGTGTTGCCTGTAGAAAGCATTTTTTTTTTTTTGCTCAAGCACCTCTAGAAGTGTTGTGTCTTTTGATTTCTGGAAAGCTTTTGTATGCAAATGGTAACAAACCTTTCCTGCCTTCAATATCTGAAAACCAGTCTCCTCCTCTATTATTTTCCAGGCAGTGTTAGATTAGGTCGGGTAAGAAATCTAGGACTGAGTGCTGGGCTTAATGATGAACAAGATAGTAATTGTTCATTTTATAGAAGTGTGTATTGCTTCTGTAACCAGCAGTATTATAGGGAGATTGCTAAATCTTTTAACAAAATATTTCATATAAGAGCCATCAGATAAAGCAATAATTTCCAGATGCTTTAGCCTCCACTTTTGGGTCAAAATGGATATGAATGTGCCGTCTTCTATTTCTTACTGCAGATACTTATTTTCTAGATAGCAGGGTTTTTTTTACTTCAAAGGAGTATCAAAATATTATTTCATAAGGATTCAGGCCTAAAATCAGCACTATAATGTATAGAGTCAGATGTCTTAATGGAGTTTAAGCACTGTCAGAAGGCTTTAGCCAACACCCTTATCATTCAGAGCCATCTTTACTTTAACCATCATCTTAGACTCTACACAGAAAAATATGAAATATGTATGTTTGTGCACAGTACGTTTATATATAATAAAATTTTTCTCTCTGCATTCCCACTTGTCTCTTCAGTGTTGCTAGTATTCTCACCTTACCTGTGAAGTTGTGGAGGTACAGTCTAACAGCTTCTGATCTTCTGTTATTTAGGCAGACAAAGAATTAATGTGCAGTGAAAACATCAATTTTAAAGTGGTTATTTCTAGGTCTAAAATCAGTAAATTATGTTTCAAAAAAGTTTAAGGAGGAAAAAGGCTTTTAAGCTGGAAGGAGAAAATGGAAATAATTGCTGCTTTTTTTCTGTTAATTTTTTCCCTGTTTTCTTGATGGTTAAGTCAGTGAAAGACTTTGAGAAGAGTGTTTTTAATGAGAATATTAGCAGGTCTTTTAGATAATTTTTTTTTAAATCCCTGTCTGGCTGAATGGGACTTGGAGTACTACTTCTCAGTCTGTTTCTGGGAAATTTATTACTCCTTCCCAACTGCTTTTTTTTATCCTTGTTGTCATGAAGACTGTGGGATTCCTGACTCCATTTTGTAAAATTGCTGACCAAATCTTTGCAGATGTATGGAAGCCAGTATGGACTATCAAGAACTGGGAGCTTGAAGCAGAGTCTGAACAGCATAGTCCATAGTCCATAGACCATAGCTGGTCTTCTTTACATCTGACAAGTATTAGACAAAACCAATGCTGGTCAGAGGGAGGGCAGTTGATGAAGAGTCCTTTTTACAGTTCTCTTCTTGGAGCAAAATAAGTATGGAAGGGGGAGGTTCCTGTCCTGGTTGGATCAGGAGAGGAATACTCCTCCCACTGCTGAGCTGTCAGCTGGCCTTTCCTAGAGAAGAAATGCACATGGTACCCTGGGACTCAGTCACTTATGATATGTGACACAAACAGCCAGTGACAGGGTTAGAAACAAAGCTTGGTGGTCTGCCTCTGTCAGGTCTGACTTCAGTAGACCTAAGCTTCCCGTCTAGTTTTTGAAATTGTTTTCAAGATGTGCTGCAATGAATATTTAACTGTCCCAAATGGTTCAACTGCATGGTCAACATCTTCTCTGCAGTTCAATGCTCTTTTGTACATTTACATATTGTGGGTAAAATACAACACAAAGTCTTTACATAAGGACAACTAGGTCACAGAAGGGTATCCGCACAGTTTTCTTGCACATGTCTCTGTTAATATCCAGCTCTGACATTAGTATAATGATGACTGGATATGTGCTTAGAATTGCCTTCCCTCTCAGAGTTCTGGCAGCAAACTGTGGTTGGTAAACTATATACTAAAATTGTGTGATCCTTTCCACTATTGACTAGATCACACTGAGAAGACATGTTTCCAACTAATATAGTTAGAAAGAGAGGTGATAAATTACATAATGAAGTTATTTTAAAAACCTCAAGAAACAAAACAAGAAACAAGACTGCCAGTAACAATACAAAATTGAAAATTAGGCCAAAAGTCATGTGATTGGATCCAAACTTTAACCATACCATTATGTAATCGATATTCTAATTAGTTTTCTGTGGAAAACTGTAATCGCTTCCCTGATGTCCTTTCTTTATTTCTAACTGGTTATCTCTGTCTGTGCATATACATTTAAACAATAGGAAAATGTAAGTAGCAGTATTGACTGGCATTATGTCATCAGTGTTATGAATTGTTACATTTCAGTGGTCCAACACTGACTCTCCCTCTTAAACACTAAATCTTTTTGAGATGAGATGCCTGTTTAGTCACAGTTCTGCCTTTCATATTTAGATTTGATGCAGGATAAGACAATGTGCTCCAACTTGCAAAGCAAGAGGTTTAGTTGGAAGAATAGAATTTCAGCTCAGCTGAAGAACTCTGCTAGCTTAGAATTTTGCTAGCTTAGCGCAGTGAGGCTTTTATTCCTGGGATCAATTCCTAAGATTGCTGCTGCTCTGATTTTGAAGAAGCAATTTAACTTCTCTGCATTTTTGTTTAATCATCTGTAAAGTTGGGTAGACATTGCACTTACTCAGTGTAAAGTCTCTGGAGGAAACATGCTATGTCAGCACAATTCATTGCAGTTTTTATTTTCTGCCCTTGCCTGCCAGGTTCACAGTACAATCAGACTAGTGCTGGCCTGTTAACTGCAGAAACAATAAACAACAGACTTTGCTGCAGGCTATCCCAATCATAAAGCTGTAAACCAGAGATGGTTATGTATGCATTTTGCTGCATTTGTCATCTTTTTATCTTCAGTCCTTCAGGAAATGAGATAGCAGATTTCAAACAGATTCTGAGTTTTGCCACTGATTTTTTTCCAAAATAGAATCACCATGTGATTCAAACAAAGGTGAAGGTTGTGATTTTAGTCTTAGTTCTGAACAGGTGAGCTCAAAAACAGTGTTTCTATAGATTACAGTTTCTTGTTTCTTTTTCCTCCTGAAGTAGAAAACTATGACCTTCTAGGATAGGCAGTAGAAATTGCCTCTTGACCACTCTGCTTGAGTTAGTGGCTTGAATTACCTCTCCGTGCTTTCTGCCTCCTCTAAAATGGGAGTAATTAAGTTTCTTCCCAAATACTCAAACCCCTATTCCAATTACACAAGCTAGAAAAGTAAAGTTGTTTCCTACATCTATGCATTGGCTTATGCCAAATTGTGCTCTTTTCTAGGAAGAACAGATTTTTTAGGTGTCTTCAGTTGATTGAGTCAGTTTCAAAATCAAAGAAGCTTTCTAGTACCATGAAGGAATGGGAATGATTCGCCCCTCTTTCTCCCTCTCAATTTTCATCTGAAAGACAGAAAACTGTGGCCTTAGAAGTGAGGGAGGGGACACACTCTATCTCCATCACTATTTTAGAGTCATATGACCTGGTTTATGGAACATTGCCCATTCACCATGTGACTGTGCAAGATGCATTTCCTATGTGCTTCTTGAAAACAAAAAATGTGAGAATCTGGTTATTCTGACTATTCCTTGGCTAGATTAGTCAGCATTTTAAAGTAAAGTAAATAAAAATATAATAAAGATATCCTTCATTCCAAAAAGTAAGAGTCCTTTAGATTTAGTCTCTGTTGCTCTGCCTCAGCATTCCAAGATTATACTTTCCTGGCACAGTCGCAGAGAAAACCTAGACTTCACAAGCAGATCCCGTCTCTAATTGTTATTATTTTTTATGGGATGTTTGCCTCTTCTAATCATCTACCTATCTAGGTGTATTTACTTCTCTGTTTTAAGGCAGAAAACCGAATTCCCAACCACAAAAATGGCTATCATAAGCAATGGGAATAAAGTTTTCTATTTTAAGCAATATAAAGTCCCAGAGAATACCTCTAGAGATTTCTTAACAAAGTTTTTTCTCCCAAAAATAGCATCCTGAAAGGTTTTTCTACCTATACTTGATGCAATGCCTGTTCTTGATTCCTGTTGTTTGTACTCTTCTGCAATCTCCTTGTGGATTGATCTTGAATTGTGAAGTTCAGATGTTTTTTCATTTATGTTCAGAAACAAAGACTCCACCTTGCTCCTGAATTATTTGTCAGATAACCCTTGCTTTCTAAAAATGGTATCTGGAACTTTCCAGACATGGTCTGATTTATCCTTATGTCATTTATTTGAGTGAATACAAAATACTCTTATAATATGTAGAAAAAATAATTTTACTTAGCAATGTATCAGTCTTAAAGGAATAAATAACTAAGAGAATTAGCAATTCTATATGGATCTACTTGGCCACTCAATTAAATTACTTTCTAATTCTCATTTTGAGCTTGAGTCTTTCTATTTATGTTGAGACTATCAATAAAAGCTTACTTAATAAATAATGCTATGAAAAATAAAAGGCACAGTTAATAAAGGTATATTAGCATCACATCTTCCACCTCTGTAGGCACCTCCCCTTCCCCAAGTCAGATAAGTGACCCTCAAATGTGGCAGCTATTGCCCCTTTAACAGGCTAAAACATGTGCTTTAATCTTCTAAATCCAATTGCATCTTTCTTCCTGAGTTGCTTGTTTCACAATAACAAGAAACACTTTTAGATCATCTTAAATCTCCCATTAAGAGAATGTTATCAAAGAAGCTTTCTGTTTCTCATGTGCTCTTTAGGTTTAAAACTCTTTGTTACATAAAGCATTTGAGATTTGCACTCACAGTGTATGTATCCTAGTTTATAACAAAGCATTTTCATGTAGTTTTCACTTTTGCAATTTTTCACTTCATTACCTTTGTGAACTGGTTAACGAGCATTAGTCAATACTAACTGTTTAGAAGAAAAAGTGCTATTATACTGTTAGTGATTACATCCTTTTTAGCAAGAGAATTTTCAAGCTGATTGTTGTTCTTCAAGAGGTTTTGAACAAAACTATTTTAAAGACTCTTAATTAACTTAATTTAAAGGCTCATAGTTTCTCAAATTTAAATCACTCTTGACAACTGAAATTCCTATGGTTCAGTGCAAAGCAGACTACAGAACTGAAAAGGAAGGATCATCATTCATAAATTAATTATGTGTGAAAGGCTGGGTGAGTGGAAGGAAACTATGTGGAACTAAAACCACTTTGCAAATTATAAAAATATATTATTTTTACTAGAATGACCAATAACATCAACACTGCCAATCTTATAATAATGGATGATATTGTCACTACAGAGAGGTATCTGTGTTTACTATCTGTTATTTGCCTATAGAAAGAGAGATTTTTAGTTAGGTTTCAGATTAATTTCCAGGGCAACTGCAAGACTAGCATCATGATGCTGGACTGACATTTGAAAAGTATGAAATATCTATTATTTTTCAGTTTATTTATAAAATTGAGATTTTTTCCATGGATCTAAAGGGTAGACCTGTGCCCCACAAATATCCCTGCATACTTAGTTCACCAACAAGTCATTTAAATGTGAACTTTCAAAGCTTCTTGATTTTGGGTATGTTGTTTTAAGCTCTGAAACTTAACTCCTTAGTCTTTTAGTCTTGTGAAAAATCTTACTAGTCCCAGTGGAAGTATCTGCATGTTAATATTTTGATCAGTTGCTGCCGTTTCAAAAGGTGCTAAAACATGCGCTGGTCTGAAAATTCCCATTCTGGCATTTTGTATTTCACTGTTTCCCACTGCTACGTGGTTTAGGTGTGTAGCACATAGCACATATTAACAGGTAGGTGGTAAATGCAGGAATAAACCCCAGACACATTTCCTTTGCTTGTTTTTAGTAGTGTGAATAATGTGACACTGACTTCAATAATTCAGCTTTCATCTGGTGGAAAAAAAATGTATTAGTTCATTATTTTTTTATTCTATTTTTCTGTGGTGTTCATTACTGCAGTGGTTTTAGGAGTACTAGTTCCCTCAGAGAAAACTGCAGTCACCATGTCTATCAGAGTCCTGCTGTAGAGAAGCACGTGCAATTTTTGATGGAGAGACCAGAGTGTGGACTAACCTGAGTTAGTCTGTTGGAGACTTCTGCTAGAATACAGACATTGGAGATGCATAGATCAAGATCTAGCAGATATATAGGTGCTGAGGCAGGGAATTACGCTGCATGGGATTAATTCTTGCAGCATATAGTTTCTAAGGCAATCCACTATAATCCTGCATTGGGTTTGGCAATAGAATGTGAGATCAGATGTTTCATTAAAAAAAGTCCACATATGATGAAGCAACTTTTTTTTTTTTTTTCCTCTGGAAAATCTCTGTCAACCTTTGCTTAACAGCAAATCTGCAGATCCCATGTATCAAGTAGTCACTAGGGTACTGGAATTTTTGGATGGCTTCAGCACAGACTTTCTGCATGGTATGATACTGCTGGGCAATGATCACAGCTCATGTCTCCTGTCTTCAGGATATCTTCTTTTTTATACTTCGAGCTGATTATAAGTCCATTGCATGGTTTAGGAATACAGAAAAATTGCAAGAATCATAATTTGTCTGAGGTGCCAGTCCTTTATAATTTTGGAGTGTACTGATTTACAAGAAATGTTTTGAACCGTTAATGAAATTCATACTAAATATGCAGTTGAAGAGTCGAGATTACATGTTAAATATTTTAAGTCTTTCAGTTCTTTCAAAATTATTTCAATTCTGAAAGAGGTTTTGGTATCTGTTTTTTCCAGTAATTTTCATCTATTTTCCTGATGGAATTTAGGCTTAGCCAGTCACTTTTATCTATATCTGTTTGTGCGTTCCATGTCTCACAATAAAATCTGAAATGGTTTGCTCGTTCAACAAGACTTCAGAGTTATTTTTGAGAGACTGCCTAAGGCTTTATGAAATTTGGAGACAGATAATGGGAAAAGAGAGATTAAGATAAAGACTGCAGCATAAGCCTATGTATCATTATAGCAAAAAAATCTACAGTGGGCGAAAAGTTCTGTTTATGGTTTTTGATCAACTCTAAATCCAAAAAAAATGAGACTTCATTAATACCAGTGCTTACGGAAGTGTTGCTTTTCAAAGCAAATTGAGTCTACATTTAAGTTTGTGTTTTCCTCTAGAGAGTTCATCTTTAGTTTTAAACTTCCTTGAACTTTGGTCTGCATTACAGAGGAAATTTTTGTGTAGGCTGTATGTATAATGAATTTTAAAATAGGCAAGTATTGGAGAAATATAGTATTTGAAGTCAACTCTTTATTCAGCTTGCCTATGATGTGTTTACATTATGCTATTTCGTGTTAGATTGTCTATATCACAGGAAAATGTGAATTTTTTGGGGAAAGAAAAACCTATCCATATGGAATGAGCTAATCTATAGTTTAACTGCCTTTCAAGTCCTACTAAGATTTTAAAAGATAATATAGGTAGAACTTGATGGTTGTTGATGATAAGGGTCCTTGATAAACCCCTCTGGAGAAGGTTACATATAAACCCATTAGGCTAGTTCATAAATACATTGCAAAATATAGGGGGCCACATAATCAACGCAATGGAAGTACAGATATAATGCCAAATAATTTTTGGTATCACAAGATACACACAAAATATTTTTATGTATGAAAATACTTATTAGACAAAATAACTTGAAGCAGTGGAATAATTGGCACATATTCAAATTGTGGTTAATTGAATTCTTCATCTGTGGCTTACAGAGCCACATGGGGTAGAGATTCTGCATAGAGGAAGCAATTTTCATTAACAGGATATAATTTAGAATGAGAAAACATATAGACTCTGCCTGAAACACAGTTAATAATTAATATGGAATAAATACATAGACATATATTGAGTTACCATATTTCTACCTGTCACTCTCTAGAGTTTCAGTAACTCATTTGCATCCTAAGTAAATATATTTATTCAGAGAGATGACACTGTAACACTACCTTCAAAAGTGGAAGACCTTTATGCCACAGCATCGAAAATGAGTCATCCTTGTTATTAAAATGGCAAAGTGAGATCAGAATGGTGATTTGATCTCATGCCTACTTACATCTAAGAAGTTTGCTTGTTTGTGAACTGACACTGTACCATTAAAAAGCTGATTACCCGTTCTTAAATTGATCGTTATTTTTTAGGATGATCAGTTTTTCTCAAACTGGAGTAGAGAAAATTAGAACCTCTTAAGAAAGAATATTATTTCTATTTTGTATTCTAATGATCTGTAACATTTATTATTTGGGCTTTCAAATATACTGTTAATACTGAGGTATTGCATATTTTGCATGTGGGAAGCAAGTTATTTGAAGGATAAAATAATAAAGAATATCTTGCAGTATGTATGAGAGAAAGTATATTATATCAATGAAGGGAATGGGTGATTGAGTCAACAACTCCATGTGCCCCATTCTCTGTCAATGGCTTGCTGCGAAGCAATCTGAGTTACACCCAATCTTGAAAAAAGTTCATGCTATTTTGGATAAGAAATTCTGTAAATCAGGATCTCAAAATGTGCTTCTGGTGGTCCAAAACCTAATCTTGTCCTTGGATCAGGAAAGGTATAACTGGAATTTTAAATCCAGCTCATTTTGGGACAGTGTTTTGACATGTACACAACTTACTGTTGCAATAAAACTGTAAAGTATTCCTTAAATACTCCCTTGAATCTAGGCTCAAAACTCCAAATCCATTGTGAGGATTTCTCAACATTTCAGCTGAACCCTGAAGAAGAAAGGTAGCAATAACTTAGTGCTTCTGAATGCACGCTACGTGTTGTTCTTAGCCTTTACTGTGAGCTCTGCCTGAGCTGCCTACAGGATTGGTTCCTGAGGGTGGGCAGCTCCTGGCTGAATTCTTTGTAGTATTACAAGTTTTTTTTGGTTGGTTGGTTGGTTTTTATAAATTTTTATCTTCCTCTTTCTACCAGTTTGACCACTGAACAAATCTGCTGCATAGATCTCTATATGACAGACTTACATGCATGAGCATAAGAATGTGAGAAAAAGATATTTTATTTTTCTTGTGGTCTGGATTTCAGTTAGTGGCTATATGGAAGATGAAGACCCCTAAGAAATCACAAAGCTGGGAATAGACAAGAATGCTATTTTATTTTATTGAGTTTGCCAGATTCTGCCATACTAATTTTATAAACCACAGTGCTATTTAATATTACTGAATTGTAGAGCTATAGTTCATATTTCTTTCTGTTTTTAATAATAGGTGGTAACAATATTGGCAAACATGTCTGTCTTGGACCAGTGTGCTTCAGAAATCATTCAAGGAAATGGTATGTATTTTAGCTGAATTATGTTCTGTATTTGTTTGTGGAGAACATGGGTAGGTGGGAAAGAAGTGATTACAAGCTAAAGAAGAAAGGTTTCATGAATAATACTTCATTTTGCATCTGGTCTCTGCTGGATATTGCACGTTGCTGCAGGGTGCAAAACGAGTCCTTGGGGCAGTTCTGTGTAACTGTAATAAATTAGCACTGCTTTAGAAAACTTTGCATGTATGGCCATATTGCTGATGTTCTGCATATGTGTGACTTATTCATAGATACAAAGCAAGGTAGTACAAAGTGTTTCAACAACCTTTATTCTGGTAATTGATTATATAAGCTGCATTTCTTACACATTGAAAAGCATCATCTGATACTGAACCATGCATATCTGAATTTTTTGTCACTTTTTTCACAAGTATTCAGAAGTATTATAAATTTTGAAGCATTATGGTATTTTACTATACTGGCAGTTGCCAGTTTTTTTCCATGTTACTTTAAATTTCATATTATGAGAAATACATTATGTCAAAAAACCCTAGGTGTTACAGGCCCAGTAGAAATCTGAGAAGTTATGTTAATAATTCTGTGGATAAGGATGCAGGAAGACATAACTGCCTTATTAATACATCTACCAGCAAATTAGCAAATTCAGTAAGACAGCTTTTTTGTTGTTGTTGCTGTTGTTGTTTTTTTTGGTTTTGTTGTTGGGTTTTTTTGGGTGGGAGATATTAAATTACAGTGAAGCTTCACAAGTATTGCCTTTTCTATCCTAGGAACATCCCTTCCACAGTCTTTAAATTAAAATTTGGATAGGAATGGTTTGAGTTTGCATCCATTTGAATCTCAGACAAGGCTGATTAGAGGTGGGAGAGGTTTCAGAAAGTGTATACATAGAAGTGGGTCTTGAAATAGAATTGTCCAATTCTTATGTAATATTGGACTTAGATGTTTCTTATTTTTCAGTGGAAAATATGACTGGCAAAGGTCAAGCACAACTAATTTGCTTGATGTGATCCATGTGTGCACGGAGTTAGCGTACTTTTGATATCCTTGCTAAGGTGGATAGGTGTTGCAGTTTAAGACTAAATGACAATGTGGAGGTTGAATGGATCTGAATAGTGAAGCAATTTAATCACAGGTAAAAGCATTTTTACAAATGACCTGTGCCATGCAGTAGTCAGTGCAGTTGGGGGGAGGAGCAAGGCAGGTCGGCACAGTGGTTTCTTATATGACCTCCTTTTTGCATGGGAGGGATGGGGCAGTTGCAGAGAGGTTTGTCAGGGGGTTCCTGCCGTGCTCCTGGTCTAAGTTTCTTGTGTTCCTGGAAGTTGGAGATGTGGTCCTGGACATCTTGGTGCTAGTGTGCCTTCCTTGTGTGGGGATTCGCTACCCAGAGTCTTTTTCAGAAACTCTTGGTAAGACCGTCACATTTCCCAGGATTCTCTGTGTCCGTAATTATAGGATTGGGTAGAAAATAATCTGTCAATGGTTTGTCTGTTTGACTTGTGCTGCTGTTTCCTGATTTGCTGTTGTTAGCAGTCACAATCCAGATATGCCCTGAAGATTTTACACTCTTTATGATTAATAGATTGGTTATGTAGTTTGGCTATTTCCTTGAGCACACCAAAACTTGGGGGTTGTTTTTGGGACAGGTGTTTGATCACATTTCATCTACTTCTACTACAGTAGAAATTTGATTGACATTCATGACATTATGCTAACAGCTATGCCAACTAGGCCTAACTCATAGTAGATACTAAAGAAGGCTGAGATGTACATGTGAACTGTCAAGCACAATGTGATGAAGTTTGTATATACACTCCGTAATGGAAGTTTACACAGAAGCATTTTTCTCCAAGGGTTCACGCTCATCTTGTATACAAAGGGTTTTTGTGTCTGCCTAATGTAATAATCAGATGCTGGTCAGAAGCCAGATTCACAAACTGAGAAAGGTCTTTGAATCCTGGGAAGTTTAGATACGTTTTCTTCTCAACTTTGACTTTTTTGTATGCTGATTGATTATTATCTAGCTGCATGATTCTGATGCTAATTCTTTTAATTATTTATGCAAATGTTCTAACTGTTAAAATCCTCTGATGCTACCTGAAGTAATCTGAATGCTAAACACTGCATGGAGTCTAATAGCACATAATTGTCCTTTTAGAATAATCTAGAAAATAGAAATCAGTACAGTCTCATCTGGTTTTGTGTTGCTACAATAAGAATATCAACTCCTACAGGCAACAATAGGTTAACGAAACCATTTCAACATGGATGACATTGTGTCTTCTGAAGTGAAGAGTTTGTCACATAGTAAACTTCAAGAGGCTGAATTTTCCTCATTAAAGGATTCCCCATTCTAAAATACCTTCAAACAGTTTGAGATGGGAATTTTTAAAGGTTTGCTTAAAAATACATAAACTGGGGGGAAAAAACAGTTTTACTTTCCTTTAAGTCAAAGCAAAACTTCATGTAGAGACCTGAAACATGTCACTACGTGTTTTTAGGTTGGTTTAGAAGAAAATAAAGGATTGCATTTAGGTTGACTAAAATTAATTCATGAAATCTAAAATATAAACTTGTAGACAAGTCAAGAAGTTGTAAGAGTGTTTTTTCCAGTTCCAGAAGTTCTGTAACTTCTTAGTGAAGACAAAATTATGCACAGATCAGATGTGCTTGAATGTTGATGGCCAAATTGCAGTCCACATTTATCCATTCATCATGCCCTATTTGGGCAGTGATTGGTCTGTATTTACCTAGCTTGCTTTTTCCCTTTACTTTTTTGGACTAAATTTTTTGTTGGAGACAGGATAACAATGGCTCTTACATCTTTCTAGGTGTCCAACTTTTAATGGAAATGCTCTTTGAAAAATCATCTTCAGGAAATTCAGCAGAAGTTGCTGCTTGTGAGCGAGTCCAACAGAAAGCTGCAGTGACTCTGGCACGACTCAGCCGAGATCCTGAAGTGGCAGATGCAGCCGTAAAACTCAGCTGTAAGGATGTACCACTAGCTTAACAGCAGACTGAAAAAGAGGGAGGAACTGCCAGTCATGGAGAAGCTCTTTATAATTCTTAGCCTCACTTGGTGCACTTTATGGAATAGGTTCCCTATACAGTCTGTCCAGAGAGTGACTGGAAGTCGTGCTGAATGAACCTCTGGCTTATTTCACACAGGAACCTGAGGTGCAGCGTCCACTCAACACACAGCTGTGGCAGACTGTGCCACCTGACAGTGCTGCCTTCTCCATTCCTTTATTTAAACCCCTGTGCAGGATCTGTCAGTTGCAGGTTGTGATGAATCTAATGGGAAGCAATTTGTTCTTTTGGCTGGAGTTTTTTAAGGGCATGTGGGAGGATGGATAGGGAAGAAATAGAGGTCACAATTGCCACTCTGAAAGAGCTTTTTTTACCTCTGAAGAGTTAAAACAATGCATTTGTTTGTTTATGGTTTACAACCATTAATTATGACTGCTCTGAACTCCACTGCTTTACAAACATTAATTATGACTGCTCCAGGGGCAGTCCCTTAAGTATTTTCATATCATCTTTGCAGAGATCATATCTACTAAGGAAGATATATATTAAACATCTAAAAAAAAGACCACAACTCAAAATAAAGAGTGTGTTTTTCTAATTTATTTCTCCTGATACTCTTTTGTGCACTCAGGTATTCCTCGCCTAATTAAACTTTGCAGATCACCAACTGAAAGAAATAACAGTGATTCTGTTTTAGTGGCATGCCTGGTAGGTACATTTTAATCTTTCTTTCATTCTTATCCTGAAAAATGCAGAAAACCCCAGCCCTTTAGATTTCAAAATACATAAGTATTGCAGGAATGTTTCAAATTCATGCCAGGGTCTCCTGCTTTTCCCCTTAAGCATGATGATGTACAGTGTCAATTAGTTATCCTCTGATTGAAGATTTAAACACATAAGAAAAAGTGGCTTCATCTTTGCATTACTGAGCACTAAAAAATTTCAGTGGAACACTTCAGAATTTAAGGTTTTAGTAATTCTTATATTCCATTCTATGCTGATGCTATGTGTGCTGAAATGAGCCTTGAATCAGAGAGACAGCAGCCCTTTCTCTACACACATACGTATGAAAATATTTATGTGAAGTGACCAAAGAGAGGAAAGGAGATTTCTTGCTTTTACCACAATCCATTTTCTATTTGAGTCTCCAAGACAATATCGTGTCCAGCCAAGGTTAAACACTTTCTGCTTAGGATAAAGATCTCAGCTGCTGGCCCTGAGCTGCATGGACTGTGAGCCCCAGCCAAATGTCAGAGTCGAGTAATTTCACTTATTCTGTGACAGTGCTATGGGGACATGGGCAAACTAGGACTAGGAGATTTTTGATGAATGAAGACTGAAGAATATTGTGCTTTTCACAGTATTTATGTTATTTTAAATTTAAAACTTGGTTATTGTAGCATAAATTAACAGCTAGCTTTACACCAGCACATACAAAGTGTTGTTTGTTTAAGGAGGTCTCATTGAGCATAAAGAGAGTATGAAAAAAGACATTGAGGTGCTGGAGCAGATCAAGAGAAGGGCAACAAAGCTGGTGATGGGTCTGGAGGACAAGTCTTCTGAGGAGAGGCTGAGGGAGCTGGGGTTGTTCAGCCTGGAGAAGAGGAGGCTGAGGGGAGACCTTATCTCTCTCTACAACTCCCTCAAAGGAGGGTGTAGGGTGGTGGGGGCTGGTCTCTTCTCCCAAGTCACAGGTGGTAGGACAAGAAGAAATGGCCTTAAGCTTCACCAGGGAGGTTCAAATTGGATATTAAGAAAGATTTTTACACTGAAAGGGTTATTAAGCATTGGGATGAGTTGCCCATGGAAGTGATTGAGGCACCATCCCTGGATGTATTCCAAAGATGGGTTGACACGGTGCTTAGTGACATGGTTTAGTGATGTTTTTTTATCAGAGTTAGGTTGATGTTTGGACTAGATGATCTTAAAGGTCCCTTCCAACATAGACAATTATATGATTCTATGAATGTGAGTAAGAAATGCTGTGATTATTCTTCATACGTGCCAAGAAGACTTGTTAAAGTTATATGACTATAGCAGAGCCCACACAGGGATGGCAGAAAACCTGACAGATTTTTCTGTCCCATTGAAGTTGTTGCTGCACATTCCTTGAATTCATGCCTGTCACTTAAGATGTTACCTGCCCGTCTGTCTCAGAAACTCTGCTTCTCCTGGTATTTTAGTAACTACCTGATGACAATTTCTTGTAAACATACAGCAAAAATATTGCCCTTCAGACATAAGCTGCTTCAGAGTCTGATAGGTATTGCCACTGAAGTCTGAGGGCTTGTACTGTTCAATATTTTTAGCTTGGTTGTTTACCTTTTGTATATTTTGAAACGGGTGATTAATTTGTGTTAATTAGTGCTGCATTGACAAACAGCACAGAGATAATCTGTTTGCAACTATCAGACCTTACTAATAGAACACAATTTTTGTTCTTGAGGCAAGCCAGCCTGCTTTCTAGTTGCATCTGTTGTGTGAGGTACGACACAGGTATGTGTCAGAAGATATGTAATCATTCTATATTTTTCTGCAGTGAAATAAACAATAACTCCTTAGAAAGGAAGAGTTTATGAAGATAATAGTAACATCAGTGCAATTGGTATTGTGCAGTCTCATAATCAAACAATTGGCAGTTTTATTTGTTCCCAAATTTATGGCTTCTTTCTACATCACTGGTATCTAAAGGATATCTGTTATGGGCATTGCATAAAACTTCAGTAGCAGATGTTTTCTGAATCAGATGTCTTATAGTTCTCATAAATAAGACAAAAACTAAGAGGAGAGTTGAGATATAAAGAGGCAGAGTGAGACATGCAGCAGATCAGAGATAGGTTTACAATCAAAGTGCTCTCTCACCTCTGTGTTTGTTAACCCACACTATCCCTGCTGCTTGGGTCTAAGAGTAATGGGCCCAAATAGGATTGTCATCTAATAGCTGCATTAGAGGGGAGATTCATCTGACAGATGAATACAGTAATGAGACATGAACCAGGTAGAAGAGTCATATGCAGTTCAGTTTTGAGTCTTTGCTTTTATTTAGAGACAGTTCCAATGATTCCTGTAATGAAGACCTTGTCAAACCTTAACAGTATTACAATTGTATTGTTTTGTTTTTCTAGGCAGCTTTACGGAGACTAGCAGTCATGAGTCCTGATGGGCTTGAAGATTCAGATTTTCAGCAGCTAGTAAAACCCAGACTTGTGGATTCCTTTCTGCTATGCACAAATATGGAAGAGAGCTTTGTATAAATGTGAGCCAAAAACTTTTGAAGAATAAAGATGTTAGGTATACAATAAGATAATACATATGCAATTTTATTCAGTTTTAGTCCTATTGTTATTTATGACTTATTTATTTTAAAATCATGAATATGTGGTTTGTAGGAGCAAAGAAGTGGAATTGCAAAGGTAATTTTTTATTTCCCTGGCAAGACACATCAACAGACCTTATCACTGCGATCTAACAAAATGTCGTTGTCTTGTTTAATAGTTTAATCAAGGTAACAAAGCCAAGAATTTGATGCTCTGATGTTAAATGCTTCTAATAATGTTTTGCCACTGATATTTTTCTACAGTTAGAACATTTTGCAGCTTTTTTTAAGAAATGTTTTAGTCTCACGGATTTGCTGCATTACAAGAAAAATAATCATTAAAGCTGCAAGTATACACTTTGAAATGAAAGGGATTTTGCAGTCAGAGTCCAGTTCTTAATTGTTGTTATTTTTTAACAGAGTTATGAAAACACGTAACTGATTAACTGCGAAATTTTTTCAGAAGAGTTTCAAATCCGGGTTTGGAATAATGTCAGAGGATGTTCTTATGCTGTATAAAGATGTGGTCCATTAGAGGATACACACTTGCAGATAAATCTTTTATTCATATTTACTGAAAGTTACTAAAGAAATGGAGAGAATTCTAGAAAATCAAACGCATATCATCAACATAAAGGTATCCATGTAAGATTTAAAGTCATCACACAATGATAATTTTCTGTCCTTTCCAAGCCTTACAAGAACTGGAAGTGAGCATGTCCACACATGTTTTTAATATTCAAGCTACTACTTTTGTGAAAAGTTGTGCATGTATACACTGAATAATCAGAACAGATAACTTAATTTTAACTTATATTTCCATTTTTTCTGTTTTTCTAACTAATTCTGTATATGTAAAACTGTGAAAGGGACTTTCAGGAGCTCTTGGAGTTGAAAAAAGATTTTACCAATGGATAACAACCTAAAGAATAGAGAAGATTTTAAATTAGATTTTCTTTTTTACTAACATTCCTCTTAAAATTTACCTTTTTCTTTTTATCAAGAAACCTTATACATCTAAAATCACTCAACCAGAAATATCTTGAGAGTGTTTCCCCCCTCAGCTTCTCACAAAGCACTCTGTAAATTATGAAAGTATATGTATTGTTTTCTTAATGGCTTGCAACTATTGCTCTGGATCATTTTATGATTAGCAACTTGAGGGTACTAGGACATCTGCCAAAAAAGTAAGTACATTTCTTCTTTACTGTACTTGCTTTGTAGATATGTTAAACAGCTTAATTCATTAATGTTTATTTAGTATTATTTGGTGTTTAGATGAAAGGCACCAGGAAATTGCTAAGCTGTGATTGCCTTCCATATTTTCTGTGTCTGAGAAATCTGTCCTGCTTCAAGCAGCCAAAAATGGTGGATACTTTTTTCTTCCCTTGAGTATATGGGTTAAGAAGTCTCTGCCTTAACATCTCTTCCTCGTGCTCTCTTAATTTAACTATGAACTCTATCTTACTGAAGTTTTAATACTTTAGAAAACATACAATGAACTCTGTCATGAGCAACTACTCAAAGATAAGCATTGAATAAGATGTTTCACAGATGTAATTTCCTAGTAAGAGCAGAGATTCATTCTGCTTTGTTTGCTTACTTTGAGACAACTCCTTAAACTTACGAGATTGTTAAGACGTATGGTACTGTACAGCTTTCAGAATATTTTACAAGGGATGGAGTTTAACACTTTCTTCACTAAGCTGAAATACATGTATGAACCATGGATGCTTTAAATGGTAAAATCAACATTGTTTGTATAAACAAGGAACTCATAAATCTCATTAAAAAATTAACTCAGTAAGGTTCCATTGCTATCATGCTGATAGCATGATAATCCCTAATAGAATACAACACATCAAATTCTGTTGTGAATGTGCTGTACTGCACCTTGTTCTGTCAGCTGCAACTAACACCGGAGACAGTAGTTTGTAGGTAGAGTAGGGTTTATTCCATAATAGGTAAAGTTAAAATCTCATTTTAAACAAATGATCACACATGTAAAGTTGTTAAAAACATGCCATTATGACCTATAAAGTTTTAAGGCCATTTTTAACAGATCAATCAAATATTCAGTGAACAGGCCGGTAGCAATGAATGAGTCTCATTGCTCTCAGATACAATAATGTGAATCCACATCAACTGATTTTACTAAAGACACTCTGAATCTGTAAATGTGGGGCCATAATTCTAGGCCCATATTGTCCATTTACACATGTTCACATTATGAATGTGGCTGTTTACGTTACAGAAACAAAATACATCTAGGTGGATCTCATATTTGCAGTAGAAAAATATATCTTGAAATAGGCAGTTCAGACCTGTTACCACCTAAGTGTTATCAAAACATTGTGTCATCATTTTTGCTAGGTCTGAGTTTTTCACCTGAAGTTGTGCACTTCATTTTTGTATATGCTAAAGTTTATGAGAAAATAAACACACTTCTTCCTTTCCTCTCAATTATACTGGATATAAAAGTCATTAAAATTACTGAAATATTCTTTTCTCATTATTTCTGAAAGAATTTTGGATTAAAAATGTTTACTTTGAAAGTAACTTTTCATTTTTTAAACCAAAAAAAAAAAGGGGGGGAACAATTTAAGTCAGAATAAATGTATATAATTTCAATGTAGTATAAAATAAAATAATTCATATCAAAAGATTTTCACTAAAACATGTCTTTTGATGGATTAATCTTTGGACTTCCTGTGTATATACATACACAGCAGAGTGATGCAGAAACTATGTGTAATACATTTACATATCAATTCATTTATGTGGACTCATTGACCTATAGAGACTGCACATAGGTTAGATATTAGCTTAATCTTTCTGGAAACTGTTATAATTGTCATATAAGTTGTAGTTTCATTTAAGTTTTTCTGAACATTTTAGATTTTGAATGATATTAGAAATGTTAGACAAACATGCAGAGAACTGCAGGATTCCTTGTACCTCTGATTTACATTCCAGTGACTTTGGACAATATGTTCAAACTTCAGCTTTAGTTTGAACTGTTTACAGATATTCGGGGCCCAGATGTTTCATTCACAGAATAAAAATTTTTTTCTTAATTTATTGTGTGTTTTCTACATGAATCATTTATGTAAAATGTTACTTATCTAACCTGGTCTGTTTGAAAAAATATTTGTCTGGTCTGTTTGAAAAAATATTTGTATCTACAAGGCATAAGATAATGTCTTTGTAAATTTAATGTCTTACCTATTTTTAGGATTGCCTGTTAGTATCCAAAAGATACATGTTAACTAAATTTATGAACTGATCATTCCCCTGCCAAATAATTACTGAATCAAAATGATAAGGGGAAACCACTAGACTTAGAGACAAAACACTGGGAAATAAAATATTTTTCTCTTTCCTTTTCAACAGCCAATCAGTGACTTTCTGTTTTAATAATTCAAGTGCTAGAACCCTATGGAACCTATGGGAAACCAGCACAAAAGAAAAAGTGTAGTAGGTAATACTATTAATTTGCTTTAGACTGAAGTTAGAAAGGATCAAAATGTTTAAACAGTGTCAAGAAGGAGGTGTGTCCAATACAGTGCCTTTTCTATCAGTGTTGTGATCACCTGTGTCACAAATGTCTAATGATAGGTACACTGATTGTACTCTTTTCTTCAAACTTTCTGGATATTACCACTGTCTTTTAACTAGCTTTTTTTCATGTCCTCCACAATCTTTAGAAGGTGACTAACAGTGCACACATGTCTTCAAAGTAACTTACAAATTTCGGTGTATATCAAAATTTAGTCTGATTTTTTTTTTTTTTTTTTTTTTTTTTTGTGTACCACATAATGTAAAAATCTTTTTGGGTAGTTTTGTAAGGATATACCTAACAAGATATGCCTATTATGTGTGTTCATCAGGTAAGGAAAAGTTTATGATAAATCAAGACGATATATCTAAAAGGGAGTTGGACTAGATGATCTCCAGAAGTCCCTTCCAAACCCTGTGATTCTGAGACTGCGATGTGTGTTTTCATTTGCATCAAAAGAATAATTATTGAAAGGGCCCAAAGCATCAAAGGAAGCCTTCCTTGGAGCTATGGTAAGTCAGTGTGCCTGCACTGCAGGAAAGAGCCAAAGCAAACCCCCAAGTTTCAAGATTCACCCTAGAATTAGAATTAGATCTAACACGTTAAAATAAGTAAATAAATAAATAAATAAACAAATAAATAAATAAAAATTCTCACAATATGAAGTTAAGGATAAACAACTTGGAAAATTTTGTGATAAACACAAACATGTAAGAAGTGTGCTTTGTATGTTAAGCAACACGGTTGTTTACACATGCTTGCTTCCATTTGCAAAGCAAGATACAATCCTCTTTGTCACAGCTCTTTACTTTTGTACTGATTAATTATTAAAAAGGCCACCATTTTTTTTTCAGAGCAGCAATTGTTACCGATTAATGACTTCAAAAGTGTAGCCCATCTTTAGAGCTGAATAAACAGGGAAGTGGCTAAATACCGTGAAGCACTGCCGGTCGTTTACATCAGAGTGTCATCCTTAAAAGGCCACAAACTTAGTGGAATGAGATAGGCTAGCTATAGGTTTAGAATATCTGGAGAAGAAGAAATCTATCATGTGCTTTACTCTAGGGAGGAATTCTCATCTGTTTTGAACTTCAATTCTCTAAGTATAGTCCAGACCAGTAATTTAAGTACTTTCTGTAGACCACAGAAAGAAGTGGGCAATTCTTTCTCTCTGAGGGTGACTGCCCAGGACAGACAGTATACATAATGCCATGGAACTGCCTTTTTAAATTTTTTTCCAGTGGCTATGGAAAAAGTGCTGATGATTTGTTTGGAGAAAATGTCTAAACACCTTGACATCTAACTATTAATTCAGATCATGTGAGATGAATTCCAGACTCAGTCTGGAGACAAAGGAAAGCACTTTTTCATGCTGTTTATGTATCGAATACAATTCCCATCAAACCAGAAATTTTGCACCATCAGAGTCTCCCTTTGAAATTACTGAGACATTATTTTCTTGTTCGGTATGCACTAGATAATGACATTTCACAGAGGTTTTATGTCCCATTTTTCCTTGAATGCAGACTCTCCAGTGTCAACAGACAAAAGAAAGTCTATTTTCACCCAGGGCCTACTTTTTAGGTCACAGGCAAATGAACAGGCAAGAGAATCATATGGTTTTACTTGCAGCAGTTTTGTAGTCCTACCCTACAAACTGACGGTCTGTTTCACATGGAAGGCTGAGATCCAGGAACTGTATTAGGCACCAATACAGGTCAGGCGTGGATGTGCTCCGAAGAGAAAGATCTGTGGGTCCCGGTAGACAGCAAAATGACAGTGAGCAAGCAGTGTGCTCCTGTGGCCAGGAAGGCCAACGGAATCCTGGTCTGCATAGGGAAGAGTGGCCAGTAGGTGGGGGGCGGTCATTCTACCCCCTCTGATCTGCACTGGTGAGGCCACAACTGGAATC
>BJBW01002475.1:5937-255981 GCA_004320125.1 Scolopax mira
CCCTTTCAGGAAAGAAATATTTCCTAATATCTAACCAGAACCTCCCCTGGCACAACTTGAAGCCATTGCCCCTTACAAATGAAGTAAAATTACTTTAACTGAGCATCTAAGAGGACAATATTTTATTTTGGAAATTTTAGCTTAGCCTCAAGAATTAGACTAAGATTACGAAAAAGTAAATCATATCTGCTAATAAAGGATATATACTCATCAGCAAATGTGTACCACCACTTTTGCATTTCAGTAACACTAAAATAGTCTAATGGCAATCCAAACAATGAAAGCAGCCAAGAAAGGAGAAACCTAAATGTGGTGGTTTTTTAATCATAGACATTTCTCAAGAACTGATACTGCCTTTGTGGACATTCAATTCTTCTTCAATTCAGACTACAGTTGAATTAATTTCTTGCTCTCTATGGCACCTAAATGTATATTCAATTAAAATATAGATGTAAAGCTATTCATTCAAGGTTAGACTTTTTGACGTAACAGAGTATGAGGCCGCTGTATATTCCAAATAGAACCACAATATTAGCAATAAATTTATTGTGTAACAGGTTTTTGTAATAATAGAAACTAGTTCATCTCTGAGATTTAATCTTTTGAGACAGAAAGATGACTTAGCAATTAGTTTATAATGCGGTTAAAACTTTTCCCTTTAAAAACTATGTCTGGTTACTATTTTTCATATTCTCTATATACGCCTATACATAGAAAAGAATCTCGGAGAGGTAACGGCAACTTTCCCAAACAAAACAAAAAAAACCCCACCAAACAAAGCCACAAGATCCTCCATGTTTTAAAGTAAAACTGTCAATACTTAAAAAGTGTCCTTGGTCTCCTCTGGTAAAAGTTACCAAATAGGTCAGAATGAAACACACATTAGATATACCTAATAGCTCAAAAGGTTTTCTGGATGTAAAAAAATGAGGCTTTGTTCTTGTTTATCTTAATGAAGCAGAGTGTCCCAGGATTCCTTCATAAGCTCCGTTTGGTCCTTAGCTTTGTTTTAATATAACCAATGTAAATTGATAGATCTGCTTTCATCATTAAATTTCTCCTCCATTGATTTAGTTTCAAATCAACCATTTTTTTATTTTATTTTGCTAGTGTCCCAGTCCACCCTACACAGCTAAATCAAACAAAGAGTAAACTGATCCATATGCTGTCAAATATTTCCTCTAAATTTTGTTTCCTGAAAGTAAAATATTTTACAAAGCATATTTAAATACAGGAATAGCTCTTTTCAGATTGAAGGACTAAGGCAATGCTCATTCAGCTGAGGTGAGAGAGTTAATGACCTGCATTCTCATGATGGTCCAACCTTCTAGACTAAGACTATGACATCAAGGCTATACACCTGTGAAATAAAATGGTATGCAGAGCTTCAGTTGAAAGCTCCTTACCTTCTACTAAGAAAGCCCTCCTACTGAGTGAGATATGGTTCATACCAAACCCAGTTACTTCACTCAAATTTTCTCTGAGATTAGGGTATTCTCAATGAGTCTGAAATGAGGCCACTACAGGCATAAGTGAGACTACACCATGCTTTATTACTTTGAGATATATCATAACACTCAGACCTTAAATACACAAACAAGCAGAAAATTACTGCATTCAAAATTCCAATGTTGAAACTATTCATATTTTTGAAACAAACATTTAAAAATTAATTTACTGAATAGATTAAAAGCCTGTTTTCTCAATGTCTACATGTTTCTGCACTACAGGAAACAGATGGCCTTTGACACCAACCAACCTTTGGAAAGAGAAAGGAAGGGAGTTCAAATGCAAGTCAAGTCTACGTGCATTTCAAGTTGCCTGTTTACACATAAATCTTTTACAAGCTTACATCTCAACCCAGTCCATACAGAAAGAATACCTACCCTATATTCACTTGCATTTTAATTCTCAGTGAGAAAATAATGGGAGAAGGTCAAGTACCAGTAATACCAAAAGAGTAACATACTTCAACTGTATAGAAAAGGCTACATTAGTGTAGATCAATTTTGGTGCAGCCATCCATACCAGTTACTTCACAGTACAGTTAAAGAATCCATGGAACAGGTAATTGAAAACGTTTGTAATCTAGGTTATATTTTACAGGAACAGCATTTCAATTAATTGCGTAGTGGCTAGCAGAGATCCTGAAGATGTTTATTCTATATGCTACCAGTATTTATCACTCAGTTAATATAATTCAGGATGCTCTCATTTTCATTTCACCGTCAGACAGACTTCATTAGGTAAAGAAAAATGTTTAAACTATAACATTTGTTCACATTATAGTAACCATATACACTCATGGGCAGATTGTACGACATTAAGGTACCAGTATAAAATGTCTACATGTAAATCAACAACTAATTATCAGTGGATTATACAGTCCATTGATAATTACATCAATTATCAGCTGACAGGATTTCCATGTTTTCTATGTGTCCAGGTATTCACTTTGAAAATGCAAAATCACTAACATATATTAGAAACAGAAGACAGGTTTGAATGCATTTAAATGAGTGTGTATTAGTAATAGAAACAGGGTTTAACAAAATTACACATACACATGAAGATAAAGACACTTTTGTCTAATTTGGTGCCGTCTATAAAAATGCTTGTAATTTCATTTAATTACCACAAAACTTATCTTTCCTTGTCAACTTACATGCAGCTAGAATAAAGCATGATTTCTTATGATGTTTCTTTTAATTAAAGTACAAAGGGATTTCTCTCATTTAGAAGCTAAGCACAATAGGAAGAAGGAAGTTTGTATGCGTGTGATTTCAAGCAAGGATCAAGACATTGTTCCTCAGTGTGACTCATAACCAGGAATTCACATCTAGATTCCTGTTAGGTTGCACATCTGACTCATGTCCTCTCACAAGGTGTGGTGCAGAAGCTATTCTGAAAGTAATAAATCAGTAATTTTCAAACATACCAAGGAGACTTATAAAAATCAGCTATTTCAGTCTCCTGGAAATGACTAATGAGAACTTTTTCAGCCATTACTTGCAAATATTTACTCTCCAAGGCAGAAGGTCACAATTAGCAAGGTTTTGACAACAGAAATACTGGGTAGGTACACTTCCCAAGTATTTTGGACTGATCCATACTGTGTGACATAAAGACAAGACAAGCTGTCACTGCAACTTATATGTGTGTGTATATATATATATATATATATGCATCTAATATATTTTAATTAACTTAAAAATAACTTTGAATTTCTAAGGACAAAATTACTTCCCCTCCCCCACTTTTTTTTTTTCTCCTTTTTAATATTCTTTATTAAAACAAACACAAAACTTATTCTGGAAGGCAAGACAGAAACCAGACTCATGCAAAGGGAACTAGAGAGACTCTCCCTTTCCAGCCTCCCTGTGAGTACTTTGGACATACGAAAGAGTTTCACAGACACGTCTCCCTTCTATCTCCTGAAAACTGCATCTACCACTCCTTACCATGTTTTTTTTAGCTCTATAGGTATGTGCCCTTGTACAGGACAGGCTGCCCTGACATTTCAGTCAAAGCGATGTTTGGCAACCCCTTCTTCCCTTTTCCACATCTCACTCGTTTTTTGTTACTTGTTTCAAGCAAGCAGGTAAAATTTTGGTCTCATGAGCTACCTGTCGGATATATAAGCTGTTCTCAATGAAACTCAAAATGGGAAGTGGACTTGAAGTCCCACACAGCAATCAGGCTTCCACCGTGCTATGTGCTGTAAACTCCTGGAAAAGATACTCCCTGCCCTAAAGACAGAGCCTTCTAACACACAGATAGAGCAAAGAGGAAATCTAACAGCAATACAAGAGTAGCATGAGGCAGGCTAAACCTGCATTATACTTTCTAGCTACTCTTTTTAGTCCTCTGAAAATCTGCCTTTCTCTTGCCTTATATATTAAGTGAGTATTTGTTTTGGGGCACCTACCACAGGAAATCAAACAGGGAAACACAGAATAGTAGGGGTTGGAAGGGACCTCTGGTCCAGCCCCCTGGTAGATCATCTGGTCCAGCCCTCCCTGCCAAAGCAGGTTCACCACAGACTCTAGAGCAAACCAGACAGGAATGCATCCAGTCAGGTTTTGAATATCTCCAGAGAAGGAGACTCCACAGCTTCTCTGGGCAGCCTGTTCCACTGCTCTGTCACCCTCAAAGTAAAGTTTTCCACATGTTCAGACAGAACTTCCTGTGTTCCAGCTTGTGTCCATTGCCCCTTGTCCTGTCCCTGGGCACCACTGAGAAAAGTCTGGCTCTATCCTCCTGACACCCACACTTTAGGTATTTATAAGCATTGATGAAATCCTCTCACAGTCTTCTCTTCCCCAGGCTAAATAGACACAGGTCTTTTAGCCTTCCCTCAGAAGAGAGATGCTCCATTACCTTGATCATCTTTGTAGCCCTCTGCTGGACACTTGACAGTACTTCCCTGTCCTTCAAACTAAGGAGAAGTTTTTTAGTTACGCTTCTTCATAGTTATGCTTCTACATACAGAGAAGCAACAGATCTACATCTACATAAAAACTGTAGGAATAGTCCTACTACTTTTCATTTTTCTATGCTCAGAAGGTTTCTCTGGGAAACAAAACACCCCTCGTAGCTTTAACCCCAAATATAACTCCTCTCCCCCTAAATAGCCACTTCATAATGAAAGCTCAATTCTTTAAATCACAATTTAATTTGATAAAATTAATATTTTCCTTATGAAATTTAACCTTTGGTTTCTAATAACCAATGATGCAAGACACGAATTTCAAAACAAGTCATACCAGAAGAGAAAGTAAAATATTTATTGTAATATTTTAACCATACTTATGATATGACAAATCGTTTTAACCATCCTTTTGCAAATAGGATTTATTTTCTCAAGATTCCCCAGAGAAACAGCTTTTTTCCTGATCAGAGGCTAATTTTTACCATCTCTCCCTGCATTCAGCTAAATAGGTATCTGGGCCGTGGACATCTTCATGCTTTGTGTAGTTTGCATTCAAAGGTCAAACCAATTGATTAAAATGGCAACTAGCAAGTCCATATAATATGGTTACACAGTGGCCCAATAGTCTCCATGTGCACCTCATTAGGTCTAATTGCATTGAAGTGAACTGTAATTCACTGTTAATCTAAAACAGCTGAGAAGATGGAGTTCTTCACACAAAGTGCAGTCAGGTAAGTAATTTCAAGCATGCCTTGTGTCCTTGCAAATCACAACAGAGTTAAGAGAAAGTTTGCATATTACTGACAAAATGAAAAGGCTAGTAATCAGTAGATCAGGCTGGAGAGATGAAGCCTTAACACCTAAGTGCAGTACAATTTTTGGTAGCAAAAGTTTCAGGGATGTACATGCATTAGACATCCAGAGGTTTGAGAGAATACTATCCATGGAATCATGGAAATATGGAATTGTCAGAGTTGGAAGGGACCTCTAGAGATCATTAACTCATTCCTTTTCTGTTCTAGGTCTCATCCTGTTCCCCAGTCTTCATACTACCAAAAAACCCAATTATTCTTGCATAAGGAACACATATGAATACTGTGAACTTCTGCTTAAAACTCCCCTGTGTGTTGTATAATGGTAACTTTATTGCCTGCTCTCTGGGAAGCTTTATATTCCTGAAGATAGTTTTCTCAATATTAGAGGAAGCAAAAAATAAAAATAAAATAAAATCAGTAGGCAACTTCTGAAAAACAAACTGGAAGAGAAGTATCGGGATTTCAAGGCTAAACCCAAAATCTGGCCTTTGCAGAGCATAAGATTGTTACAAAACTTACCTTTTACATGTCTGGCTTGCAGGGCAGAATCCACACTTGAAGGGTACAATGCAAGGTGTGACAGAAAGGCACTTCAGGGAGGCTTCATTTTGAC
Organism: Scolopax mira; assembly: GCA_004320125.1. NCBI lineage: Eukaryota > Metazoa > Chordata > Aves > Charadriiformes > Scolopacidae > Scolopax > Scolopax mira. Next base: position 11,798 of record BJBW01002475.1, read on the forward strand.
TGACTTGGAAGAGACAGCTAAAGAGAATACCTCCAAACTTCATACCCAGATAAAGAAAGGCAAGTCTCAAAGGAGAAACCATAGATGCTTACTGCAGCCAACAAGTGAATGCTTTTGTGTTTTGGATTAGGCCTTATAATTAGGTATCTTTATGCCAGGTGAATCTGATAACTTAAGCTCTTCCTGTTTCTGATCTCTTAAGCCTAACTTTGCATTTCCAACAAAAGCAGAACAACTTACAAAGACAATGAATATTTGTTTAAAAAGCCAAATGCTATCACATATGCCAAGACTGTGCAAGACTGATAAGCTTAACCATCTGAAAATTTTAGCCCTTGTAGCTGAATATTCACAACTTAGTTTTTAACTATATTCTTATTAAAACAGTTCTTTATGTAACCACATTATGAGACCACAAATCACAGAATGGGACACTGCTGTACTCGGTAGCAAAAGAACAAAACCATTCACTTCCCAGGGACTGCAAAACATGAGGCTGGAGAGGACAAAGAGATGTAAGCAAAGACAGGTGCACAAGTAGGAAACGCAGCATCCATAGAACATCCCCAGCCTGATATTTCTTCTAATTTCTTTCACAGGCATTATAACAAGGGAGAGTATTAAGAACTTGAATTTAATGAGGTCATCTTTTAAACGTTTATGGCAAGTTTCATGTACAGGGTCAACACAGAAGCAAGCACAAAAGCACTTGTTTGAAAATCTAACAAGTGGTCAACAAGGGTATAATGTAAGGCAGGAGCTGACATCTCAACAGAAGGGGAGGACAGGCTATAATGTACTCATGTGTGATGCAATAGAGATATAGGCTTTGTTGCAGCATTTACTTGGACATGATGAACTTGTCAAGGCCAGAAAAAAAGACTATTATGGTTATTGAACAAGATTTTAAAATGTTTTCCTATCCATCCAAACAGTTGTCTGAGACACGTTACTCAAAAAGGAACTACAAGAATAAGATGAAACTTAGCTAGAAAGAGATTGGAGGTGATCATGATAGATCTGGGCCTCCATGAAAGTCAAGGTGGCAGAAAATGGAAGCTAAGAGGCAGGTCTCAGGCAGGGGAAAAATGTCTGATAAAACACTGTGGTTTAATCATGTAGAGCTGTTTCAATTCCATTGATTTAGAGGCAATAGTAATCACAAACAAATAGGTTATTATGAAAAGGCCAGAGGTAATATCTTTGTGAAGACTCAACAATTTTGAGATGGTAGCTGAAACAGAATTTGTACACCAGATTCTGGTGTACACCAGATATTGTGCTTTTTCAATTAATAGTTTAAAAATATATATTACTTAAGAGATGTGCATTTACTCTTGTGCTAAAGCAGAAGGTGGAGAATACTTTTTCCACCTTTCCTCATTGCTAAGAAGTTTTCTTATAATCAGGAGAGCAAAAGATGATACTACGCAAAATATGTCTATGAGCCTGCAACTACACATATTAATTATTACAATGCAGTGTACAAATCGAAGCTAACCATATGTAATATCCATGCATTTACTTGGCAAACTAGTATATAATTTTCTAAGTGCTCACTCTCAAGCCATGGGCAGATATTTCAATTCACTATATGCCAATAAAAATAAAATTTGTGCTTAACTTAATTATTATGATGACAAGGTTTATTTGGAAATATTGGTAAGACCTTCATAACATGTGGTGGGATGTTTCTTGTGAGAAATAGAGATGTGAAGCTGGGGATGGAGCTTCACAGACAGCAGAATTGGTACTAAAAGGACACCAGATGATAACTTTTTCAGTTTCATCCAATTTTAAAACTCTAAAAAAGTTAACTCCCAGACTTCATTTGTTCCAGAATGCAATCCTCCTCTTTCCATGTTTCTTTGCTTCAATCATGTGTCATAAAATGTCCAAACAATTTTCTCACTGTTTTCAATCAAAGGGAACATAACAATCTCCCCTGATTTCTGATAAGCTTGCTCACCCTGCAGATCATCTGTGATGGCCCGTAAAAAGAATAAGAAAGAGGCAAATACCATTCATTTCATTAATAGAGGAAGAAAAAAATATCAGTCTTACCAGGGTACTAACCACAGTTGAGGAAAGAGACCCCTCCCTGCAGCCCTCCGAAAGTGGTTTGGTGTACTCTGCTTCGACTGACCACCTTCCCTAATTTTTCACCTAAGGGAGGGTCTCTTATCCCCTGAGTTTATGTTTATGGGAGAAAAAACACATTTACACACTGACATGAGAACTGATCCTGAAGAGTGGCAGTTGCTAATGGGGGGAAATTTCTGGATCTACTGTTCCTTTAACTCTTACTTAAATTAGTGTCAAATGCACAACTTCAGGAACAAACACAGAGAAGGAACTTGGTATCTTGTAGAATATGCACCCCACTGACTGAAATTTCCACCTGTGTAAGCATGCTGCTGCCCCTGGTGCTGCATCATACTATAGCTTCTCTATAATTTTCCCTGTTCTGATCTATTAGGTACAGATGCTTTAGTTGTTAAATGTCCCTGAAGACATTAAGTAGCAAAATAGCTAAATACATAGTTACCTAGATAGTCCCCAGGAAGGATGTGCTTTGCATTAAGCGCCCTGATTATAATCTCTGCATTCACGATTCTGTTTCTTTGTTGCTGATAACCAAATTGGCAATGCTCAATAAGAATGCTTCATTAATAATTTCAATTACATATAGAATAATCACATGTTCATATAATGAACGTATGATTATGTTCATATAGGATTAGCTACTCCAGTCAATGCAGAACATTAAAGCACTTAGACACAGATGGTGTGCAAAAATAATAATTTAATCCATTAAACTATACTTTGGGAGAAGTAAAAACAATTTATGCACAAACTTTGTTGCTGTTGCTGTTCCTAGGTACACGGGAGTGAATCAAACCTCTCTTGCTTCCTATTTCATTTCAAGCATTCAAAAACTTTAACTTAGATCATATTACTGTTCCAGACTTTTCTAAGGCTCTTCTTTTTTGACCCCCTTTGAAGGCTGTCCCATCTACTCTTTAGAATCCCCATCTCTTCACTAGCTTCTCCAATACCTTAGTTGTGCCTTGAAGGCTTGTTTTAAAGTAAGGAAAAGCTACACGATATTTAATGGTTTGGCTAGTGAAGTTCTGATCAGTTGCACAGTTTACACACATCCTATAGTTGTGTCCTCTGCACTCATATGTGCAGAAAACTAGTGCAACACATAACCTACACTCACATAGAATTAATACTGCAAATACAGTGAGGATGTTTACATATTAACATAAAATACAGCAGTGTCCTAAATATAAATAAATGTCTCATCAGTTTCTGATTTACTTGAAAGTGTCTGCTTTCTACAATCAACAGTAAATCTATAAATTCCTTTCTCTTTCTGGGACAAGTTAAAATTCAATATGTTTTATTTATCCTTTTTTTTTTTCCTTAATATTAAAGAAGAAATACCCCTGAAATGTCACTTGATTGATTGTAATGGCCAGCTGTTAAAATCTCAATGGAAGTATAAGAACTGCTGCCTGAGGTGCACTGAAGAGTGCCAAGCCCCATAGCAACTCGGCTTATCCTAAACAGCACCACAGTCTGGAGTGAAAACTGCAATTTTAAATTCTCCCAGAGAGCCATTATTTGCAAGCCATTGACACAAACAGCTCCAGTCCCCCCATCAGTGTCTACCTTGGGAGCTCTTCATCCACAGAGCCTTGAATGCTCAATAACTTTAGATACTAGAAGTCCTTATGAAATTTGGGCTAAAGAGGTGTTCATACATATGTGAAATGCTTTTTCCTCGCAGTCCAAAAATATCATTAATACATTAAAATGTACACTCAGTACATCTTGTTTTAGGAAATTTTCATTATACAAAACAAATATAGTATCCAATAAACATATATGAAAAAATAGGGAATCCAGGACAACTCTCCCAAAACTTCTAGGTAGTTTTAAATAATAGCTTACTATATTTTAAATGGCTGGAATTAAGAGGGGCAAGTGCCTCAAGAATTTTGACATTCTCTGAAAATCCAGTCCCAAAGGATTTATTTTTTTTAATTAGAAATTCTCATGAGAAGGGATTTACATGTAGACACTGAAACACTAATACTACTGAACAATGGAAGATGCTACATGATTGTTTTTCATTTATACTAACTTTCTGTAGAACTTAAAAGAACAAAACCTTTTAAGAACAGACATTGGATCTAAATTGATTAATTGATGATAACCAACGTTCAACATAAGCAGCTGATGGTCCTATCAGCAGTGAGCTTAATGGGTATTTGGAATCCTGCATTTTCTTGCTTTTTAACCAATTTTTAAATGAAATCTGTCAGTGTCTGCCTCTCTAGTGTATGTAAAATTAAAACAAATGATAAAAATAATTATTTATATACCATTGGCTTTAAATTTGCAGAAAGAACTCATGTTGGACAAATCGAAGATGTTTGATACTTTGCAGACTAGAACTGTACTCTTCACACTTCCACTCAGAGAAACTTCTATCACAATATCTTTCCTAAGCATCCCAAATATGACACCTATTACACCACTGAATATGACTTTCTTTTCTTTCTGTTTTTCGGTTTTATGGGTGTTTGCTCTTCCTTTATGCTTTATCTTTGGGAAAAAGGGTTTCGCTTCTCTAAAAAACAATTTTGGTATTTATTTTTAACCTATTCTTTCTTTTCCAAGAAAAGAACATGCCTGCACAGCAAAACACACTACTCTTTTTCAGATTCAGCTACATAAGAAATTGAAGTATTGGCTTCTTCAATATGGTTGAGCTCCATTCTGTAAATGGACCAGGCCATATTCACACCTTACGATGTGAAGATTTTGTATGTTATTACATATAGCTTAAGAAATTCACCCATCCCTTGCAATATTTGATTATTCTTAGAGTATATATTTGAATATTCTTAGAGCGTCTACAAAAGTTTTTCTTTATATTTACCAAAACCTCCTTTTTGCCTTATCAGTGACATTTTATCTTCTGAATGTTTTTCCACTAGCTGGAGAAATAATAGCAAAGAATCAATAGGCTTATTCATATTCACTGACACTCCAAGCACTGATTTCCTGACAGGAAAACTGGCTCTTTTCCCCTACAATTAGAAACTTCTCATACCAGCAGGCAAGGCTGTTCCAAGCAAATATGAGAATGAGCAGGAAAGGTGGAAATACACCAACTCTGGGATGGCAAATAACAAACAATAAGAGAAACATAAAACTCATGCAGAGACAAAACATTGCAGCCAGATCCAAACACCCAGTTCATATATGGCATTGCACACACACTCTCACTCTGTAGCAGTTGCAGCTGCAGCTGTAGCAAAATACCTACTAAAATCCAACTGTGAACAAGTATTAACAAGGCTCATTGCATCAATCCCATGGCAAAAGTGACACTGAGACATGAAGTTGTTGCTAATTATCCACCAGCCATTAATATATCTCCTGCTGCTGAGTCCTATCTCCTAACATTCCATCTGTGATGCTTTTTTGCCTTATTTCCAATTCAGCTACTGAAAATTTCATATGTAAGATATATTTCTTGGTCAAAGCAAAACGCAGCTCTGAGAAGGCTTCAATCCACAAAATCATGTAACAGAATAGGAAGAATGTTCATTGTAATCCTTAGCAAATACCTTCATCAAAGAACTATCAAAAGATTTCAGATGACAGCATGAAGCTTTGCAGTTTCTTTTTCTCTCTTTTTTTTTTTTCGTGTGTGACAGAACAAGAGAGATCTTGTAAAATCAGCAACAAAATTAACTTCTACTGGGCAAAATCATTTTTTCTATCATAGCAAGAAATATTTCCATACTTTTATATTTTATTTTTTCCCTCTAAAGATGAATTAACAATACTTATTTTTGAATACACACATTAAAAAGGGACGTTATTTTGGTAATATATATAAAAGACTATTAAAAATGGGTAAGTTTATTGTAGCTTAAAGTATTTGTTGATACTTAACGGATTTTCACAATACATTTAACATTTTTGCTGTGCTGGGAAAACAGAATAAATATTAATTTCCTCCACCAATTAATTTGCTCAACAGTCAGCTTCTACTAAATGGCCTTTTGCACAGGCTTACAATACCATGTCTAATGAAATGGCATTCTCAGTAACCTGTACAGAGAAAATATGCGAGTGGTAATACAGGTTTTCTTTGAGATTTTCTAAGAAAGGCAAAAAATATTTGTGATACCCCAACTCCACGGTAGAGAGGGAATTGAAAGGTTTCTGATCTGTAAGGCCAAAATGGACCTAAGGCCAGGTTAATAACTAGCAGGGAGATTAAATCACTGTTCATGTGATTTATCAATTTTATTTTTCAGAACTCCAAGCATGCTACAGTGAGATACATGAAGAAAAGTCTGAACAGATGTTAGTGGAAAACATATGTAGGCCTTTTAAAGCTGACACGTATCCTATGCAGCAATTTTTTAAAAAGACTGTAGCACTGTCATATTGTGTACTCCAAAGTGTATGGTCACAATTTATATTGTTTATATTTATGTTGTGCAGCATATTATAAAGGAATGTGGTGTTTTATGCAGCAGCTCAATCAGTATTTATCAGTATTTTTTATCAGTATTTTTATCAGTATTTTCCATGCCTCTAGATTCCATTTAGACCTTCTTAAGACCACTGGCAGAGGCCATTCACCTTCCCTACCCTTCCCACTCATACTTCTCAAATCTCGTCTAGTCAATCATCTTGTTTCATGGTCAACTCTCATTATCTTTCTTCAAGTTTCTTAACACTACTCTTCTACCTCTCTTGTCTTACCTATTATATCTTTTAAAGGCCTTTTCTTACAGCATCCATAATTTTGCCTTATAACATTAAAAATTCTGGAAAGTCCTATAAATCTATTAAATGGCATTAATCAATTCCTTTGATTTCCTCTTGAGCCTGTATGCATTTTTTTCTAGTTCATAAAGCTCTTTGTAGCAGGCTCAGAACATCCAGGCATGGCAATAATGCTGACAATACACAAACAAACCGCCATTAAAAAACATTTTTATAATTGGGACTGTGTCTTGGAAATGTCAAGTTGGTCAGAAAAACACATTCCACTGACAAGGGCAATGAACAATCAACTCCAAACTAGGTAATTTTCCCAGTTGGAGAATGAGTGTCTCCAAATATTGTTCAGGTACAATATGACAGATCTGATATAAAAGATCAGCACTTACAAATATTATAAAAATGAACATATTGAACATTATCTGTGAGGCTATCTAGATACTACGGTCATGACTTCTACAGAATTTTTGTGACTCTCCATCAGTAAAATTTATTCTTATAACCAACAGGTAGAGAAACTTCTATTTTACAGATGCATAAAAGTATTACAGGCATCAAGGAGGCCTATGATGGAACCAAGAAATAAAACCAGAATTCCTGAGTCCTTGCCTCTTGTCCAAATGACAAATAAGACTGGTATAAATCAGTCTGCGACTGTAGCAGCTGTCATCAGAAGCGCATGGAAGATCAAAATGAAATAAAGAACAGTATAGCTTATCTGAAATAAAGATTCAGGATACTGAAATTTTTAATGTCTTTTATGAGGTGTATATATAAAAGACCAAAACCCAAGCTGTTCATGAAGTTAAAAGTTAAATTTTACATTATACATTTGTGATAGACTTCTGATATTTTGACAAACTACTGAGCTGTTGTGATCTAAACCCAAGTATTCTAGCTGGCATTCTTCTATTATGATCTATTGGCTATGCTTTGATTTTAAAATTTAAAAAAAAAAGTTATTCTTGATCCTAATTGATATAGTATGAAAATTTAGAAGGCTATTCTGATTGGAAGCAGGACACTAAACATTCTCCAATCTTTTTAGTAAACCCCTTCCCTAAAATTAACTTCACCTCCAATCTTGTTTCTGCAGTACAAATGCTTTATAGACAAATGTTCTCATGTTTGTCCAAGAGAAAAAAACAGAAAACAAGACCAAAACTATTTCTGTTTTGTCAGAATGAGGAAGTCAATGCCACTGTTCAAACAATTTGGAAGCTAGAAACACAAGAAATAATGAAAGCACTTACAGTACATTAGCAGATCTATAGCTGCAGAGACACTGTTCAGACAAAGAGGGGTATTCACACTACCTCATATATCCAAGTGTAAATTCCTTTTGATAGAAAGCATATTTTTTATATCAAGAAACACTGATGCTGTGACAACCTTTTGCTGCCATTGATCATTGTTTTTACAGAGTTACAAACAAGGAGACGAATATCAGATCTTTGTGAAGGATTTTGCTAGCATCCTTCATATTTGGTTATAGTACCCCCGGTACCTTTGTATTTGGTTATAAATACATGTACGTCTAGAAACAAGACAAGTATTCCAGATAAAAGGAGGTGGCAGTATTTTTTATAGCCTTACACAATACCTACCCTAACTTAATAAAGACATATATACTTCTATAAAATCTGAAAAGCAAGCAAAGAAATGATACATTGGGTGGCCATGGGATGAGATGAATTTCACTGTCTGTGCCCAAACTTGGACAAATCAATTCTGTGAAGTTACTCGGATGCTGGCCATGAGATGCACAGCGAGATGGATGTGTGACGAAGTGTCCTTGTGCCCACACCCTTGGACACTCCCATTCCCCTTAGAAGGATGGTTTCCTTCCAACGAGCTCCCCTGCTATGGACAGAGCGCCAGGACAGCACTGACTCGTCTGAAGCACACCTGCCTCAAAATGTGTAAATAACCAAATAATTCATTACATACTTATTTCAGAACAACCAAATAGGTTCTATTCCTTAACACAATTGTTGTGCATGCAATCACAATGATTGCAATATCATGATCCTATTGAAATAGATTATTTCCAGTGTTAAAGCAATGTACTAAATTTAGCCTTTTAATATTCTGGTTTATACTATCTTAACCAGGGAAAATGATCTGTTGAAAAGTAGTTTTAACAGATATGCTGTGCCTTCTGTGATTTTTTTTTAAGAATATTTGAAATTAATTAAACAGATAATTACTTGTATCTAATGCAACATGCATGTAAACTAGGAATCATTATCTTGTAGTTGAGATGGTGGACTGATTACACATAGATTCAATTAAAAAAAACCCTCTTTCATAGAAAAAATTAATCACCCTATATACAACCAGTTGAAAAGACTGTAGGCTAGAATACAGCACTTGGGAGGAGAGGGAATGAAGGCAAGCTTCACAGCACTCGGGAGTTTTTAAAAAAACTATCAGAGACCAAACTTTTCTATTACATTCTCCAACTTTCTCCTTCCTGAGTACAAATTTAATGTGCACACACAAACCTGAACCGAGGATGAGGCCTTTTTGAAAACTTACCCTCTGGCATTTAACCCTCAGTTAGATACTGAAACTTCACTTTGTCACTAAGTACAAGAAAACACTGAAAGGCATGATTTCAAATGTTAGAAACTACATAGTCACCATTTTCTTTTCCTCAATAGTTCCAATTACCTCATTAATATTTTGTTTTCATGCTACAGAGAATATACTTTGGAACATCTGTTTGTTGAACTGGGTATCACTGAATCACAATTGGCTACTAATAGCTGCAACAAAGAAAATTATGGGAAGATTGTTTCTAAAGCACAAATGTTTGCAGTTGCTGTTTTCCAGCAGCGAATACGCTTTTGGAAAAAAGAAATAAACATTAAGAAGGGAAGCACTGTGGTCTCCCCGCTGTCAGTATCACATATTCCGTGAATGGGAGCATCATTTTGTTACTATGTAGCTAAACAACTGCTTAAGTGATCGATAAAGACCATTATCTTAAATCATAGCATGAATTCCCAATATCATACATAAAATCAATAAAACACACAAAGAAAAGGACTAAAAAATTTCCACTAAAACATAGCCTGCTGCTTTGGAAAATAATATTTAGTAGGTTGGGTTTTTTTGTTTTACTAATTATGAGCTCAGTGGCAGTTTATTCTGCAGTAAATCTGCTGGTGTGAGATTAAACCTGTTATTGAACAGAGTTTTGAATCTACTGCAAGGCACTCATCACTGCTGGAGAGTGAACATTGCTGTTATCTCATTTAAAAGTTGGCCAGCAAAGCAGCCCATTTGTTTAAAATGCAATTAAGCTGGTGTCTTGAAGAGAAATTAGCAAGGAGTACTTCATTCTAGAGGCATAAGAGGTCTGTTCATAGACACATTAATCCTGTGATTTGGGACATCATTACGATTTGGGACTGTGTTCCGAAAGGATGTGCAGTACACACAAGCCCAGAAGAGAAAAGCTGTTCATTGAGATGGGTCAGCTCTGCTTCATGAGCTCCCAAGATCTTCTCCACTAGTCCATGCAGGTTGCTGGGCTTTCTACGGTGGGGGGCGGGTCGGGGAAAGTCAGGAGGGGAGGAAGAAAAATATTGCTTTGAATAAAAATATTGAATTGAAATAATTATTGGACATATAGGACAGGTCACTAGGTTAGGCTAAAGAGTAAATTGAAGTCTGTTTTTTAGAAACATATAGTAGGATTATTTCAGTCATGGGAAATATTCCACTGCTACTTGATTTCTAAGATGCTGATCAATATTACTTGTAAAAAAGCTAATTAATTATCTCAAGTAGAAAGACAAGTAGAAATTACAAAAAATCAACTTTTTTCAGAAAGAAAACAGAAAAAGAATTTTCAACAGAAAAAGAATTTCTGTTTAACTACAGTTCTTCTGGAAGCAAACTGGGACACGTGGACTCATATAGTCTTTTGAAATAAAACATTTTTTAGAAGTCTGTAAAGCGGGATAGCAAAGGACACGTTCTTCCCTGATGTGACTTGACCAAAGTCAAATGCCAAGTGTGGTTTTTACAGAAGTCAGCAGAGTTTCAGCAAAGCAGCTTTTTTCCTACTGACCTGTGTAACATGAGAGGACAGCCCCCCTCTGAAGAACAAGTAAACAAAGGTAGGCACATTTTCAAGTACGTGTCTGTCTAAATGGACACACACCTTTTCACAGAAATGATTTAGAGGTACCCACCTCTGGGTTCACACAACAGGCTCTTTCTGTATGTACTTGGATGTTCATGCACATTTTATAGAAAATAACCTAGATATATGGTGAATTAGAAAATTATTCTGGGTAACATTTTCTCAACTTGCCAATCATGGGAATGCAAAAAAGCATTTTTGGCTGTTGTTTTTGTTCAGGATATCTTCAACGATGCCCAAAATTCTGTTCTTTGTTTTACTGGGACCCTCAGGGGTTCCAGAGCCAGGACTTGTAGAATAAGTATATTTTATCACTATTTTATAATATAAGGACTTTTTAGCACTGTGCATTTCCCCCAACTCATGCTGCAAACAGAGCAGGAATTTTGTGTCAATTCCTTATTACACTGCCACCCTCCTCAGATAAAAAAAATAATCTCAGCTGGCCAGAGTTTGTATTTGGGTTTTGTTCTCTGCATTTCTCCAGAAGGTTAATGAAGGACAAGGTCCTGAGTCTGGATGGGCGTTTATTTTTTGTGTTGCTCTGGTTTCATAATCTCCTACCAAAACTTCATTTAGTGTTTTCAGTGAGGTAAACCACCAGTGAGGTGCTGGTAGCGGACTCCAGTTAACATTTGATGTTACTGTGGACAGGAATTATTTTTTTAATTGCCAGTCCAAAATAAATTCAGCGAGCTTTTATTACTTTCTGATACCTCTCTGGGATCTGCCTTTGGGAAAAGTTGATGAGGCCTGGCCACTGGATGAACAGGGTTTTTTTATCATCAGCATTCACTCTCTCGTGGTCATAGACCTTAAATCTGAGCATAGCAGCATCGGAAGCACAGTAGACCCTTACAAAATGTGCAAACTGTCCTGACCAGTGCTTTGCTAGTAGGTGTTGATTGGTGAATATCCAGCAACAAGAAAGGAGCAGCATGCTACCGGGACTTAAGCAATCTTTCCACAAAATTAGATTTCTGAAAGAAAGGGATATCTAAACATGGACTTTACCTGTCTTGTGAGTTTGTCCTTTTGTCTCTGAACTAAATGAGACTGAGGAACAAGCTTTGCGGAGTAGCAATGCAGCTGGAAGGACTCCACTGTACTTCTACTTACTTTTGTCCATCATTACAACTAACAACGGACTGTAAGCTGACTGAATTTTTAAACGTCCAGATTTTCTTGTACTGGGAAGAGCTCCTGTGGGGATACTTCAAAGTTTTCAAATGGTAGGAGAGTCTGTGGAAGAGGCTATACCCTTCCTGTGCAGCCTACAGGATGCAACTCCGCACTGGCAGATCTACGGTTTTAAACACCAGACTTAAATTCTACTTACAGGCAAAAATTAGTCTGTAGTGGCAGTGAGGAAATATGTGGAATCAAAGCCTAGCCTCTGAAAACAACTGTTTTTTCTCTGCCAGGGGCGCTTTCAGCCCCAGCTGCATTTAGTTCAAAGACAAAAGAGTCCACAGCTGGAGCTCAGATCGAAAATGCTACTTTCAAATGACACTGGAGGCTTTAAGTCCCCAAGGTTTTTTATTCATTTAAATGAATAAATAAATAATAACAACACAGAAAAGAATAATATTTTACTTTTTGTTTCTGTCACTCTTTCCTTGGACATAATGATTCATCTAGTCTGAAATAGCAAACAAGTTCCAGCAACATCCGTACAGGGTGGAACCTTCATTAGTTAATCAGATCATTCCCTTTTTTGTATTCCATGATACAGCCCTTCTACTGATTTCTTTAACCTTTCATTTTGGACACAATTAATGTAATCACACTTCTAACAATTTGGAGATGATTTCTTGCTAGCAAACTGCTACATACAGTGATGTGCATCCTATTTCTGGCTTGACTCTCAAAGAGCCAACAGAAATGGGAGTTTGAAGTTAAGTTAATTTCTTTTTAATTATCTTTCCTTTCTTTCTAATTATCTTTTGATCACAGATAAGAGGAACAAATTACAAGAGTTTTTTCATTATCCACAAAAGCTGATGATGTCTGCGCGTCTAGTATAACATATTGGTGATGCTTATTGTTTCTGCAAGATGCTTTGACAACATTTTGGAAGGGAAGTATGTACGTTACCCTAGTACAAAGTAATTTTTAAAAAAGTATACAACTACCAAGATCATGAAGAAAGCCATATCCATGAAATAACTGATTGATTTTTTGATTAGAGACAAGTCCGACAAAAATTATCTTCAGCCAACATTGATTCTCTGATCTTTCCTTGATTCCCCACATAAATAAGCATAACGTGAAAGTTATAGTTAAATATTCTAAAGTTACTCTCAAGAAAGCGGTGACATTCTTATCTAATTCCCCTAATTCCATGCTTCTAACAGAGTAAGTCACCACCTCACTAGAGGAGCACATCTCCATGGTACATTTTCTCGCTTTCGGCCAGCCTCTCTAACATGCCAAGCAATTTGGCACCTAAACTTCTGCCTTTGGGAGACTATTCCACAATCTAATAGATCTTACTGTCAGGAAATTTTCCTGCACTGCCAAGTCACTCCCAAGAGTGCCACTTTTATTTAAGGAAGGGGAACTGATTCTGGCAATAGTGTGGTTGCTCCTCTGATATTTTCAGTTAGTGGGTGCAAGTAGCCAAACACCATCTGGTACCCAGCTGGTACAGTATATTTAGAGGCACCTAAATTTTTTCCAACCCTCCTTGGCTCATCTTTGCTTTTGGAATCAGCTTCTTAATCATTTTTAATCATTGTATTGTTTTGCTATCTGGAAAATTCCTTTGTATGTATACAATTATTGGAAGGAAGAATTTAATTATAGTTCAGAGACTATTATGAACAAACCAGTGAGGCAGGTTTTTTTTTCCCTCCACTTCAGTTTAATTATCTTTAACAAGTTTTAATTGTGTATCTTTTTTCAGTTTACAGCATTCAAAGTGTCTCATGAGATGAACAAATCTGTGAAAGTGGGGCAAGGTTAGTGGCCACACTTGTACATAAACATGAGCAACAGTAGATCTTTTATGATGTGTGTAATAAAAACATGAAAAAGGGAATCTATACAGCAGCTTTAGCAGTTAAAATACTTTTAAGTATTCAGAAGGCGTGTTTCAAAGACCAGCTTTTGCACAAGACTATACACAGTAAATTATTTTTGCTATAATTAGACTTAAGAAAACGATAGACAAGTTAGAGTGGTATCTTTTAAATGAACATGGTGGTTAATGACTGGCCTATTATAGGTCCAAACACATTAACTGCCAGAGCTCAACCCCTATTTCAGATTTTTCTCAAGACTCACTAGAGTGAAAAATGTGTTCAGTATGTAGCACACTCCTGCAACTTAAAACCACTACCTGTTCGTCATGGCCTCATTCCCAAGGCCACTGAAGTCAATGGGAGTCTTTGCACTGACACGAGTAGGTTTGGACTAGACCCCAATGCACAGCTAAATATTTTACAATATTGTAATAAAAATTGCAGCAGAGACAAGGTAGAGCAGGGATCTGATGCAAATGTTCAGTAAAGTCATTGGAGTGATATATCATGTAAAAGTAAATGTGTGCTCTGTTCATTTGCCATTTCAGTCACTGGGAATTTTGCTTCAGAATCAGGCAAAGGATATGGGGTGTGCTCAGTCTGCTTCAGCAGTGCAGGCAGAAAGGGAAAATCTTTCATAACAAAACTATATTACTTGTCTATTCCAGCGAATACAGGAAAACAAACGTGGTCTCCATCATCTTCAAGATGTGAAATGAATATGCAAAACCCAGATCGCCCCCAATGAGGAAACATCTTATTTCCCCATATGAAGCCATTTTAAACAAGAAATGGAACTACCTAATGAAAATAAAATATTGTCTTTGTCAGTACACTCATCTTCCTCTAAAGAAAGTAAGTTCCAATGGCTGGGAGCCAACAAATACAATTCTTCATAAAATCATCTCTATAGAAGACATTTAAAGAAAATATTTTGATCTCATCTGTCAGAGCAGCAAAGAGTCTTCAGCTGAAGGCCTTCTTCTCAACTGGTATCTATGTTGCCATACACACAAAAGGCACAATCCCAGCACCTGAGCCAGGATTTACAGCACCTACATGAACCAAGATCCCAGAACCTGCCTGGCCCAGTTTTGAATGCCCAAAGAGATCATAGAATCACACAGAATGAGAGGGTTTGGAAGAGACCTCTGGAGATCATCTAGTCCAACCCCCCTGCCAAAGCAGGTTCACCTAGAGCAGGTTGCACAGGATAGCAATTTCTTTCAGTCTAAGATGAATCAAAGATACTTCTATGAGCAAAATCTGAATAGATATTTTACGTGCCAGGGAACTGGGGCATGTATGCATGAACAGATTTTCTGCAAACATTTTACAATGAAAAACATTAACCGAATATTCAATTCGGAGCTCGGTTTATCAAAAAGCAAAAACATTTTAAAAGGTGAAGAAACTTGAAAAATTAAATACTCCCTTAAAATTTGAAAAAATTTGAAATCCAGCACTATCAGTTACTTTCATGTCCTTCATTCTCTTCATTCCTGAGTCATATCCATTCTCAAGAGAGGGAATGGTACATTTGGGGTACCATCTGTATGGATGAACTTTAAAATGATAAGCAGCTACAATCTAGAGAAAATATCTGGTAAATTAGCAGCTAAATTCCTCAAAATTCACTGCATAGCATGCATGAACTGAAACTCTTTTAAATCCTTGTTTCTATGAATTCTAATTATGGAGATGAAGAAAATGCTCCCTGACACAAAAGTAGTAATATTTTTGCATGCTTTCTCCAAAGTATGGTGATACCACACCTTCCCAGTTGAATCTTAGGAGCACCTAAAAAACCCTAACACTGCAGTTGAGATCGTGTTAGCTGCAGCTTCCAGTCACCAGCGCTCTGAGACAGAGATCACTCTGAAACATTTCTTCCTGAACTCTTAAATGTTAGCAAATTTACATGCAATTGAAAACCAATTCTTAAAATAGAAACTATTAGGCAATTTTACCTACAGATAGTGACACTAGGTCTGTCTAAAATAAAAACAAAAGAAAAGGAAACAGAAAATACGACTAAGAAAAAAATGCAGAGCAAAGCAAATGGAAACACTAACGGCACACTTGCACACAGTAAAAAACTATAAAATTGCTACAGCATTCATTTCAATGGGAGGAGAGAGAGCACCAACACCACCAGAGCAGAAATACAAATCTTACAGCAACAGCAAGGCTTGCCGGAAGCTGCCAATTTTAGTGCTGTCATGAGATGGTGCTCCTCTCACCTCAAGTACCCTGTACTTTAAAAAAATTAGTCATATTAGTAAAATGAAGTAGAGTTACCTATAATTCTCATATGCAGGAAAAGAAAGCTAGTACCTGATAGCGTACTACATGTGTGACAGGTGATTGATCAACTGATTTAATCTCCTCATTCATTACTCTTACAAACTGCAGGCCTTGTAACTGCAGCATCTCCTGCCAAACACCACATCAGTGAAATGAAGAAAACCCTTGGCTCTCTTGGCTGGAGGGAAGACACAAGGCAGTCAGATGCTGTTGTGATGGTGGTGTGAACACATGCAGTTAGTCAGGGCTCCAAAGAGTAGGAGATATGCAAGGGATGGGAGACAGGAAGCTTGGGAAACGAAGTATTTTAAATGCTAACAATAAAGCAGCAAATTCTTGCCTTTTTGTGTGTCTTGTGTTACAAAACTGGTAGCCCTTTTATCTTAGTCAGTTCTAAAGTAGAATCCTACATCTCAACACTGTTGAATTTGGGAAAAATAAAAATGTATCTCTGAATTTATTGCAGCCCTTGCTCTGACTTCTACTGGAGGTCTCTTTCTCCTATAGTCATTGCTCTCAGCAGTAGGTCTCCTCAACTTATATACTTCCTTTCATTTTGTAGGCCCATCTCATGGTTGTGACAAAGCTAACGTGTGGTACTAGTTTTTCGTGTATTGCTTAAAAGAACACAACGGTGCTTAAGACACAACTAAGAGACATTAGAAAATTGTGAATTATTTCCCACTGCCCACAATCTACACACACATTTAAGTTTCAGTACCTCTTGAAATGCCAAAACCAGAATTTTTTTGGCACTTCACGTCCCTCTGTGCCCCGTACCATAGGACATGCACATTTCAATTTATATGGGAAATTTTCTCCCATGAAATTACAGCCAATTTTATTTTTTTAGACACTGTATAACTAAACAAATCTGATAAAAAGCTAAATAATTATTTTTCTCACTTTTAAACATAACATTCCATTTTTTCTTCTCTTAGATATTTTCAGCAATCAAATCCATTTCATACTTCACATTAAAATGTGAAGTTATTTTCTGTTCTAGCCACCTAATAATCTTTAATAAGCAAGCTTTTCCCTTTGGAGGAACTTTCCTTTCAGCCACCATATTTACAGCTGTATCTTGTCTGCTGTATTCAAAGAAATCTAAAGGATTTAGTAGACTTCTTAAATGTAAACAATACTTCTGAGAGAGTAATGGGCATTATCTACTGATGGACCTTCAGAATATTTTATCTACAGCAGAAATTATTCTAAATGACAGTATTGCCCTGGCTGCATAGGGCATCTGCTTTAAAAACAGTTTGCTTCCTGACCTGTACCTATTAAGCACAGAGACCAGCTGAGGATTTATGCACTTTCTCCTTTCTGTTCATTTTGGAATCTCAAATCTATGACTCAGAAGGAATGTTTACGTGTCATCTTCTGTGGCCAAAATTAAAAAAATAGTTTTAGTTACAGGGCAGCATTTGAAATAACAGGCAGTCATAACTGTTAGAGTCAAACTCTAACATAAAATTAGAGTTTATATTAAAACCTCTATATCATAGAATTCATTATTTGGAAGCAAGAATTTATGATAGACCAAACATTGCAACCATGCCAATGCCTCAGTCAATCAATCAATCAATCAATCAATCCAATAAATAAATAAAATCCCTTGTGCGTGTTTCAGAACCGACAGTAGAAAAGCAGTTGCAAAGAAAGCAGTATTTGGGAGCTGGATCCACGCATGTATCTAGCCAAATACAAAAATTCAAAATTTCTTGATGCTGTTTACTAAGTTTCCTAGGATTACAGTCAAAAACTGTTCTGCTCTGTGGAGTCCTCTGAAAGGACTGTTACAGTTGTTTTCTGTGGTTCCTAAAAGCATATTATCAGTAAATTATTCTATACCGTCATGAGTTTTAAACTAAACTTATCTAATAAAAGTTTTAGTTAGAAATTGGAAGTAGGAACGAATATAGAGATGAAGATAACTTGAATGCTTTTGCACTGTTATCTCTCAAAAATTGTGACATTTGGCATATCAAAAATAAGCTAAGGAAAGTGAGATTTGATAGGTAGATGATAGCACAGAAATAGAAGTCAACTAAGAAAAGTCACGTTATAGAAGAGGATTATACACAGGCTTTTGAGAAGAGGAGAGTGAGGGAAGACTTGGCTGTGGAAGCATCACTTAAAGAGATGTTAATTGCAAGGCAAGATCTGTCTGGGAGGAGAAAACAAAACAGAACAATAAAGCAAATGAACTCCTACGGAAATAACCAAGTAGGGTATTGCTTCAGTAAGATATTTTCTGTTTATTCATCATAGAGATTATTTGGGTTTTCGGCAGACAGGGCGGTTCTACACAGACAGAACATAATGAATATGATTCATCCTTTAATGAATGCTTAATCCATAGCCATGCCACCACCCATGCTAGACAGATGTTATTTATAATGCAAAGCAGGGACACTGAATTCCTGCTATAGGAAAGCAGTTCATTAAGCTATGAAAGAAGCAGTCGAAGTACCATAGAATCATAGAGGTTCTGCTTCTTCATGAGAAACTTTACAGTGAAATTGCAGACTTAAAGATAATATTCAACCTGTGGTTCCAGGCTACACTTAGGCACAAAAGTTGAACTTTCTAATTGTTACCATTACCCCATCTCTAATGTTTCAGTCTGTGGAAAAGTTTTTGAAAAGATAATTCTGGAGTTTTCTTTGCTAATTAGGCACTACATATGTATATATTAAAGAATTAATTTCACTGCCCAATGTCTTCCTTTTGGTTATGAAAAAAGGTTATATTACATTTACCTGGAGACTTTAGTACCATCAAAAATAAGATCTGATTTACTCAACTATAAGTTGGGTGCTTCAGTATTTCAGTTTCCTACCTGCAGAGAGACCAGCAGGCAAATTGCCTATCTACATCATAGATAATTTTGAAAATTGGCTTATCCCAGGTTTTCCCCTTCATTCTTTGTATATGAGATTTAGAATTAATATCAATAGAATGCTGTAATAAGTATGCTAACTTGAATTTCCATTTGTCAGCATCATGGCAGCAGTCGCTCAAAACAGTAGAGGGGTTTGAATCTGGAGATCAGCAGTGTCTGTTTTGATCTTTAGGAAAGATTGGAAGCTTGGTGTGGCTGACGTTAACAGCTGAAGTTCCACACCTATGTGTGGATCTCATGGAATTACGGGAACAATGGCAATTTCATGTTTGTAATTTTTACAGCAATTTACTCTGATAAGAAACTTCCACATTTTATAAAGATACTATGTGTGAATTGTCCCTCTACAATGGGATCCCAGGCACAATTAGCAATCCATACATAATGCTACTTTCTGAGCCTAATTCATATTATACATATTCCCATATTGGGAAAAATGATACATCCCATAATATTCTGAACAAGAATGTTTTCCAAAGCAACCAACACTATTTCTCTCTAATCCAAAATAGATATATATTGAAAGACCTCTTAAACCTACTGTCAGACAGCCTGCTTGCTTACCAAATTCTCAAATATAACTCTTGGATTGTACAGCCATGACAGAATATGAATAGTCATATTCATTTTCATGCACAATGTCGATTAAGAACAGTGTATGTTAGAATCTACTATGAACCAGATACATAAACTTAAGAAATTTAATGCACACCTGAAATTCTGTCTATATTTCCAAATCTAGAGCTACTCTGCATTTGCGGTTTTTATTGATCTCATAGATTCTGAGTTAGATGATACAGAGAATTTTCCATTTATGTTCACAACCCTTTGCCCAGAGAAATGGATTCAGGATGCATTCTTTTCATATTCAGCATCTAATTGATGAGTTTCTATGAGATTATTCTTTCACTTTAGCTAATAATTATGTGCTATTCCTCTTGAAAAGCATGCAGGATTCAACCCATAAAAATGATTTAGGCATCAACTCTAAATACTGTTGATAACTTGACATATAAGCATTAAAAATGGACTCAGCATCCAGAAAATATCAAAGAAAACCCAGAAAGATCACAACAAACTTCACAAAGACACTTAAATGAGATAATAGCAAATACAGAAAAGTGAGTATAGTCCCTCTCAATGAATTAAACCATTAACTCCACATTAGCGAGTGATGACTCAACTCAGCATTTGCAGTGATGAATATGAGGGATCTGTAGATTGCAACTAGCATGGCGGTTTTTAATTATCATAAACATGGAGGAGGAAAAGGAACAAAAGGAAAAAAACCCCACAACCTACCGTCCCTCTTTTTATCTCTGAAATATAACAGGTAGGTCATCTCCTGGGAGATCTAGAGTAAAATCCCTTTCACATCACACTTGGAGGTACTTGAATTCAGGAATACACCTTTGCAATGAGCATCCTTAACAGCTAAATATAAAGGACTTTCAGGTAAATCAATATGAACAAAATTCTTTGTCCAGCTCAGACAAAGCAGGGTTTTGAACATGGGTGTCTTGGACTCATGTGTGTCACAGGTGTGGCTACTACATCTTTCAAAGGATACAGGAGAGGAAGGAAGCCAGTCTTTCAGGAATTTTATGTTCTACAAGCTTTTAATTAATCAAGCCCCAGGGGCTGAACAGCCAAGGGAATGCACCCTTTCTGAGCAATCCCTGGGAGCAAGGGATAAACCAGCTAGCACCCTCAGGACTTGGGTAGCTATGGCCACCAGCAGAAACTTAGGCATCACAGTAAGCTGCAGCTTTAAGGTAGAAGGGGGTACTGACATGATGAATTTAAGCAAAACTGAGATGTCCAGATCTCTTTGGATTTAGCCCCTAAAAATAATTAGATTAGTGCTATTTTTAAGATTCAGAGATAGCACATAAAGATCCATAACTGAATTGAAAACTCCCTTCTATTTAAAGCAGTCTCAATTTCTAGAAATCAATATATAGAAATGAAAAAAAAAATCAGTAACTTTAAAATAGCTTTTGAGATCTGTTTGAAAACCAATATGCTGCAACTCTTAAAACATAGCCTAGAGAGTTCTAAAGGAGGCCAGAGCCCATGTAGTATGTCAGTAACAGGCTATATCTTGAACAGACATCTGACAAATTTTAAAGAGATAGAGATACTCTTAACTCACTTATACAAGCAAAGTACTTCACAAAGTAAAGTTGGAATTTTTAAGACATATCTAAATAACTTTTAGAATTGCCTTTGAGTTTTCTCAAGCTTTCATTAAACGATGTTTTTTGTCAGGGTGTGTCTATGGGGTGCCTGTGTCCAGGTGTGGACAGCAGGGCCTGCAGGACATGGCTGGTTCCCACGGGCTCTGCAACGCACCCACCACAGCACACAGCCGAGCCCATCAGCGCAGCTGGTGGCACCTCTGTGAAAACATATTTAAGAAAGGGCAAAACGCTGCACAGTAGAGTGAGGGGGGAAAGTGTGAGAAACAGCCCTGCAAGCACCCGGGTCAGGGGAGGAGGAGGAGGAGGGGAGGAGCAGCCCATGGAGACACCACGGTGGAGCAGGTATTTCTCTGCAGATCTGGTCACACCAACATGACCCCTGAGCATTTCCATCTTATTTTCTCCCCCATCCTGTTGAGGAGAGGGAGAAAGCAGCTGGGGGGGCATCTGTCAGCCGGCCAAGATCAACCTACCACAGTTTGTAAAGAAGATCTGATTTTCACAGTTACATCAGCTGCACTTCTCCATGGGATTACCTGTATTGATTATGACTTTAGTATTTTTTCTAGCTACATAATCATATAAAAGCAAACCTTCTGACTGCCCATGCTGCTTTTGGTTTCTATTTCAAGACTAATAACGTTATTTTTATTTGATCAAAGTAACTCACATCTATATATGTATTTCTCTCATTGTATAATTTATATGAGCTTAGTACCATAGCATTCTTTGATGATATTGGCAAGTCTTTGTCTCAGTGTAGACTGCAGTTCATTTTTTTCTTTTTTTTTTCTTTTTTTTTTTTTTAACTTTTTTTTATAAACTAAGCCTAATTAAAATGGCAGTCTTCCAACGGCTTCTTTACCAGGAAAAGAAAAGCATTATCTGTACATGATAAAGATATTGGGGCTGAAGCTTTTGATATATGGGTTTTTTTTTTTTCCTAAATCTGCAAAGAAAATACACTATTTGACTCACTTAATCTACATTTACCTGGGTTTTAATTCAATATATTCTTTCCCTCAAGCAGGGCCTGAGCTTGCCCTTGTTAAAAGTGAATCTTGCCTCCATGAGAACCTGAGAAAAGAATGCATCTCTAAACACTCTGAAGGAAGCATTTGCCACAAGGCAGTGGTGGAGTTTGGCATGAAGAAAGATATTCAGAAAGAAACAATCAGAAGATATTAGACAAAAACATTCACAAAAAAGTTAATTTGGTTTCTTCTCAAGGAATTTGTAAAGAACTATGAGTAATATAAAAAAAAGAAAGTGAAAAATATAATCATGTTTTGTTATATAGTTGGTTGACAAATATTCCACCTTCCAAATATTCTCACCTCTATTTCAAAAGCAACAAAGGTGAGCAAGGCCTGCTGCAGGTTTAAGCAAACATGATGCTTTCATGAGATCTTAGAGCTCCATCAGACTGACAGTCCGTGTACACCTCACTGTTCACCCCAGTTCTTCTCTTTTATATTCCTGTATCTCTGTATAGTGTCTATGTTTTAGGGTCTCACAAAGATTTACTCACTTGTACATCAGAAAAAAAATAATAATTTTTGGTAGAAAAAATGAGAGTAAGGGAGTTGCTGGGGGCAAGTTCCTAGTGAGGCAATACCTCATCGTAAGAGCTTCTGCTCAAAAGCTAGACTCAGAGCTTGTTTCTCTCCAAGTTACAAGTTTCAACTGTCACAAAGCACAAGATTAACAGTTATAAAATCTTGAGAATGGTACTAAACACAGTGCTGGGAAGAGAGCTTTTCTACATTGCATACAGTGGTGCCCCAAGGTAGTTAAATGCCAGACTGCAACTAATGAGCATTTCTTTAGCATAGCTATGTTGCTTTTCTTATTGGATAATGTATCCCATCTGCAAGCTGTCCCATAAGGATGAGAAATCTTGTCGTTCTTTCTTTCAATGCTGAACTAACAATATATCAATATAGTAAAAAGTCTTTACCTGATATTTTATGTTACCTGATGGCTTCGAACACCTATTTTAATTAAGAAGCAGCTGACACATGGAACACATCAGTTCAAGTCAGTTTTCCATAGATGAAATGCGGAACGGCAATAATGGAAGGGTACAAATGAAAATGTCAGAAAATTCTCAGCTTTAGCACCAACAAGATACAAGCAATCATCTACAAAATGTAACAGGAGGAAAAAGCCTTAATGGTTCTAGATCACAGTGGGCCTGCCACCAAAATAAGGGAAATTAGACAGAAGGCAGAGAGATTCATGAATCCACGAGTAACAGAAATAAAAATTAAATCCTGTCTCACTGAAATCACTTGCAAACTCTTGGGGTTGGCTAATCAGATCTAACACTGACTGAACTGAAAAAGTAGAAAAAGGGAAAGAATAAAGCTTGCAACAAATAAGAGAACCCAACAAGAGACAGAATTGCTGTATTTCTTTGTTATGTACTATTTTTTCACACCAACTTCCTACAGAAAACAGTCAATGGATGAGTTGCCATTTAAGGAACCTATCCATTTTACACAAATGATATTTTTTTTGTAAATTTAAAAAATAAGTTTCACAGTTTCTCTGATGGAATTTGTCATTTCAAGAAAAACAGAAATTAAAGCATTATTATTTCACAATGCAGTTTCACATCTTATTTCCCAGTCATCAATAGAGCGCTGAAAAACTTATTGATTCATTCTTTGTGTATCCACTCATTTCATATCCTTTTGCTCCAACTTTTAATCACCATCAGGAAAATCTCATCTCTCCCTAGCAAACAAGGCAGCATTTTTGTCTTCAAAACCCCAGAGATCCTAAATAATTTTTCGTAAGATTGAGAAGTAGAGAGAGAGTCTGTCTTTCTGATCCTTTCTCCTATTTTTGCACCTGCATTATCCTGGATTATCCTGCTGTCAGCTGCTTCTGCACAGAAAACACTATTATATATGCACACCACTGACTGAAGTCTCTTGCTTTTTCAAGCCATGCTCACCGACTTCAAAGTTGAGACTGCGCCATCAGCACTATTTTAGTACAGGTTTCAAAAAGCATTTCATTATTTAGGCTTCTGCAACAAGGACACCCTATATACTGTGCCAAGAGAGGTGTAGTACAGAAGGAAGAAAGAATAAATAGCTGACTAGCATAGAGGGAGCAGTGACAAAGGTTCCCAAGTGCTCAAGAGTCCTCTCATGGCCCCACATTCCTTTTAACATGAGCGAGGAACAGTTGACATAAACTTTGTTTACCTGGATACCAGATCAAATTGATTATTTTATCTGTTAGAATTGTTGAGGATTGCAGTAAAACTGTCCCTTTAGCATGCACTTGCAAGTCTATTTCAGAACTCAGAAAGGAGTTTTCTGTTAAGCAGTGTATTATTTGGAAATAATGAGAAGGTAGGTAGTGTTTGCAGAGGTCAAAGATATCACTGAAAGTACCTAAATCTTAGCAAAACGCCAGGTGTTGCAGCAAGGAGAAATTGTAAAAAAAGGAATAACATAGTGAAAAAAAAAAGTCCTGTGGGGCACAAATAGAAGATCTGACATTTTCTGACAGTTTAGCTAAATCCATTGTAATGAGAAAAGAAAGATTCTGTATGAAATCAATTCTGTTTGCAATACTTAGCCTTGGATGTTGTGAAGAACCATTTCTCATCTCAGAGATGACATCCTTTTCTTTAGGGCCTAATCCAAAACCCATTTAAGTTAGTGGGCTGAAAATGACTCAGCTCAACTAGGAATGATAGCATCTGCCATAAGATTTGTTTCACATCTTTACAGTTTCAAAAGTATCACAGATATATCTCAAGGAACTGGAGAGGGAGGAGGGAAACGTCCAAATGCCCTCAAATCTTTGTTTAGTTTTTCTACTGTTTGAAACCTTTCCCATAATTTTGTTTTTGTTTTTTATTGTGGTAAAAATAATACATCCCATCAGAGGACACAAAGAAAAAGGAAGCACAAACATTGTGTTTGCAATGTGCAGTCTGTGTTAGCATAATTACATTATCATTCTTTTAAGTTAATTAAAATATTTGATCTAAAATGTGTAAATAAAATAAAAGATACAATGGAAACACATATAAACACATCACATTAAAGGGTTTCCTTGAAAACGAATAGATTGGAGAAAAAAAGGGAATCTTGATGAATATGGAAAGAGATAAAAAGAGCAGAAAGTAAAAAGTAAAATATTCAAGCCAAGACTCTTTCACAAACAAATATACTGTGATGGAAGAGAATGTGAGGTTTAAATGTAAAAGGTTTCTATACCATTTAATTTTGTATATTTAAACAATGAGGAAACAGGAAACTTCCTCCACAGAACAATATGGATGGCAGTTTGCTCCACTGAGAGTTAGGAAGAAGTAAGGATATAAATACTGCCATAGAGACAGTTTTACACACAGTTTTCTTACCAGGTTGAAGTCAAACAAAGCAGAGGTGCATTTGTGAAAGAACTTACTAAAAACATACCTGGAAGACTAACAGGGAGTTCTCATACTATTAGTACCAAAAGTAGGAAGAGAAATTGTTTCTGGTTTTGAGACTTAAATAAGGAAAATGCCAACAAACCCCAACCCAAACACAACACCAAAGCTCAGTGCTGAAGCCGGTGCTGATTAAACTGTGGAATCCTTGGCCAAGCAGTATGTCAGATGTCCCATAGCTTAAGATAACAGAGACTTGAAAAAAAATCAGAGGGAACTGCTGTAGGAAATGGGCTGGAGGATGGCCAAAATGACTAACAAATCTTTACTACTAGTAATCCAACTAAGGAAGGAAAAGAAAGATAAAGGAGAATAAACAATGCTCTCCCTTCCTTTTCTCATTTCAATGGCCAGCAGTATCCTCCAGCGATGCTGCAATCACATCTTTCCTCCTCCCACCCTGTTACTGTACTACACGTGTGCTCCAGCGACCTCCACAGACAACAGCAAACTTCTCATTTAATTCAGCTGAGTGGGATTCAGCACTAAGGGAAAAAACTGAAGAACAAATCTTATTACCTATACCTTACTGCACAAGGTTTTTATTCACTTCAAATATAGCAGAACTCTCTAGAATGGTTTTGGTTTTGTTTTTAAACTGATAGTGTGGGAGAGGAGAGGAGAGGAGAGGAGAGGAGAGGAGAGGAGAGATTAAATTCCTTCTGATACTTTAGCATATTTGGGATCACATTTGGCCATAGGCTGCTTGATGGTGAGACATCAGCAACATCTTTTGTTAAAGCCGCATCACTGTATTGAGAAAAGAAACTGATGTTATTAGGGGTGTAGACAAAGGATGGAAAGAACAAGACTCCAAATTCAAACACATTAAGACAAAACACATCATTCAAGTGATGATTAAGTCCTAATTTACAATCCTTATACTTAGGATTGCTTGTTTGTTTTATTCAATAACCATTTAGCCACTGAGATAAGCAAAGAGAATCTAGGGAGATACCTGTCTTATTTTGTGCTATTTTTAGCATTATTGTTTTCTGCCTTTACTAATCCACTTGTCAGTTTTTCGGCATCTGTGGAATTCAGCTTTTTTGTGCTGACCCTGAAGTTAAGCATTAGATGGAAAGAGGGGCAGAATGTTTAATATCTAAGGTTACTTTTGGAATGCATTTTCTTGGGGGGGCAGTAAAGACACATACCACCCCCATTTCAAGCAAGAAAAACTTCAAAAATCAACTTTCGCTCCCATCTTTACTTCTGAACCCAGAGAAGTGCGTGCAGCTGACTGGAGACAAATAAACATACTCCGTTTCCCTTTCGGTTTTCACTACTTCTAGTATAAATCATGAATAACACCTAGAAAAGTCAGTGAAACCACTGTGATAAATAATAGTTAGAGGGAAGAATCCATGTCTTCGTCTGTTGCTTACACACTCTTCTTTATTACTTGCCTGGTTGACAAAATTTCTCAAGAAAACTCCTTTAAGACAATACTAGTTTGAGATACTTCAACTTTCTTTTTTCCTTACTCCATGTTCAAAGACAAGATTGGCTTTTTTGGCTTAAACTGGTTTCTATTTCATGTGCATTCATTGTTCTGCAAGTGTATGAAAGTTTCTAAATAAATGATACTTTTAAAGTAGCCAAAATGCCAAAACATATACAGAGTCTACTCATGAAAATTTAATGTCAATTTTTTCATATTTCCTGCAATCTGTACATATTTTGTCTAATTATTTTTGGATGTGCATCTGTTTGGACACCTGCACAATTACTACAAACTGTCACCTTCATTCTTGAAAGATTTAAATTTTAAATTTGGCATCTGTCAAAACCAAACAAAAATATTATTGGATATTATAATGCAGAGGCTAATATTTCCCAAATTTTACCAAATCACACAGAATGAGAGACAATGGCTTCAAACTGGATCTTTACGTCAGCAGGATGTCTATTATGGAGCAGAAGAAAAATCACTGTGAATTAATATATTTCTAGTAAGATATATTTTATTCTGATTAAATCCCTGCAAAATTGATTGCATGAGATAACTTGTAAGCACTGACAATATGTTTTCTCCCTCAAAGTACTGTCAAAAACTTTCACACTGGTCCCAGTAATATGAGTCTCAGTAACAGGCCCTGTTTGACAGACTAGGACACAGAAAGCTGTCAACCTAAGAGCAGACCGAAGATGATTGTTAAGAGGATTTGGTACTTCGTGTATTTGGCCTAATAGGGGAGCCTGTGCTCAGCATTTCCTGAAGCAAAAGAAGACAGATGAAATCTCTGGGCACTTCATTGCTGCTGCCTCTCAAAGATTTCCTGTCAAAATGGGCCTATAAAGGAAGAAAGGTTTTCAATAACTTTTTTTTTTTTTTTACCTGGCAGGATTTCCAGTCTTGCTATGAAAGAGTTTGAAGGCGCTGTCTTTGTAAAAACACTGCTGCCAAACTACCATATCTAGTTGTGTTTAAAAATAAAAAAGCAATATGACTCACATTACCATAGTGTATACTGTAAAACCAGTTTTGATTGACACTCTATCCATATTTTATATAGGGCTTTTTTTCTTCCGTCAAATGGAGCAAGTGACCTTGATGTTAGTGTGCTTTGCAACTTAAACAGGGAAAGCATATTTGTTGTCAACTTCTTTAGGGATACAATTTTCAACAGAGTACATGGGGAAAAGAAACACAACTCCCGTTATTAATAATAGGAGTTATTCATGTAATTCCCTGTTCACCTCATTGAAACTTCACCCCTTTAATGCCAGCCTTCTCAGAAGGTTGCACCTATGTAAATTTTAGCTGTGCAGAATTAAAAGGCACAAAGAAAGTGACAATTTCTTTCAGTATAAATTCTAAATAAAAAACGTTCTACAGGACTGAAAATCTACAATTCCCCTAAAAGTGGAATTTAATCTTGGGTGCTACATACAAGTGAATCAGCTGCATCAAAAATAGCTATACGTACATAGCTATTGCAACTGTAAAAACCAAGTCTTTTCCCCTACCCCATCATTAAAAATAAGCAAACAAAAAACTCATTTTCAAAACTAGCCAGGAATCTAGAGACTGTTTCAAGAAAAAGAAGAGGAAGAGGACATCCAAAGTGGTTAAATCATATGGAACTTGCAGCTTAAGTATAAAGAATACCAGTGCAAGTGATGCGGCAGGGTAGAGAAAATGGACTTGTCCCCTGTTGAACAGCCTTCACCTCTTTTAGGTTTGGATTTGCAGGGGTCTTCTAGTAAGGAGCTACTTTGCCTGCCCTCATGTGAGCTTTACTCCTTGAAGTGGAACAGAAATTCAGGCTTTGTAGGTTTGAGGTGTTAAATTAACTTGATTTATTGCAGAGTATATGAAGGATTTTACTTTGTGGTCTGACAACTGCCTGCTGCCTGAGAAAACTCAAGTGATGCACGTTAACTCTGTCTAACTGGACTGTGGAGGATAATTCAATTTGCTGTAGATTGGTTTTCTCCAACGGTGTTCTTAAACAAGGGAAAATAGGGGATATAAGGCTCACTGTCTCCTATAGGTAAGGGCAACTTATCTAATTGGAAAATGGGTAAAACTTTACTGTATTTTTAAAAAAGAGTAAGAGGAAGCATTTCTCCAACAGGAATGATGGATACTTTTTCCAGGAAACAGGATCGGACGACGTTACAGAGCAACAAGGAAGGAGGGGAGAGGATGCAACACTAAAAGCAAGGACTGAAACCAAGAAAATTCAGTGAATTTGGGAAGAATAGTCTTTTAGTCAGTGGCTATCAGAAGGCTAAGAAAGACTTTCAGGGTAATGAGGGTGTACTTACATGTTCAGACAGGCTGCTCAGCAGTTACCTAGGTGAGTGACTTTGAAAGATTAGGGAGGACTCAAGATACGCAGTGACAAATGCATGAACAAGCTGTTCAGCAGACTGAGCACGAAACTTTGGTAGAGGTAGATGCAGATTATACAGCACAGGCCTGATAGACAGTGGACCAGCAAAGTCTGGCATTACACAGTAATGACTAGGAAAAACTGAGAGTTGAGAAGAGCTGCGTAACCCTGAGGCCAAAAAGGAAATCAACATGCCATCACTACATCAGGAGCTGCAGTAATTTGGATGGAGTAAGTCAGAGATACATTTGAAGGTATTTCTCTTTTTATTTGTGCAGAAGAGATCTATGAAAGCAGTTAATAAAGAATCATATTGAAAACAGTATATAACTTCAGGGGGAAAAAGTCTATATTAAAGTATTACAGAAGGTGTTAAAATACCTAAAGCAAATAGGAAATTCATAATTAAAGATGCCACATGTTTGCAAACTCCCTCAACCTTCTCTCTTCTCTCCTCCAGGAAGAGCCACACAGGCTTAAATAGAAAAATATTCCAGGACACAGCAAAGAAAGCAGATGCTTTTCTGCAGCCTCAGTCAAAAGCTTAGTACTTCTGCAGATGCCTTACCATAGTTTACCAATAGCTCAGTGGGTCTGTTTTTGCAACACTCTGTCTTGGCAGGAAATCTGGGATTCATATTCCTCAAAGTAAGACTGTTTTGGAGACTACTGCATGGAATATTTTTAAATGCACTCTCCGAACACATATGTGAGGATATAATCTTTATATACAAGTAATTACTATGAAATATTTCAATACTTTTGGTTGAAAGTAGGGCCAACCCTGAACTGGGTAGATACCACACAGCTGCAAGAGAGAGCTGTTGAGCAATAAAGTGAATTCCAGCAGTGCAATCCACATCTAGACAGGTATCTGTAAGTATTTCTGGGGCAAAGAGCTCAGCTACAAGCTTCTTTGTTGAAGAGATTTGTCATCAGGTAAGCTTCCTGTAATTTATCTGCACAGGATCCCAGTCTCATTTAAAAAAAAAAAAAAGGGGGGGGAGGGGGAAATAAAAGGTAGATCACTATACTGGAAAGACAGAAAAGTCCTTGGTGGTACAATTCAGTCTGTAGCAGGTCTTCTGCTTTGAAACTTCAGATAAAGATGTAAAATCAGGCTTTTCCTTAACAGACTGACGGAATTTCAAATGATGATACTCTTAAAAGTAAAGAACTGATGCTCTGGACCTAGCCAGGCTTTTCTCACTGTGACTTGGCTTACACATGGAGTTAAAACTCATTTAGGCCACAAGAGATTAATTCCACATGTGACATCTTTGTCCAGGTTCAAGTGATGAAATGCTGAACAGTGTCTGATGAGCTGCAGAAGTAGCTGTGAAAACAAGTCACAAGGCAGGATTCTGGTTTTTTTTCTTGCATAACATGATTGGAAATGAAGCAGAATATTCAATAAAAAAATGAGAAATCCTCTGTCCCTCTTCTCTCCAGTTCAACTTGTGACTAATCAAAACTAATGGACAGAAAAGGTCTTTGAAGCCACAGTTAAGGCTTTGATACACGAGCTCTCTAGTACATGCCCTACAAGAAAGGTTGAACTAACAAACCAACCCAAACTTCTGTTCATGGCCAAAGATAACTTGATCGTTATGCCACACAAAACCCACAATTGCAAATGCCCATTGCCCTCATATCATATTTTTATACAAAATATTGTATGGAAACACAGGCTCTACTGATACTCACTTTGAAAAACACTATTAGATTATTCACCAAAAGCAGATGATACACTGTAATTAATTTCTAAAACTACCTATCTTCTCTAATAAAGACAGACACAATCCTTTTGAGGATTCTTTGCCCCACTTTATCATGAATAGAAACTTGTGAATCACAAAAATAAATTCCACCATCCCAGAGAACGTTATGCAGCAGTATTCTCACAATTTACTACTTTTCTCACTACCAAGATTCTTCTTTCAGTAGCTATTCCCAACTTATTTCCTTTTCAATGCAATGTAGTGCCAGATATGACTCTTCCTTTCCCACACCATCATGCAATACAGAGCAGCTGACTAGATTATTCTTTTTAAGTATTGACATTGCTGAAAATTTTTGCACGGAAGGTCATAACATTTGTATCCATTTAGACACTCAGAACACTCTTCAGGTTTAAGACCTTACCTATCTACAAATTACAAGCAAAAAAGCATCTTGATGGAATGTGATTTTCTCAATTGTAATGGTACAAGATGCAGCTACAGAAGCAAAGATGTCCAGGGCCAAGCATCAGAACAAATACATGAACACCAGAGAGGAGCTGATCTAACCATAGTGGTGTAGAAGCCTTTTTGTCAGATGAGATAACTCTCTGAAAGGGCCACAATATAGAAGCAAAATACAGGGTAGTACCAGCTAAATAACATCTCCACTTAGCATTTAAGAATTGCATGAAGAATCTTAACATAGTTTTTAAAAACTGCCCTCATGTTTTAAGTTTATAAAGTCCATAGTCCAAACAACTTACACTCTAAATGCACGAAATTAAGCAAAAAAAGAAAAAGGCTGAATCACAAGGGAACAGTAACGCTCAAATATGCAGAAATCTGTTCTGCATACAATGATTGCAAGTTCAGTCCTTGTCCTAGAGAACAATATGCCAGACTACGCAAACATAATACATCGCCTTTTACATTTGTGTAGGCTTTTAGGCACTTTGATGGCCTTGTTATATCGTTTTTATATAATTTCCAAGTATTGTTCTTGTTCTGACTTTGTTTTCCTTACGTCTTTGTCTTTGTACTAGTGTCTCTGAGAATTCAGATCGTGAATGTGTGGTGCCAAAAACACTGAGGCTGCTTTTAGAATAAAGTCAAACTCCAAACAAACAAGGCAGAATGTGGCACTGGCAGCTTTCTTAACAGAAGTAATGGGCTTTAAATAAACAATCAAAAATTTAAACCACCACACCGGCTTAAACAGCAAAAGTGGAATTGCAGCGGATGGCTGGGTCCAAACACTTATCACACACTCTCACTTTTTTTTCCATCTTCTGTCTCCATTACATTTTTTTCTCTCATCTGAATCTACATTTGACTGCTGAGTGAAGCCAGGTAGTAAAGCACATTGTTACTAACTGCCCTTCTGAGAAGTCATATACAAGCTGTATCAGTTTTTACAGAAAATACTGTATCTGTGTATAGTGAGTATCAGGGACTAGAATAAACAACTAGATGACTATTTAGTCACATTCACTATGAAGTCACACAGGCATTCTCACCAGGTCCTACTGGAACTACTGCCCCATGTTCACAACTTCCCGGTGTGGCCAGTACACAACAAATAGCCAGTATCAGGAATACCAAAGCTCACTCTTTTGCCTCTAAAACCACCTATTCAGTGTAATATTCTCAAAGCGCTGCACTCAGTTGATTAAAGTTATGTTTGCCTGTGATGTAAACATCTTAGCATCACCAGAGTGTCAACATTGTCAAACATTAATTTTGGATATACTATAACACACTCTGACTATGCTAACAATTCATCAGTGTATTTGAACTAAAACATCCTTGTTAATTTGAGTACATATACTACAAATTAATGCACTACAAAATCTATTGCTATTTTTTATACTGTAAAAACAGAAACCACATATCCTTTTTCTATGAAGGTAAACCATTACACGCTTACACCCAAATTCCAAAACTTATTTCTGAAAAACTACAACATCTTGGTCTGTTACAGAAACTAAAAAATTGTTTCACTGAGCTTCTCAAGACCATAATGAATCATAATCACCAAATTTCTCAGAGCATGGAAGACAAACAGTGCCAGAATGATACCTTTGAGGTCAGAGTACAGAGCAAGATGGAGCAACTTAGGCCATCGCTGTAGGCATCCTGGGAAACTTTAGCCTTGTTTCATAAGTAGGCAGGGTAAAGGAGTGCTCCTCTGTTTACATAATTTTCATGTCCCCAGTAAGTTCTCAACATTTTTTTTCCTATTTCCAAAAAATCTGGTGTATCTATGTAGATACTAAGCTTCTTTAAATGTTGTGCGAATAGGCTGCTGTTTAAAAAAAAAAAGAAAGAAAAGAAAAAGGAAAAAAACCAATTAGGGCATCTGCTCTGGGAAAGACTGCAATATGAGCTCATCTTTCCATAGGCACCAGAGATTCCATGGGACAGAAGGGACATTACACATGTCCTAATTTCAGGGAAATCTTCAGTTTGAGATGTGCCTTATTAGTCTTCACAGAATCCCATCACTAGAAGCAGAGCTACAGCACACCAGGTTTCATTAGTTCCACTGCTTGCAAACTACTTGTTTATTTTAATAAAACATGAATAACTGAAAACAGAAGCCTGCCTGCCAGGTGGGGTTTTTTTGTTTGTTTGGTTGGTTTACTTGAGGAACTTTAGATAAAGCCATAATATTAAGCAGCAATTTTGCCTGTGTTTTAAATCACCCTATCAAGAGTGAAATTACAGATGAGAGAGGTAGCTAAACTGACTGCTGCTGCTGAATGAGTTGAGCCTGCCATCCCTACCCCAGCCGGGCACAGGCTGCTGCCACTCTAATCAAATTCTTCAGGTTATTCTAGATTCTTGCATTCAACACTGCAAAAGCGAGTTTCCTGGTTAATGCTATAAAGCAACACTGAATAAATACAAATAGTTTAATCTTCCTCTGCAGTCATATCCTCCCACACTGGTAAGTGTAATTAGGAAAATGCTACATTGCATGCCCTGAATAGTGAATGTAGCTGATTGTTAATCATTATATTTACATAGTTTATATGAAAAATATTTAAATTCATGAATGCTCCAACTTTTCTTTGCCATAACATTAATACCTGAACAGCATCTGAATGCATAACAGCATATTTGTAGCTCATTGATTCTTTTGCAATGTCCTTGTAAGAAAACTATTGGACAAAGAACTTCCGGGTGTGGAGAACATTTGAAATAAAAAAGGAATATTCTTTGATAGAAGCAACATATGCTTGGAGGGAGAGAGGGGAAAGATACACTGTTCCAAGCTGACATGGAAGTGTGTTCTCATAAACTAAAGATGAATTGTAATATATTAAAAGAAAATTTGGGGAAGTGCCTTTTATAAATCTTATTTTGCAGAGTGAATTGTAAGTAATCTTTCATCTGTATTTAACATCCATAAAATAATGATTTCCACAAAACCACAGTGATAAAAAGGTTTATATGAAGCATGGAATTTCATTTTGCCAACAATAACTGTCTTGTATCTCTTTTATCAAGAACAGACAAAACAGAAATGTCTCACATATTTTGAGAATATAAAAAATCAAGAACATTCTTTTATCAAGTAACTCTTTAGAAACTTGACTAGGAAGTGATGCATGATTGCTACCAGTATCTCTGATAGGATTTGTAAAATGTAGAATGAATGCATAGGGTATTATTAAAACTTTTTTAAAACCTGTGTGAAAAAAAGGAGGAATTAGTATTTCATAAAATCTGTTTTATAAAACACACCATTATTTTTTTAAAAAGTCAAATTTTGTTCTGGATGCCCAGTCAAAGCTACCACGTACTCAATTTTCAGAAAGTGAGTGTTCATACCTTTAAAGAAGGAATGGCTCACTTAGAAGTCAAAAACTGGAGTACCTCAACTCAAATTATTAGTCCTTTCATAAACAAAACTGAAAAAATGTGAGATATAAAAATAATGTTCATAATAATTTATTTCTTTTTCTCTCTTTTTAAACTTTTGTACTTTACACTCCTGTGTCTGTATTGCCCAACTGCACAGAAACATTTTCTTTTGAAGTAACAAATGAATCCATCATTTACATTACACCTCTCTGCATTAAGGTCATGTAAATACAACCCATTGCCCATTTAATTTAGGATTCATATTTGGACATATTCTAAGCATTCGTATATACTTGACTATTCAAATACATGCATAAATGAGAGGGACAGTGTCCAGCTGTAATACAACTTTGCCAAAAAATCTTAAGAGACAGTTCATTCAGGAATACTGTAGTTTCTCCTCATGAACAAAAATCTTGAACTTACCTTAACGCCTCCCTGTAGGCATAAATATTTGCTGTTCTCTGTAGCTCTTAATCTGTAATTATCACATATTCCATGTAGGATTATTCATTAATCTATGATGTACTCTATATACATTCACTGGATAAACATATTAAATTCGTCTTTTCATGAGCAAGGTATACATAAAGATTTATCTCTTGATAAGAAGTAGAATACTGGGTGTGCTTAGGCAGTGATTAGATTATTAGTAAAGTATTTAAAACTCGCAAGCACTGTGAGTGAATTGACCCGTTGAATGGTTTAAAAGCTAATTTTTCAACAATTTTAGTACTTAGCCAGCAAGATCACTAGAATTAAAATGGCAGATTTGAAACCATTTCAACACATATACGCTTTGTGTCATAATATTTCCTAGAAAGAGTACATGACAATCCAGCGTCTCATGCAAAATCAATTACTTTTTAGTTCAAGATCCTCAGTCACTGAAACAGGATATTATTTTGCGTCCTGAACAATATCTCTTTCCAGTTTCTAAGGAAACCAGCAGCAAAAACTAAGTTTACTATGCTGCATCCTCCAGAAATTGACTACAATGTCAGTCTCCGGGGTATCATTACCAAGTGCTATTTGCATTTAAATTTCTATAACCCTTAAGCAACTGGATTGTTTGTTTATGTACATGGTTATGATCTACTAGGTATCTAGGTGTTATTCCTCCCTGTATGGGTTCACAGCCTATTGGCGTTTAATGGCTTATAAAACTAGGTTTCAAATCAGGGACACCATTTGCGAATTTTTATTTTAGAAATTTATTTTAGCCACTCTCAGTGAGATGTCTGTTCAAGCCTCAGTATGTGCTTCATTAATGAATGTCACTCACTCGGTTTCACACGTGGGCAGAAACAGGCGAAGTCATGTTGCTGTGTGCTACAAACAGCCAGAGTCTAGAAGAACGGTCTATGCATTTTGCACAGGTTTTGGGAACTGGCCTAGGGGAACTAGGTTACATCTTCCTAGGGAAAGTCAAGGAAAACTCCAGATTTTTCTTGAGACACTCACCTCTTTTGTCAGAAAAGCTCAACAAATATTCTGATCAGTTACTGATACTTCTAGAGCTAAAAACTCTCTTGACTCTGCCATCAAGTTTCTGTCTTCAGAATATACAGAATTGTTACAAAATCTGTTCACAGACGATGCCATGAAAAAGGTTCAAATGTTCTATTTTCCCACTGAAATCAACATCAATTTGTCATTTAGTAGAAAGCCCTCTTCCTTTCTATTCTGATTCAAGGCTTTACACATCTAACTTTGTCATTGTTTTTCATACAAAAAGATCTTCCAAAACTTCTACAAGCTCTAAATTTATTCTGTATTTAGTGATATAAAACTTAGCGATCAGGATAAAAAGAGGCTTTTCTAAATTAATCACTTCTATGACTAAGCAATCACACTTATGCAAAGAAACACAGAATGTGAATATAAGAAGCAAGATTTTTATTTTGAATTGTAGGCAGATACTTGCAAGTGCCTTCTTTCACAATCAAACAAATTTAATTAAATAAGTAATGTTCTAACCTTGTAGGTGCAGCTGTTGACTTAGATCAGATTTTTCTCCAGAAAATTATTTCAACAGAGTAATTGTTAGTTGCTCTCTTTTTTTCCGATTCTCCCTTATTGTCTGTTCCTCTGCCCTTGTTAAGAATATTTAACCTGAAACTAACCAAAATTACGTTTCTTTTTTCTTTTCTCCAAACTTCACTAAAATCTAAAATAAATAGAAAAATACGGTACTCATGTGCTATATTTTAGTAGTACAGAAACATACCCCATACACTTAAAATGAGCTCTGAAGAAGTCCTGGGCTTTGCAGGAAATAGTTGCTTACTGTGCTTACTGTAAGGAACTTGCTCACACAGCTTGCTTACTGTGTTTTCAGTAGAACACATATGTTCTCTCTAAGCAGTGGGTAGTTTGATAGCTACATGTTAAATTATTGAAGAATTAAAAAGATTTGTGAGTTATTAGTCCTTAAAATGAAACAGATATTGTGTTCAGAACAGAAACCAAGGCACAACATTGATTAATAAAAATACAATTCATACAAATATAACCTTGAGATCTCCAAACAAATGTTTTTGAACTATAAAGTATTTTTTTATTGTGCAGAAATAATAACAACATTAAAGTTATACACTACGTTTATATACTTTTTCTTGAAGCTTTGCTGAGTTTCCCCAAAAAATTTAAAAAAAGAAAAAATGGAGAAAAAAATGGTACTATGTGTTTTTTAAGTCAAATGAGTAATACAGAAAAAAAAGATCTTGAAACCACTAAAATATTTAAGAGAAAAAAAAAATTAATGTTTCAAGGTGATAAATGCACATTTCCCATTGCTTGGATGCAATACAGTTACATCTTTAGTTAATTACATAATGCCTTCTGTCATGCATTTCTTTGATGTTTTATCTTCCTTTTATTGTAAATAATTTGGGCTGGATTACTTGCAAGACGGACTGCTATTTCATGAGTGTCGAGTTCATTGGGCACTCCTGTTGATTTTATATACTTACTGCACTGGCTTGATAAAGTAAATCCCTATTACAGTCTCATCCCGAGCAGCACCGAGCACCTCCTAAGACGCAATGAGACCTTATATCAGCCAGTGAGTTAAACATAACTTGTGGCTTCTTTGCATCTCATAAAACGAGTTTTCAATTAGCACTGAAAGGCCACATATTGTACTAAATCATTCTTTGACTTTAACGAGCCTGTCTCACATTCAAGTCAAAGGTTGTGTATTGGCAAAGATGTTTGACTAGTCTGTACGCTGGAAGCAGAGCGAATGCCGATTCATTTGCCTACCAAATGAGAAGCAAAGGCATAAGCAGTAGCAGACACACCTTGACAACGTTACACCTGTTGGGCATGGATTCCCAGGCGGCCCCAAACTCTGAGCCTCAGCATATGGCCAGGCTGCCTCTGCAAACCTCCCATTTTAGTCGTCCACACTTTTGGTTATACGTGTTTCAGACAACAATGTCTTACCTCTCCAGTCAACTGAAAGAGTCTAATTTGCTGAGCACAAACAAATGAGAAAGAGAATAATCCAGAGAAGGAAGGCTAACAGCTGCTCAATCTGAATCCCATCAACTATGCAGAGGAAGTCGACAGTCGTTAACTGTTGGGATATACCTAGATGTTCCTGAAACACCACGTGGCATAATGATGGATGTTTCTGAAGACCACAGGCAAAAATGAAGAGGATGATAAATGCAGAAGTGAAACAGTGAGGATATGCTTGGAAGTCCTCTTAAACTCCTAAATTACTATTTCTCAGATGGAGGAGTAGGATTAAAAACCATTTTAAAAGTTAGGCAAGAAGAAGCTCTACTGAGGATGGAAGGGCTACATGGCTGTTCCCCAACCTCGCATCACAACGAAAGGAATTAAGATTGGGGCAAGGAAGGGAGAGGCTTTGCCTCTGACAAATACTTCCCTCTGAAGGGTTTTAACTTTCCTTCAGAAATATCATTAAAGCCTTACAGCCACCAAAAAGCCGGCCAAATTCTGATTAGATATAAAGCTAGGCAAAGTCTTTGTTGCTTTAATAGAAATAGAAATTGTGTTTGAGTATGGCACTTAGCAGGAGAGTATTACTTAAAACACAATAGGAGGGAGACACTAAGGGCACGGCGAATGGATGAGTAGCTTCTGAGAAGAAAATATACTGGATGTCATAAAGCATGCCTAGAAATTCTAAGTTATGCCAAAGAATAATGAGATTTGGAAAGACAGAAAGGTGATAAAGTAGAAATTCCAGGTTGCAGAAACAGAGCATGAGCTTTTACACCACTAGAGGTAAGATTGCTGGAAAGAAAAAGGTGCTACAAGGAGAGGATAACTACAAAAAAGAAAGGGAAGGTCATAGATAGAGATGGGAACAAGACTACTCAGGATTTAAAAAATAAGGCTGTCTCAAACAGCTGTGAAATGAAACCCCTGAGTATTCAGCACAGCTACTACCTTATTTCTGTGTCACAGCTGAGCCATCTATGGGAAATATCGTATCACTGGTATTTAAACAAATAAAAAGGAAGGAGAATCTGATGTAAAAATAAAGAAAAGGAAATCTTCATTGCAGAATGAGGAGGCTCTCTTATTTCTCACTCCTCTTTATTTCTTCCCTTTCTATTTTGGCAGCTGCTGTGGGGTAAGCCTGTGACAGGGATAACACCAAAAACCAAAACACGTCAGCTACCACGTTTCTGCAGTCTCCTTGCGGGGCTTCTTACAAATGCCTGGCTATTTTATGTACTCATGTCAAGCCAAAATTCAAGCTCAGAAATACAAACCAAAATTGTTTAAAAGGTTTTTAAGATACTCCCTGAGAATGAGATAATCATTCATGAGAATTGATGCAATCCGTACAAGTAATCAGCGCTTGCCAAAGACTGAATTAAATTAGAGGGACGGTGTTGAAGCCTGCATCCTTTTAAGAATATACAGGAGGAAAATGTTGCATACATATTTTGCATACATTTTTCCACTGTCTAATTGGGCTGGAGGAGTGAGATAACTCATAGCCTATTGTTCTGGCAAGCCACAAGTGTAAAGAGAGAAGGGAATTGTTAACAAGCTAATATTAGTCCAGTAACATGACTTGATCATTTTATTTCTATCTGTGGGATGGATGTCATAAATTCTCGTGTAGAAAATTTGCTCTTCCTTTTGCCACAAAGATCAGCTGCAACCGGTGATACCAGCTCTGTGCTGGAAGGAACAGTACAGGAGCTTCACTGCTGTGTTATTATCTGGGATCTATTATGTTTTACATTTTTCAAAAATCTTTAAGCCAGATCTTTGACATTCAACTGCCTATAAAGACATACACCACCCGATGAGAAGCTTTGATGTGCATTTTGAGGATTAAATAATCTAGATGGAAGGCAATGTGTTTCCAGCCAAGAAGAAAACTATGGAGGAAATTTTGCCTCCTGCCGTTTAGCACTGCTGGCAGTCAATACCTTTTAGCCTACCCTCTAAATTTGATTTCATACATATTTACAGACTATTTTTCCTCTTACTACTAATTCTTTTGAGACCAAATTAAGAACAAAGATAGCAGGAACAGGCTTCATCAAATAAAAATGTAAATATGCTGCATCTCATTTTTGGATGAAGAAAGTTTATTTAAATAT
Organism: Scolopax mira; assembly: GCA_004320125.1. Classification (NCBI taxonomy): domain Eukaryota; kingdom Metazoa; phylum Chordata; class Aves; order Charadriiformes; family Scolopacidae; genus Scolopax; species Scolopax mira. Next base: position 52,737 of record BJBW01002475.1, read on the forward strand.
TTTCTCGAATGGAATAGCTTTGCAGTATCATTATTGCTTGCAACTGGAACAGTAATAGCCTTACAAGTCAGAGTAACCCATTGAGGCTTAAGCAAATTTATGCATTTAAATAATGTAGTTTACTTAAAAAAACCCCAAAACTAGAATTCCCTGTGTTTTCAGACAAGGGAAGAATACTAATAATAAAACAATTCTATACTAAAGAAAAGATAATCTTGCTTCCTATATTCAAGGTACATTGTCTCAGCTTAATAGTTTTAACTATGAAAGAAGTACTAAAGTAATTACAAAATTACTTTTTTTCACATTTTTGAAAGCAAAGATCTAAACCTAAAATGGGAAATTATGGTGCTTCTACAAAGTGAGATTAACTCATAATATACTTCAAATTTTTGTTTTCTTAGGTCTAAAACACATTATCTTTATTTAATTAGCAGACCACCTTTTCGACCTGATTGTCTTTAGCTGTAAATAGGAAAAATAGAGTAGATAGAGAGTACTGTCTTGATGAATCTAATTAAGTTACAGCAGTGATTCTGGTGGAGTCAAAATCTTACCAGAAATATCCGATATCTTTTCCTTCCCAATTTAAGTTTAATGAAAAAAACAACTATACTTCATCTGAATAACTGAATGCTCTGGTATTTTTTCCTCAGTTATTAACTCTACCCACATCCAAGTATTCTAAATGAATTCCAAAAAACTATTACCAATAATTGTTCCTATAAACAGTGGAAGCTTTTACATTCCATCATCTTCATTTTTCAAAAGATATAAGCCGTATTTACATCTGTAATGACAGGCTTCATTAAAGTTTAGTATAAAAAGAAAAGTTACATACAAAGTAAGAAAAAAGTAACTAGACATGTTTCCTACATGTTCCTCTGGTATGACATCCTTCAGAAGTAATTTTACCCTCTAGATTTCTCTTCATTTTATGGTTCTTTCATCACACCCTACCCAAAACCAAAAGAGAAGCTTCCATATGAGTTTTGTAGGATTGAAGTAACACAGCAATTTGCCATTGTAGCTTTAAAATACTATTAAGCATATTATTGGATCATCTGCTTCCCTAAATATCCTACAGCTATTAGCTACATCTGCTCTACTTACAGAGACTTGATAAGGCTTTACACATCACATGTGTGCTGTTAAGGGCTCTCTGCAGGCCAATCTCTGATTTAGATGAAACACCTAGAGATGTTCTGGTAACCAGGTTTGCCAGAGATAGGCACACTGTTTCTAAAGAGGGGAATATCCACAGTTCCATGAGGGACATGTAGGAGAGATGAAAGGTTGCAATGAGAAGCCCAGGTTTTCCAGGTTGTATCAAACCTTAGCTTCCTCTACACTCCCCAGCTTCTAAGGATAGTGTGAAAACCAACCTCACTGAGCTAGGGATATCAGGATTTACGTGAGAATCTGTGTATTATCCTCGCCTGCAGGTATTTCTTCACAGAAGAATATATTAGGGCCTGCTACCTTGAGTCATTTTCTTTTGAAAAACTGAATCACAGTTCTACTACTTTTAACGTATCATATATTCACAAGCACAATATTAAACTGATATGTGTTTGTTACACAGGATATAGATATCCTTTGTTGATGTCTCATGATATTTCTATATAGGGCAAGATAAAATCTTCTTGAAAAAAGAGCAAATATTTTAACTGTTTTTCTCAAGAAAACCCATGCAGAGAGGAAGGAGAGATTAATCTTTTTGTAAGTGCTGGCAACATTTCAGAGACGTATCTACAAAGAATTGTGACAAGTTTAACAGTGACATCATGTAGAATAGTGAGGAGACCAAACACAACCTTAAAGAGCCAAACTTCCCCATTAAGTCTCTGTCTACATCAATCAGTAAACTGCATGATGTTTAAACACAACCCCTTAAGCTGACAGGCACATTCATTATCTCTCGGTCTATTCCTGCAAGTCTGCAGTAGGAGACCCAGATAGTCTTAGTTCAGGTTTGTCCCCTATGGTTTTACTTAACTTCTCTGTTTCTTCAGGAATAAAAAAAAATGCACAGCTCGCTCTCTGCAATCGTTGTGCCTACTGTTTGCCCCTACAGGTTGTAGGGCAATGGTAAAATGGCCCTGGGAATGTGTCCCTGCTTGGTTTTGTTGGCAACTGTCATACAAACAGCTTGACATTTCTTTATCTGCTGAACTCTACATGCACAAAAATATTAACAGTTTACAAGTCTTCAGGAAATTTTCAAACTTTCCTAGAGACTAGCAACACACATTTTAAAGGTCTGTGGAATAATAATAGTAAGCTAAGTCTAGAACAGGAAGAAACAGTGTGTTCTGACAATTAGATAAAGAAAATAGATTTAAAATTGACCTTTAAAAGAAAACATTTATCCATAAATGTTTTTCTTTCAAGTCCTAGCATCTGATTTCTGCAGATAAAATGTGTTCATGGCAGTAAGTGTTTTCTTAAAATTACATCATACAATTTGTGAGAATTAAAAAAAATACAAATTTTTTTCCCATCTGCAAGATTATATTCAAGAGACATATTTAGTAAATTCTCCTGTAAGGACTGTGTAAATCAAAATTATACAAATGAATGTTTTCACAATCTCAGAGGCTTCACCACTGTAATTAAAAGGTGAATTTTTCACTTTTATTTTGTTATTCCTGTCTCCTGGGTCTGATTTATAACTTTTGTTACACAATTATATTCATTTATTTCTTTGTGCCATGTTGTATGTTATTTCAAAAGTAACATCTAGGGTGTCCTTGCTTTAAAATGTAGATTTAGCCTCTCTGGATGAAACTTGGTAAAACATCTGTGTTTGAAAGTATGAAAAATTACCACATTTTCTGAGTGAACCAGGCTGAGTGCTCACATTATACTGTCTCTAAGAGAAAATTAAAGTGCTGCTGATAGCTGAGGGACTGGATGGCTCAAGGGAATCATAGTGTGACACAGTCTTTCATCTGATGAAAACCAGCATGAATTTAGCCCATGCTGATAATGACCAAAAGTCATTATCATTTGTTCAGTAATTTATTTAAAATGAGTTAGGGGTCCGGCTTGCGTCTTGGTGGTAAAGAGTCCAAATTAGAACTGAGCAAATAATGAAGTGTCTCTGCAAAAATGATTTCATATTTTTAAATTCGTATGCTTAAACTTTTTGTTTATTGCCTTCTTAGTATTTTAACAAACAAGTCTAGGAGGAGGGATATTCATGAAATTAAAATATGTATCTGCAGATTTTCAGGGAAAGCAAATCCTGAATTTATGAAGACAAGTATTTGCACTGGAAAAAAGAGCTAATTTTTAGGATTCTGCTTATTCAACTAAATACATTAAAATATGTTCCTTGTGGTCTCTGAGCCCGGTCTATCCTGTGAATCAGATGTTAACAAATGAAGTGTTTTCAAGAAAGCTACAGAGTCACAGCTATTTACAAAAAATACTCAGCAAAGAAAATCAGCTTACAAGTTAAACAGAGTTAAACAGAAAAAGAGACTCCATAAAAATATGTGACGTCTTATTAATTTAACACTTGGGACAAACTGAGGCTTGTTGGAAGTGGGAATGGATAAATTAAGTCTTTGCAGAAGTGGAACAAAGACTGGTGTGTGAAGTCATTCTGGCGATATGGCCAGAGGATAAAAATCACACTGCTGTACGGAAGGCTACGAAATCTAGCAGAAGAAATTACGGGGCTTACATTTCCAAAAAATAGTGTTTGAATAAATATGGACATCTTGCAAAAGTGCCTCCACAGTGAAGGTGTCTGGTGTACGCTGACAAAATAAGTGTACAGCAAAATACGTATACAGGCTGAAATAAAGAAAAAAATCTGCAAAGCTACAAACCTCTCAGCAGGACTATGAGGAAGAAGGACTATATAATTTCATACTGACCTTTAACATATGCCTTTACAATGTCTAAGCATCTCCATCATATATGGTTATCTCTTTGCCTGAGTGGGACAGAGAGTTGAAGACTGCACTGCATGTAGGCAATTTCTACTAATGTTGGGATAATTTGTGAAAGCAAAATATCAATGTATATTGGGATGTGGTAAGCAGTGGTATGGAATCATAGAGGTTGGCAGGGACCTCTTGGAATTCATCTTGTCCAACACTGCTGCTCAAAGCAGGCTCGATCTGAGCAGGTTGCTCAGGGACATGTCCATTCAAGTTTTGCATATTTTCAAGGATGGAGTCTCTCTGGGCAAACTTCTTTAATGTTTGACCAGCCTCACAGTATAAAATGTTTTCACCTTTGCATGGAATTTCCTGCATTTCCATTTGTGCCCACTGCCTCTTGGTTTTTTTTTCACTGGGCATAATGGGGGACAGTCTGGCTTCATCTTCTTCACTGACTCCCATCACGTATTTGTAAACATTCCTAAGACCCCCAGGGTTTCTCTTCTCTGGGCTGAACAACCCCATCTCTCTCAGCCTCTCCTCATATGACACACGTTCCAGACTGTAAATCATCCACTATGTCCATAGCTATCTCTGTGTTACCAGGGAGGGAGAACCGGATACATAACTCCAGATGTGTTTCACCAAGACAGTAGTGATGTCAATGTTGCTATGTAATGCAGCCCAGGAGGCTGTCAACCTTTGTCACAAGAGAATGTTGCAGGCTAATGGTCAACATGGTGTCCACCAGGACCCCCAGGCTTTTGCTACATAGTTCCTCTCCAGCTGGTCAGACCCAGGCTGTACTGGGGCATGGAGCGATTCCTTCCCAGGTGCTGGACATGGCATTTACCATTTTTTTAATTTTGTGAGGTTTCCGTTGGTCCATTTCTCCAGGCTGAGGTCTCCTTAAATGACAGCACGACATCCTGGTGTATCAGCTGCTCCTCTCAATTTCGTATCACCCATAATGCAATTTTGGATTCTCTGGAACAGATCTCCCAATTTCCAAAAGAATGCAATCAAAACAGGGTGAAACTGATTTTCCACAGAAAGTGGAAAATCAGCTTCTAAAAGCTGAGTAGCTTTTGCTGCAAGCAGGAAATAAGGACAACTATGTGGATATAACTACACAGCTGAGCTGATGGCCATTCATGTGTAAATACATGAATAAAACTCAAATTCCACTCATATTTTAATAACAAAGACATTATGGTTTATGGTCTCAGCCTTTAAAGGCAGACAAGAAAGAAGGTTGCAAAGACAATAAACAACAGTTCTTTGTTTCCCTTGTGTTCAACACTCTTGGCTGGGCTCCTGCTTCCCTGGGAACAACAGGACTCTGCAACAGGCCAAATACACTCAAACAGTGGCAAAATCATAGGCAAACAAGAGCATTTCCAGCAATTATATTTCTGTGTGACTAAAATATGGCACAAGCCCTGTGAATGTCTGGGCAAACTGTTGTTTTAGACATCAGCTTCTCCTCGCTGAGAAACACCGTATTCAACTGGAATAAATACTATTACTCCTGATCTACATCAGCAAGTCTGAGAGGAAAAAAACAGCTGGAAGAGCTCACCATGAGAGGAGCTATAAGTGTATTTCTATTGTTGCTAAACAGAATGTCAACAACAACATTTCCAATCTGTAATTTGTACTGTTCACTATGTTCATCTTCATGCCATAGGGAAAAATGATGCTTAAGGCAGAATGATTACACTGCACTAGCCTTAAGCTAAAATGACATCATAAATAAACAGTGCAAGAAATAATAATAATGACAGCAATCAAGACAGGTATAAAAAATAAAACCAAAGGAGACCTGTGGCTAAGTAACACATCTTCAAACTTATAAAACTAGCTTGGACATTTAAAGATCCATTTAGAATAATAAAGAGAAAAAATGGCACATGAAAATCTATTGTAATGCTTGAAATTGTCCTTTTAACCTTTACTTAAATTAGCAAAAGTTGCATGTTCATACCCAATGGCAAAATATAGTCCTTTTCTAGCAAAACATGGAAGTTTGGTATTAATACAGAGTATGTAATATTAAAAAAAATAATCTATTATAAAATCTAAGGCATGACTACATTGCAAAGTATTGAGCTTAATGAACAAATATTAATTCTGCTTAAATTGGTCCAAACCCCATTAAAGTTCTCCAATAAAAATTCGGGTGAATTGCAGACCAGTAGCTACAGTAAAGGGGGCAATGTCTTCACTTGTTGAAAATAATACCCATTTAAGTTCTGAACACAAGCATCCTCTAACAATAAACCAAATGAGCTCTCAATATAAAATATGTCTTCCTTCTCTGAAAATCTGTATAGCGAATACAGCCCAAGGGAACTTTTAACAAAATGTTATAAAACTGAAAACTGACATTAATAGGAAGTACTGATATATCCTTAGTGACAATGAGTTCAATTCTCCTGCCACCGCATAATGGAAACACCAATTGGCTCCAATTTGCTTCGATTGGATTTGCTCCGATCAGTGACAGAAGAACGAGGCCCAGTCCTGCTGAGACATCATTATGAGAGACAGATTTAGCAGAAAGTATTGGCTACCGCTGAAATATGTGACTCTTTAACATTACTTAGGCTCTGGTTGAAATCCATGGGGGTGGATAGGACACAGGAAATGTAGTCAATGCATTCTTGAGAGTCAATGAGTAGTTCACATCACAAGCTCCATCAGTGAGGTAACGCACATGGCCTTTCTACCTTCTCACTGCATACACCAATCTCAAACCACCCGCTGTGCAAATTTATCCTGGCCCTTTATTCTCAAAAAATCCTCTAGCGTCTCCTACCTCCTTAATTATTGTTATGCCTTTCATGCATCTTTCTTTTCTGTCTTCCTAAACACACTTTGCTTTCTTTCTCATCCTTTCCTCACATCTTAGCCTCTTTCTCCCTCACCAACCCTCATCAGATCTCCTTTACTCCCCGAAAGCCAGGAGTAGGGACCCCTAGGTGGGAGAGCTCTCCCAGAATGTCCACCCCCAAAGCAGCCCGAAGTTCATACTCTGCCAAAAAAAATCTGTCCTCTATTACTCCATCTTTTCTACAGTATGCCTGAATTTTGAAGGGAATGAAGAGGCTCTGCAGTCCTCCATGCGAAAGCTAGGAAGGGGAAATGTAATCTGTCCCCTTTTGTTCTGACTAAAAATATACTGCAACAAGAGAAGGTGCAAGACAGAATTTACATTGCACTAGAAATATGTGATTAATTTTTATTGAATCCAATTTAATGTTACAATTGATTTTTTTTCTTCAACTCAAAATTGAAAGCCTATTATAATACGACTTATCAATAGAGAATGTTAATTCACACTTTGAATTAAGTGCTTAAAATAGGGATTTAATTTAGATTTACTAAGACAGCAATTGCATGTTAATTAAATAATAATTGATTATTAAAATATTTTTACTAAGGTTTTATGTAGCTCCACTACATAAGAAGATTTGCTAAATTACTGTCCAAATTGTGTCTTTAGATGTACTGCAGTGAATTCAGTAAGGTTGCACAGATGCAAATGAAACAAAATTTGACTAAATAGTTGTTTTTTCTTGAGTTAGTAGAGGAACTCATTGAGTGTAAATCAAGTAGTTAGCTACAGATATTAGGATAGTTAAAGTGTTACGGAATATTATTGATTATGTCATATGTTTTGAAGCTATAAAACATGATAGTAAATGTGTAACAGTATTTATTAATTGCCAAAATAATCTTCAGCTCAGAAAGATATCACAACTGTTGATACCTCCGTACATCAGTCTACCACCAGAAATATAAGGCATAAATTAATGTGACATATAGCAATCCAATCCATTATGGCCATAATACACTTACATTAACAACAATGTGGGAATCTGAACTTGAAAGCGAGGACCGAACTGAACTCAGTTATCCATCAGGAAAGCGAGGAGAGGCAAGTACTCTCTCATGCTGTACTCTGGTGTCTGGGCACACAACACTAAGCAGGTGCTGCCATCAACTCCTTATCCACTTGATGCCAAAATCAGGACGTGCATAAGCATAGTCTGGGTTCTCCCTCTGCAGCTGTGGCAGCCCAAAAGGGAATGCCATAATTTGCTTGCAGAATATTCACTACTAATTAACATAATCAATAGAGATCTTTGCCAAATTAGAAGGGCAGGATGAAACACTACAGTTGTATTAGTAATGCCCTGTTAGAATCTAATCTTGTACAGGTAGATGTTTTTCTGCATATTTCCATCACTGTTTAAGAGGATAGCACCTTCAAGGAGGAGAAAACAAGTATTTTAAAGCTTTATCTATCCACACAGTAAGAGCATAACTGTGATTCTTTTTAACATTTTTATCCTGCCTTAGATTCTCATGCTGTTCACCCCCCTTACGACAGCTCTTCTCTTGAAACAACAACAAAATGTACTGATTTTTCCTGTGCGCATGTGGGTAAAATTCTCCTTTTCATTACAATTCCTTGGTGGTTTTATTTTAAAATGTTATTCTAACCGGTCACATTGATCTTTTTATTTCCAATTTCAATGTTTTTATCACCCCTGTTCATCCCGTTTTATCTGCTGCCTTTCAGCGGTTCCAACTCTCGCTGGTCTGTAGAGCACCAGGAGAAATTTCAGCAACACTGCTCATTGCCATTTTTGCTTTCCATCCTTTATGAACCAGAAATATTCTTCAAGAGTTTATCCTTCCAATCCTAGGACCTATTCCCAAGATTTTTGAGATCAGATAAATCACCATTTTCTTTGATGCAAGGACTCCTGTTTCTTACTTTGTATTAAAATGCAGTTATCACAAAAAGGTACTTGACAGTTAAATATATTATTTTTTTCTCCCCAGTACACTCACATAAACATAAGGTTATGGATAGCAGAGTCACAGAGCACCTCCCCTCCCCAAGTTCATCTGGTACAACCCCACATTGTGGGGAGGGGAAAGGGAAATGCTAAATCACACCCAAGCCAAAGCTGGATTTTAAATCAATATCCTTCCTTTCATCAAACACTGTATCTATGTCAGACAGACATACCTTTATCCTTTCTCTTTCGTGGCAAAGTGCCCACGTCCAAGGAACTCAAAACCTTCCCGCCAGCATCAGCCTCTGCCTAGTTTTTTATTCACAGCTGAGTTGACTTACAAAAAACCAACCCTGGTCTGGCCCCAGAGCCTGAGGACCTGCTGAGTGTCACACCAAGCACTGCCACCAGGCATGCCCAGGCTCTGGTAAGGGTGCGGGGTTTTGTTCATGGTTTCCTCAGTTACCAGATCCAGCTCATATTCCTCCTCTTTTTGATGCCATTCCAAAGCAGGTCCTGGCTGAAACATGACTGTTTCCCTTTTCTTTCAATCCTCCAACTAACAACATGCAAAACAAAACTTTCCTGCAATTTAAGTTCATAATCTTAGAATAAATATTATTTTGTAGCCAGTAGCTAATCTTCCAAAAGAAAAGACACAAAATTTAGCCATTTGGTTTCTTGAAGTGAAATATTCTGGAACCACATTAAATGAAAACATACATTCCAGTACTTCTGGATTTTTTGTGCTATTATAAACCAGATAGAAGGGATTCGATGACTTACTCTCCATACAAGTACGTAATTCACCTTTTTGGGGAGGAGGTAAGGGGAGAGCTCAAGTGCAGCTGTGCAATGTTTTGTTGTGATTTTCACTACTACTCCTACCTACTGGACACAGTACTCAGTCTCCCTAGGAAATAAAGACATTCAAAATATAAAGCAAATACAAGTTGATGTTACTTTTATCTCTATTTCTCATTCCTCTACACTCATACTTGTGTGACTGATTTGTGTGTGAAATGGTTTCCAAGTTTTCAAGCAAAAAGCAGTTAAGAAACAAAATATTTATACACTTCTAACTTGTGCTTCCTGCCTAGCTAGATCCAATACAGACGCAAAGTTACTGGTCTGCAAGAGCCTTCCACAGATCTATAATAAAATAATTAAATTAGTGAGTTGTGTTTAGATCAGAGATTCTTGGCTGCCAGCTCCTAAGAACTCAGGGAATTCAGAACCGCAGAAGGATCATTTGGAGTCCATTTGGCAGAAACGTCAGAAACTTGCTGCTCCTGGGAACATCCTTTTCCAATAACATTTATAGCTCTAGATGGAAGTGAAAAGCACCATATGTTAAGAGTTTCCTGCAAAGCTTCCTGGTAAGAGAGGAAATAAATTCAACTTGTCACATCTGCTCGTGGGCCAGTCAAGTAGGATTTTATCACAGCTTTAAGTGGTTTACAAAACTGTCCTGTTATCGACTGAAGGGAGCTTTACTTTTCAAGGTTTTTTTTCAATATGTATGTTTATATAATCTCACTCATTAAATGATTTATTTGTCAGTGGAATTCAGTAACATGTATTATTATTTATCTCTAAACAACAAAGATTACTCAGTTATTCAGCTAACAGTAACAATTCAGTTGGGAGCCAATTTACATGGTTCAGCTGAATAAAGCTAAGCAGTCCCATTCTGCCCTTTGTTTTTTTGACCCTAGCTCTGTATATTGTATCAAATTTTCCATTACAAAGTACATTTAATTAGACAAAAGTCTAGCTTTTACCATCTTCAGAGATCCTAGGTCTTAAGCGCTGTAAATGCAATGCAAACAGCTGGCTCCAAATTCCCAGGGAGTCGGGGATCCCAAAGAAAATATTATGAACCAATACATACTGCCTCTGCAGTTCCTCAAGAAATCATTGCTCCCTTTACAGAAAGCAGAAATTTGTTACGTGAAGCGCAAAGGCAGCACAAAACAAGGCAACAGCATACCGTGGCAGGAATTTTTGCAGAATTCACAGCGCTAAGAAATCAGGCATAGCCAAACTCCACAAGCTACGCAGGCGTTTTTTGGCATCTTGTCCTGTTCCCATTGAAGTCAGTGGGAACTTTGCCACTGACTAAACAAAGAGGAGGATTGGGCCCAAACTACGCAGCGATTTGCCAAAATAATCAAGTTACAGGAAATTGCTCCTCAAAAGGTAGACGTGTTTCAAAATTCCAGATGCCTACACGGAGCTGATCTAATTTACACACGCTGGGCCATACACTGTTCTCTGCCTCGGCACACAGTTCCCTTTGATGTTAATGGGAATCTGCTGGTGCTGCAGGGCAGTGTGGTACCCGTCCCTTGGAGCCCATTCATTCCCCTCTATCAGGAAAGAGTGAGCACAAAAGAGAGTGGAAGTAACACATCACATTACATCCAATATTCATGCAATTATTGAAGAGCACTGTATGTATTACATTTGCAAACTGTCCATAATAATTTAATTTTCTCTCCTCAATTTATAATATGTTAAGTAGGCATGAAATTAAACGCTTTTTAACATACAACTGATTATGCTATAATGTATCCAACAAAGATTGATTACTGAATAATAAATCAACATTTGCATAAATATTTATATAATTTTTTTTAAAATTCCACACTGCATAAACAGATAATATGGAAAAACGATGAGTACTATGACAGAAATTGTACTTTCACTTTTTGAGATTTTTTTTCTTGAGACTCATCAAGACTATACATTAGGAAAACAAACTGTAATCCATACAATAAGGAGCACTGCAGTCCTTCTTTAAATCAGAACTTCAAAATAGTATAGCATGTTATCCTTAACATGCACCAAGAGAAAGAAAATTTGCCATAAAAGAAGAAAACTACAATTTAATTACAAAACAATGTATATTAGCTTTACCCAATGTGGAATTTTCATAAAAAAGCTGTTTTAATTGGGATCCTCACTCTTGCTCATATCAATGGCAAAAGCTCTTCTTTCAGACCTTGTACCTGTCCGTACCACATCTTACCCTCACAAATACTGCAATTCTTTCAACCTAGGTTTCTCTGTGACAAAATGACAGTTATACTCATTACATTAACAGACAGTTAATGGTGGGTAGGTTGTGTTTACAAGACACCTCAGAAAGATTTTAAATATGAGCAGAAATCTAAAGAAACATCATTAACAGAGGCCACCAAGAACTTGTTCAGCAGATTTCCCAGCTGTTCTGGCCAAGCTCTGCCTGCCTGATAGCAAAATTCAGTTTTTATGGACTACTTGTCCTTGAAGAACTTTTCTCCAGCAACAGCTCAGAAACCTTCTTCCACACAGTGCCTGCTCCAAAATTGAATGAAGTAAATGGAAACATGCTCCAAGACCTCATGAGCTTTACAGCAGCTTCACATTTTGAATGATCTTCTCATAAACCAAAGATCGTTTCCAGGCTAGTCACCGCATTGGACTCTGTCCTGACCACACTGAGTGGGAAAGGAGACTCCAATTTGAGTTCAGCAGGAAAGAAAAGATAAACTGCATGTAACTGGACAAATGCCTCTACCTTTGCTAACTTTGTTTATGCTTCTTCTTGCCCTATTTAGAAGTGTCAAAGATAAATAAAAATAACATTTCTCAAAAACTGCAGCAACTTTTTTTTGGACATACTAACTTGCTGCTTCCAGGAGCAAGAAAAGTTTTGAGAGAAATCATGTTGGCTAGAATACAGAATCCTCTTGTAAAAACAAAACTGAATTTAATGCCTGATTTAAGATGACCAATTAAAAACAAATTTTAGTGATACAGAGAGGAAGAAGTTTAACGAGAAAACTATCATGGGAAAAGAAAACTGCACTGTTTTTTGCATATCTGCTTAAAAGTCACCAACTTGCCAGCAGCAAGTGCCAAGGAGACGTATTCCACACAGGGAACAAGATTGAAATAGAGCCCAGCTTTGGTTCGCTGCTGCAAGCTGCTGTGCACCTCTTGAGAAACACTCAGCTCTACACAGAAACCAGTGGGAGTTGTAGTGAGTCAGACTGTTACAGAATCAGATTTTTGGTTATGAATGCGGATTATGTTTAAAAAGTCTGTTTTCTTGCCCAGAAATACTGTGATGAATTTGATCTTCAGTAAGTTTTGGGGAAGTACTCATCATTAGTAGAAGGACATCGTATAGTATATATATATCAACTTTTATGAAAGGTTTTGAGATGACACTTCCCCTGGCTGCTGCAATCACGTGTCTTAGGAGGAGGAAAGGAGGTGGAAGTCCCTGCACAGCTGAGAGCACATGGGAGAGGGGGGCCTGATGTGCTGCCCAAAAGCTCCTACTGGCTTCTCCCAGGGACTGCACAGAAAATGCCACAAAGCTGAGTCTTCCAGGTAGCTTCTGCAGAAGTATTCCTTTCCTCCTCTTGTGTACTTCTTCCTACTTCTCCTACTCATTCTCAATTACTTTCTCCTCTTTGTTTTCAAGGTACCGTGAAAAACGATTTTGTTTTTCAGAGGTGATGCTCTCTTTGTGGCTATTCCATCACAACAAATGGAGAACATCAGACTGTCCATGTCTGCTACACCACACTCCACCTCTTACTATTGTTCTGTGTTTGGCATCAGCTTCAAACCCTTCAATTTCTAAAATGCACAGAAATCTGCAATCCTTCAGGTAAAAGCTGGTGACGCTACTCCATACACTGAATTCTCAGAGTTTTTCCCTGTGATCTTAAAATGCTTAGTAGTATCAGTATTTCTTCTGTACACAGAAAAACTTGGGGCACAAGTACATGAAATTCCTTAGAGTAAATACACACTGGTCACCCAGCTGACAATCCACTGGATCATCTGACATCCCTGAAGTAAACAGAATATCTTTCTTTCCTCATAAAATTTGACTAATTGCATCATTCTTTCTGGTTCAGTTTAAAAATCACTGTGTATCTTCCTTTTTTGCAACTATTGCAAGCTCTTCTCACCCTGTTCCCTCTTCCACCCCACCATTTGATCTAGTGATTCCACAGGCAGATATAAGAAGGGCAGTGTACTGCTCTCTGTGCCTCGACTGCTGTGTTCCAAATTTCTAGCACTTGGGCTCTTCTGCATCCACTTTTTACTACCATATTTTTTATATGCAGCACACTGTGAAAGTGATGCAGGATGTTACATGAGGTGTACTGAAATGCTTTATTATTAAATATTTTAAATTAATCATGTGTGATACTTAATTATTCATTCAAACAAACCATGAAAAATAGGGACTGCAGCAATTTCCTCTCCAGTATCAGATTGCTACTAAATATATGGCACAATAAAACACTCAAATTAAAACTTCCTGATGTGACACCAAATTACTAAATATCCGAACTGCTGAAAAATTAGAAGTATCACCCTTGCACAAAATATTTATTATATTCATGTCCTACTTAAAACTGCATCTTACTTAGAAGAAAAGAATATTCATGATCTCTCTTCTACAGATTGGAAAGGAAGTTTCTTGATTTGTCTAAAACTTTTGAACAGCAACATAAGCACATGCCTTAAGGAAGGCACATCATGTGCGAGCAGTTGGTGGTGTATGGAGAAATTAAATAATTACAAAGCAGAGTGTAACATCTTGAAGCCAGCCTTTCCCACCTGAACAACTTCATTTTTAGTATTCCTAATTATTTAAAGTACCCTTCACCAACAGTGAGTAAGAGCAAAAGTTCACTGCCCCAAAGTTGACGGAAATAGTCCTTGTAATAAGCAACATATTAGATAGAAAGAATTTGCAGGAAAGAAGCCTCGAAGAACAAAGGAAAAACAACACATAAGAAAGAAATCTCTAAAAGAGACAAAAGGTAAGTTGCAAGGGAAAAGTTCAGCTAAACCAAAATATGGCACATACCCTGTTAACTCTCTGATGCTCTTACACTTACACACTCACATCTCAGGCTCAGACTGAGGGCCCCTCTCCTGCCCCTCCCTAACAACGACCAAAGCCATCAAAAATGCCAGAAAGAGAATAGAAAAGATGAAAGAACCCAGATCCCAATCTTATTTTTATTTATGATTGTCTTGTGATTTTGTCATAAGCACTTCACTGTAAAAGTTTACCTCCTATATAATTCCCAAAACCCTTCACAATATGTAAACATAAGACTTTTGACTGAACCTAATGATTCTATTTTGAACTGCCTGGGTTCTGGCAGAGATATCATTACAGTATATATTCCTGAAGACTCAGTGTAACGATCAAAGCACTCTCAAAGTAGAGCGATCAATGAAAAGCTGTTTGTCTGTCAATCCTTCAAGAGAAGCAGGAGTGCCCGGCTCAGCAGAACAGCAGGAGAGCACACTGCTGTCTGAGGGAATCGTGCCTTGGTCATGGTCTCTCCAAGGTAATAATATTTTGTCATTATTATTTTTCTTCTTACTATAAAAAGAGATCAGTCTTCTGTGAACCCGTTTGTTAGATTGCAATTTACAGGTTTAACCTTTCATTAGTCTCTATCCACTTTCATTAAAGTCACTAATTTGACAAGTGAATGACTTCTTTTTGAGAGGTTTGTCCTTTCCTTTCCAAAGAGATTTTTTTCACCTCCCCTATCAGCGTGGCCCAGGCGCTGGGTGTCATTACTGCCTTCTCTGCTGACAGAAGGAGGTTGGAACAGGAGAATGCCCAGGCAAAGGTCTGCAGAGGTGCAAAGAGATTACACAGACAGATGAATTTAAACACTACTCATCTTTTTAGCACACTCCTCCATCCTCTGTTCTTCCTTCCTCTTTACCCCCCAGTAAAAGCCCACGATCACCTTTCTCTTCATATTACTGAGATATTCCTAACAGTGTCTTTGCATCTTTTCCGCTTGTGTGTCCTTCTTTTATATGTTCTCCTGGTTTGATTCTCCTTTGCTTTCTTCTGTTTCATTTTTGGTGGGTGCTTTTTCAGTGTGTGGTTTTTCTGGGTTTTCTGGGTTTTGGAGGGTTTTTTTGATTGTTAGTTTTTGTTTTGTTTTGTTTTTTAATGTGGTTGGACTCGATGATCTCAAAGGTCCCTTCCAACCACTAAGATTCTGTGATTCTGTGATCTTCTCTCCAGTCAGTTCTCCTATTATTTGTTTCATATTTTGTCACTCTTTTCCCTCCATACAGTTTCTCTTTCCATGTGCTGTTGACTTATTTTCTTTTCCCAAATCTGAAAACAGTTCTTGGAAAACTCTTTGTTCTCCTTAATCTTTTTCTTTTTTCTTACCTTTCCCCCCCAGCCCCTTAAACAGCTTTTCCAATCTTTCTCTAAGGCACAGTAACACAAGCAAATTACATAATTTTAAAAAAAAAAATTTAATCTAGCACATCCTCAGCATTTTCCCTACTTGACCAGCCTGCTCCCACTTGCTTTTCTTCAAGCAAGGATAGGCAACTTTTGCTGGTCGAGTTCAGAGAAAGAGGAAAAGATCATGAGCACTCTCTTTTGAAAATCTCATAGTGCTTCCTGGAGCCATTTGCTAATTTTTTATATCTATTATCCATTTGATTGTTGCTGCGATTGCAAAAGCCTTCTCTTTTAAGCCTCCAAATGAGTCACATTATAGCCTTTCACTGTTCTCTATTACTTTATTGCTCTCCAGTCTTTCTAGTAATAATCTGGAAATATATTCTACAGAGTATAAATTGTAAGATTCCCCGTCCCCATCCCTTTCAGCTTTTTAAGTGTTATTTAAGTTTTTAACGGTCAAAGCTTGGGACACTGTATTTGAAAATACTACTCAGCATCTGTACACTGGAAAACCTGTGAGGGAAAAAGAAGTACAGACCCTCCTAAAAGTGTTCCTGTTCGTTCACGAGCAGCACATAGAACATCTGAGAGTCATTGGGTTTCTTCAGCTGTTATGATATGGGTAAAAGTTGGCCAATACATAACTTTTTGGAAATAACCACCATAAATGGGGACAGAGAGAGAATGGGTTCCATTCCATTCAGTAAGCCCCCATACAGACTCTGCTTCATACCTGCCAGAATCAATGAGCTGAGACAGGTTGTTTCTTCTCAGGTCCGATTGTGGATGTGGGGAGCAGTGCATGAAGAAAAATTGGTAGAGAGTCCTGAGGTTATTCTACAGATGAGGCATATGCAATTGGAGAAAAGAAAGAAATGCAAACTACCATAATAAAAGGAAAAGAGTAGAAAACATAACAACAT
Organism: Scolopax mira; assembly: GCA_004320125.1. Taxonomy (NCBI): domain Eukaryota; kingdom Metazoa; phylum Chordata; class Aves; order Charadriiformes; family Scolopacidae; genus Scolopax; species Scolopax mira. Next base: position 69,631 of record BJBW01002475.1, read on the forward strand.
GTAGAGTGCCAGGCCAGGCAATCACAATGGATGGAGAGGAAAAGAGGAGAGAGGTGGGAGGTAAGACATTTTAGCTCCTATCCACACAGTAAATCTCCTCAGATTACTCATAATACGTGAAATTATATGTAATTCTCCTCAAAGTTGTTGACGGCAAAGCTACTTCTACCTGAGCGATGTGGTTTGCTCTGTACAGACATCAGTGTGTAGCAATAATTTTTGTTTATGATTCATAAAAGCGTATATGTATATTCATACAGTGTAATGTATATACATACACCCCCCCAAAAAAAAAACCACCATAAGGTCTTCATAAAAACAAACTCTCAAATCCCCCATTAGAGGCAACACAATTTTTTCTCTAATTACGTATACGGGTTCTTTCAACTGAAAGTGTTAAGTCTCAGACAAAGCAGCACAGAAAATCAAAAGCAAAGCCAGGAGCAGAGATAAGTGCTCTGCTTTCAAAGCCTGGCTCTGAGCAGCATTCACCCTTTTTCAAAAAAGACATTTTGAAGAAAAGACTCGGGTTGTAGCAGACACTAAACTCAACTGGACAAATAGCAGCAGGGAGGTCCTGAAATGCAATTGGGATTAGAGACAAGTCAAAGAGATAATGTGTTGATAATTACTTGATAATTATTGTAAGTTAATTTCTCTATACTAAAGGTATAGGCACTTGGAATCTTAACTGCGTGGTTAACTATGTGGTTCTCCATCAACAACCTCTTTTTCTCTCTAGATTTTCTAGATCAGTATTTTAACAATCTGATTTGGAGGCTTCAGCTGCAGGCTGATTAGACTCATTTTCTACATCCATAACCAACCTAACAAGTTGAGTATGGTGCTTTGCATTTCAGTAAAGACAAGATTCCTGCCTTGTGCAGAGTAAACTTCAAATAATTATAAATGATTGAATTATCAGTAAGAACAACCTGCAACTAAATGACTAAAGGAACTTCATGGTTTACGCTGCCATTGCTCTCTCTTCTAGGAAGAAGAAGGTTTTATTTTATTTATTTTTAAATGATCAATTAAGGGAAAGTTGTCTAGTGACAAGAATTCTTCTAATTACAAAGTTTTCACAGTATTAAATACTTTAAGTTAAATCAACCAGCATTTAGCAAACTGCTGCTCCCCCCTCTTCCCCCCTTCCACATACACATTTTTTTCCTTCTAAAAGCCCTCTACTGAATTAGCTGTTAGGTGCTAATTGCAAATGATTAAGCACTCACCAGTCTTACACTTCTTGCTTTAATATTAATGAGATGTATTAGCATGGAACATGGCTTATATTAATATTATAAATGGAAGCCTGCATGGATCACTGCCTACTGTTTTGCATTGCAAGGAGCATGCAGCTAAAGAAAAAGTCCAATTTAGACCAGAAAAAAGGCTAGTACACCATATATTTCTGTTGGCAACAAAGAAGGAAAAGAACGGAGGAAAATAAAGTTAAATACTATCTATTTATATAAACAGCATATAATTTTTTTCCATAACCAGCAGCAGCAAACATATAAAAAGATAAATTTCTCTCATCCATCTCTGAAATAACTGGAATATATGAAGCTAAAGTTAAATTTAAATTGCTCCATTAAGCAGAGCCATGTCACAGAGAAATACCTTTTCTGCCTTGCTCTAAAGAGGTAACCTGAAATTCTTTTTTTCTGGGTATATCAAGTTTAGGAGTTGTAGTTCAGTCAAACATCTTACCTGTGCTTTCCTATTCATAGGATGCAAAAGTGTATGTAGTTCATTTTTTAAGTATGTATATATGTAATTTTTTAATCCTTTCTCCAAGGTAACTTTCCATTTCTTCAGCCACCATGGACATGTAAAACATGTACCACGTTTAACCAGCTTGCCTTGTATTCATTATACAAAATAAGTTTTGTGTTAGAATTGAATACAATCTGTTAGAAATTAAGAACATTGTTTTCATTCTTCATAGCTTTGTGCAACTATAAATGGAGATCATATGTTTAGATGATAGGCAAATGAAAGCTCTCTGCACACAAACTGCAGCAGTTCTAAAGACAAAAACCTTCTACAAAGTCTGTGCATTTTCTGGGCAGCCTAAAGAGCCTCCTCCAAGATGAAATTTTTAATGCTAGTTATTGGAGAAGTATGGAAAGTATGATGTGCACACTTCAAAATAAATGACAGGTTCCCCTCATCTGGAAAATACAATGCTGCTTTTTTGGGTTTTTTCTTGGTTATAAGAAAAAGCTTGTGGAAGGAAGGGAAATTATTTATACAGTATTCTTATAAATAAATTGGAAGGATCAATACAAATGTGACTTTAGAAAGAGAAAGCCTGAGAGCAGAAATGAAACCAGCAGCAGAATCCTGGGATAGCTTTGCCATTATAATAGCAACAGGAGTGTGTAGCAACTACTGAGAAAGGACCAATATCAAAGCTCCAGGTTATAATGTCCCATATACATACATTACTGCTGTTGACATCAATGAAAGACATCCACAAACCACAGAAGCATCTAGTGCAGGGGATGCTCTCAAAGAGAGTGAGCGGCTCAGCCATAGCACATCATGCCACACAGGAGAGTACCACCCCTCAAACAACTCCCAACCACCACTTTGCTACCTCCTCTACTCTGCCTTCAGCTGTTGCTCTTGTGGTACTTCAAATTCTGCTCTGACCCCGCAGCAAAGCCAGCAGAGCGAGGGCTGGTTCAGCACAGAAAGGAGAGCTGGCTGCCCCAGATAACCAACACATCGACAACTTGTAGCGAGTTACTTGCTTTGGTAGTTTCGTTTATTTGAATCTTCTAAATCTATTTCTGCTTCCTATTACTCGTTTATTTTGACTTTAAAACGAAGTATGTGTGAATGAGCAGGTTGGGATCCCTTAACTGCTGATCTCAGCTACAGGTTGGGTTAACCGGAAATTGATTTACACAGATGTTACAGTCAAAGACACTTCTGTGAAACTTAGTGATTACAAAAATATTCTTTTGTCAACAATAAAAAAAAAACATTTGAACTAGGTTTTTAATCATGACTAGATTTCATAGGGGATTATGAAGATGTGCTCCTAACTAGGCCAACAAATATTTTGGTTTTATTTTGTTTTCTACTATATGTCATTACAAAAAAGCAACAACATTGTCACAGTGTAACTTTACCATTTAATGATTTCTGCTGCCATTATCCTGAACTACCTGCTTTCCCAATGTTTCTTATTCCCTGCCATCCATCTGACAGCGAGACAGGAGCCAACTGAATTACCCATTGTCACAGAATGCTGCTGTGGCAGATCCAAGAGTTAAACCAGTTCACTTGAATCCTACTGACTCACTCTTCTGTCACAGACATTGACATACACGTGTTCACCTAGGAGGGATGGAGACATACCTTATACATGTATCAGTCATCCACATTTTTCTGAGACAGAGGTTGATGAAAATTTTCCACCTCTCTGTGAAAAGATGAATAAAAGGCTGTTCAGCTTTAGCTTCTTCATTAGTCCAGGAATGCAATATTAGTAGGGCTAAATTTATGGATACATATATCCAAAGAAGGAATCTAAGAAGAAATAGTCATCAAGTTATTAAAAACACTATCAGATTACTTATATTCTGATACAAAAAGTGTATCAAATTAAGGTTGTCCTCCAAACCTTGAATTCCAGATCTTAAATTATTGAATGTATAACCTTAATAATGCCTGACATTTTCAATGTATAGCTTTGTTTTGACTGCATGTACGTAGAACTACCATAGAAATTCAGCGTTTGCCCATATTTATCACACGCTGTCACAGAAGATTCTCAGCCTTCTGTTCTTAGGCTTGGAAATAAAACTATTGCTAAGAATATAATTTTCAATCAAAACTACTTCCTACAGGAATACTAAGACTGATCATTCCTTGGAGTAAAAACTGCCAATTCTGCCCTTGAATCCATGAAACTGAGCAGCCATTTCAAGTCAACTCCATATCTGATTATTATTCAGCTTGGCTTTAATTTCTAATGCAGAACAGGAAAACACAACAGCAGGTTGCCATCTCCAGTGAGGGCTGTCCTCTGGGGAATTACGTACTTCTCACTAGCAGTGGGTAAGTCCTCTTTGGAGCTGCAAGACAACCATTTATTCCTCAGTGCTCTTTGTAAAACAGCAACAAACATCACCCAGATGCCATTTTCCTGGGCGCCACAGCTCACCCATACACGATTCTGCCACAGCTCTTTCATTTCTTTCAATTATGTTCTCTGCTGCACTGAAGTGATTTGGGATAATTGACAGTGCAATTCTGCTAACATGAACTTTAAGATTGAGGGTTTTTTAGATTATTGAATGTTCCTATTGCACATTGGTGGCTGTCCATGCAAGTACTTATTCTTCAGATATGTTACTGAGGCTTTTCATCTGAAAATGAGTGTCTGGAAATAAGACGAAACAAAGGAAAAAATAACAATAAACAGTAACGACAAGAGGTCTTATGACAGTAAGAGAATGAGAGGAAGCAGTAGGTTGGTGTTTGGCTACATGCAGCCAAACTGAGTTCATAGACTGTGCTATTACTCTGTATTAAATTTCAGTTTCTGTTGAACTTTCGCAGGAGATTTCCACTGGCTTTCCTTTTCGTAGAATCATTTAGGTTGGAAAAGACCATTGAGGTCATCAAGTCAAACCATCTACCCTACTCTACAAAGTTCTCCCCGACACCGTATCTCCCAACACCACATTTAAACAACTCTTAAACACATCCAAGGACAGTGACTCAAGCACCTCCCTGGGCAACCTATTCCAATGCCTGACTACTCTTTCTGTGAAAAACCTCTTCCTTAATGTTCAGTTTAGACCTACCCTGTTGCAGCTTAAAGCCATTCCCTCTTGTTCTATCACTAGTTACCTGGGAGAAGAGACCAGCACCAACCTCTCTACGATGTCTTCAAATAGTCGTAGAGTTATGAGGTCACCCCTCAGTCTCCTCTTCCTCAAACTAAACAGTTCCAGCTCCTTCAATCGCTCTTTGTACAATTTGTTCTCCAGCCCCTTCACCAGCTTCATTGCCCTCCTCTGCATTGCCATCCAGCACTTCGATATCTCTCTTGTATTGAGGTGCCCAGAACTGGACACAATACTCCAGATGTGGCCTCATCATTGCTGCCTACAGGGGGACAATAACCTCCCTACTTTTGCTGGCCACACTATTTCTAATAAAAGCCAGGATGCCATTGGCTTTCTTGGCCACCTGGGCACACTGCTGGCTCACATTCAGTCACTTGTCAATTAGAACCCCCAAGGCCTATTCTGCCAGGCAGCTTTCCAGCCACACTTCTCCAAGGTTGTTCTGATGCATAGGGTTGTTGTGGCCCAAGTGCAGGACCTAGCACTTGGCCTCGTTGAAGCTCATACACAATACCCCCCTGACCATGCTCAGACCCTTCTGTGATTACCAACCTATCATTATCCTTGATGTCATCACTACCACATGGGTTACCAATCCCTACCTCTAATGAGACAACAGGCTGCAAGACCTTGCTAAAGCTTTTACCCACCAGCACTGGTAATCTGCTCTCAGATCTTTTTTAGTAATCTTGTTTTCATCCCCAACCCCCATCTAACCTACTTTAAAGCCCTTTCAATAAGCCCTGCTACTTCTTACCCCAGTATCCCTCTTCCCCTTTGGGTAAGGTTTGCCCCACCTGTTCCCAGCAAGCCTGCTGTGCTGTAGATCATCCCATGATCAAAGTAAGCAAAGTCCTGCCGGTTACACCAGCCTTGGAGCCGGGAGTTAATTTACTGGGTCTTCCTGTTTATCCCCTCATCAATTCCTGCAAGTGGTGGGAGAGAGGAGAACACAACTTTTTCTCCTGATCCCTTAACCAGCCGTCCAAGGGCCCTAAAGTGTCTGTTTATTGCCCTTGTGCTACTGGTAGCTACCTTGTCACTGCCTACTTGAAATACTAGAAACAGATAGCAATCTGAGGACTGGACCAGGTTAGGGAGATTTTTCTGTATATCCTTAATCCTGGCCCCAGGGAGGCAACTGACTTCTCTGTGGAATGGATCCAATCTGCAAAAGTGGGCTTCTGTTCCCTGCAGAAGGGAGTCACCCACCAGAATTACCTACCTTTTTTGCTTTGTTGAGAAAGTCAGTAAGATGTGGGTGGCTAGCTCCGAGCAACTCACTGCACTGATCTTCTTCTCCATCCTCATTAACCTCAATTTGGCCCTCAATTGCCAAAGCCCCATACCTATTTTGCAAGTGCAACTGGGAAGGTGAGAGGGGGGTGGTGGGAAGGGTTTCCCAATGCCTATGCCTCGGGGTATGGCTCCACCAACCTATTTCACTTTCACTGTCTCTGATGCTCCTAAGTCTTTGTACCTCTTCCTTCAGTTCAACCCCCTGCCCGAGCAGGCAGTTTATTTGACCGCACCGTCTCTGGCTCCCTTGGGAACACGCGCCAGGCTGAGGCATTCTCTGCCGCCGGAGACCTGCGCCGACACGTGTTTTTGCGGGAGCTCAGCATGAGTTCCCACATTTTTCCTCGAAGTGCGCTTTGCAGGTGGTGGGACCACGTTCTTGTCTGGTGCCGGGAGGGGACCCGCCACTGTTTGCTGCTGCTTCCCTCACGAACTGCGCGATGATATTCCCGCCCTTACCCTCAGCCACGCGCACCCGACACGCGATCTGCCTCTGCTGCGGCTGTAGCTGCTTTTAAATGTGCCGCGGCTCGGCCGCCCCGCCCCGCCCCACCCCCCCAGTGACGTCAGCCTCTCGGCTCCCGCGCGAGCTTCCCGAGGCCCTTCGGGCCTTTCCGCTTTCCCCCGGGCCTCTCCGCCTCCGGGCAGCCCCCTCTCCCTCTCAGCCCAACTCCAATTTAAAGCCGCAGCACTCACCGCTCCCCGCCTGGTCTTTTGGAAAGAAAGGGTAAATTAGCCAGTACGCGGTAGAGAAGTTGGTCCAGCGTAGGGCTTCACCAAGTAGGGTCACTCCATCTACCTCTACTGATACATCTCCATGGTGTAAGGCATTGCCTGAACACGTCACTGTATGGCCAAAAATCCTGCTACTGGCCTTCGTATGGGAATCGATGGGATACCAGTCTCAACAAATACATGCTTCAGTTACATTATTCTTCCTGCGGTACAGCAATGACTCGATGAAGAATTAGGATGTCATTCTTGTTACAACAATTCACTTCCAAGAGTTAGAGGGTGTTTTATACTTTGCAATTGTGTATTAATGCTGAAATGCGTCGCCTCTCTCACTGTATTCCATTTCTTTTTCAGGGTAGCGAGCAATATTGAAAGGTCTAAAATCCCCCTTTCACAGTACCAGCTATCTCATCCAAGTGAGCAACAGTGGTTTTAATTAATGCATGTCATGTAATCTCAGGAAATTTTCATTCAAACTGTACCGCTCTGCAAATTTCCCATATAAATCACAATTCTTCACTTTTCAGTACACAAACTGCATTTCGTGCGCTACACAACTCTGGATAACGAGACACCTGGAAAAGAGAGACATTTGCCTTCCCTACTGGTTGCACTGCAGTAGAATCATCCATCTTCTTTGCTGTCTTGGCCTTGATGACTTCTCCAAGCAGGTGGAGAAGTAGGAACAGAGTCTTTGCACATACAGAGTGACTAGATCTGACACAGATCTGAGCTGGCAAGCTCCCACTCAGGAAAAAAAAACCTAACTGAAGTCCAGTCAATTACTTTGGTACTTAAAGTTAAGCACAATAAAGCATTTAAGCATGCACTGAGACAAACTGCTCTGCACTTTGGAAGCTCGAACTCTTAACTGAATAAGTCTTAACTGAGTGTCGCACTTAAGAGTTGTGGAATGAGAGTCTCACCTGCTTTACTTCCTTTTGTCTTGAGATCTCAACAACAAGCACATTATTCAGTCACCTCTTATTGCACCACATCAGGTCTGCAAGTACTACAGCTTCAAAGACACAAAGTGCTAAAAATGAGGCAGGCTGAATATATGACATCAAAAATATACAAGATTTTGGGTAAGGAGGTAGGGGGGGAAAAAAGGAAAGGGGAATGAAAGCATGTGCTTACAATCCCTGGACAAGAACTGCTCTTTCAAAGACAATGTACTGTACATATGTTATTTATATGCCACCATTTTAATGGCTCTTCAATGAAAAACATCTTGTTACCATAGTAACTACCACATTGCATGCTATCTCTGAGACTACTACATCATCATACTAGACACACACAGCGTTTCACACCAATAAGTCATGGGCATGTCTGGTATGTTACGAAAAAAAACCATGCACATATTTCTCTGCCTTAACCCGTTATTCTGCATACACACTATTGAAGTGAATGTCTCAATATGAAAAAGGAAAATTGTGTTCTTGTTATTTCTCTTATTGTTTTGGTGGATAGCAACATGTGCTCATCATGTCAACTCACAACAGCAAGAAAAACTTTCTTTTCGATCATTATTTTACATCTCTAATTATCCACAAGCTATTTACAAGTTGAAGAAGAATTTGTTGAATTGTTTCGTCTCAATTTGGAAGTGAGATGAACTCACTCAATTTATTTAATCCTTTTCTGCATTTCCATAACACCAATTTTTCAGGATAGTTGCAGGGAGTTATGCTTGTTTGCAATAAAAAATCCCTGCAAAGACTTTTACTATGAGGGGCAGCCACAGGTCCGTCTCCATCCTTCACTCCATCCTTTATACATTGTAAGATATTGTACATCTTACCTAAGTAAAGTTTGTTGCTTCCAATTGCTTCCATATTTCTATCCCATGCTATATTCACTGTCAGTCGTAACTATTTTAAAGATTTAAAACCACACAAAAAGTGGACTGAATTTTCCTTTTGGGAATGGGAACAATAAAAAAAAAAAAATGCCTTGCCATGAGCCTAAGCAAATGGGTGTCTGCACATAGCCTCCACAGGTAGAAATTCAGAATAAACTGTGCAAGTGTCTGCACACTGCATACAATAACAGCTCTGAAAGCTGTGAATTATCATCCATTCAGCAGTATAGCTGAAGAAAACACAGGTAAACAGTCTGCCGTTTCTAATTTGATCAGTATAACAACTTCAGGCATTTTTTTCACTTTAAACGGGCAAGTTTATTAATTTTAAATGCATTACCATGTACTTTTTTTTTTTTTTAATCAAAGGAAAATTAACCCTGGAGCCTACCTGTGGCAAATAAAATACCACTATTGTTGGCTACATTTACAATACAATCAGCAGAAACACCAAGATGTTAAACTTATATCATTACAATGTTGTTAAACATAGTAAAAGATGCCACAGCGGGACATTGCTTAAAGATTTCTTGAGACAAGGAGAAAGAGTAGGCACCGTCATTGCCAGCTTTAAGGCTCCTGCTCTGCTGTGCAACATATGGATCATAAAGAGATACAACCATTTTTCACAGCTAAAAACCTCCTTTGCAAGATAACAAGGATGCCAAAATTCAAACCGGCTTCTTACCATGCCTCAACATTAAAAGCTCAAACACTTGAGGGTAGATGAAAATCAGACGAGTTTACTATATAGTCCAGGAAATGACCTAGAAAACAGCTATACAGAGGACTGAGGAGAAGTTCCAGCATTGGAGGATTGCTGCTAGGTCAGCACCACATCCTTCCTATGGCTCTACCTCATAATAGGCTCAGCAAGAAAAACACATTTTTCAATCATGGGATTTATAATCACATCAGTAACAAGCGTTTTCCCCCTAAGTTATAGAAAACATACCTAACAAATATATTAAAAATATAACTCATCTGGAGAGATATTTTTCTTTGAATATTCAGGGATCTCCTGCATTGTCACTGATAGGGACAGAACTTGCTCAACTTAAAACTTTTTAATTGACTAGAAAGTCTGGAAGCCCTGAGGCCACGTATGCACATTGCACAACAGACTGTTTCTGCTTTCCCACTAAGAATCATGAGCAGCCTTGCAGTATTTTCCTCTTACGCATGAAATTGGAACTGAAAAAACAATGAATTTCTCACACTGCACGGAAATGAGCTCAGCCCCAAAACAGATACTGGGAGCTTTAAACCCTCACACCAGAAGTTATTTCAGACCTGACAAAACATACTTGTTTGTAATATTAAGCACTGGCTCTAGCGGCAGGAGTCAGCATTTATGCACATTCTAGGCCACACTGCTGTGCAAAAATGGGAGGGGGAGGGAGGGTTGTTGTTGGAAGGAACCTCTTGTTAATTGTCCCAGGAAGTTACTTGATGTTGTTCAATCAAAAGATAGAGACCAAGGAAGAAGAGCTTACTATAACAAAGTTAACCTGTCAATGTAACCTATTTCTGTTACCAATTTTCAGATGCAGAAGAAAGCCGTGTACAAGTTTATGTGTAACTGCAAATTTTGACAGTGTTGGAAAAGGACAGGATGAAATAGCATTGAGGATTATAATGGGTTTTAAACCTTACTTTAGGCATAAAAGTCAAGAAGAACAAAACCAAAATCTTTGGCATTTAAAAAGATGCAGATACTACATTAGCAGAATTTCAAGTTTTTAAGTTTTATAATCCCCTGATCTCCTCAAGTTTGGCTGACTTTTTCAAGCTTTTGTTTAATGTCATTATTCCTGATTTGGCTCTGTGCTCCACAAATTCTTGTAGCTTTTTTCACTAACCTCCTACTTCCCATTCTACTAAACTGAGACAACTTAAAAAAAATTGTACATCTAATTGCACAAGCACTATTAATCTGTTTCTTTGTAGTTTAATATCTTTAAATTCTATGCTTTAGACCACAAAACCCAAGCCAATTCTGCTTGCTCAGAAATCTGCACTGTTATTGATACCAGCAATAAGGGACCAGACTGCAACAGCAGAACACAGAATTTGTGGCAGAGATTGAAGAAAGTGAAACAACTGGATGTCACTTTGGATTTGGTTTCTTTACATTTTCCAACTGTTCTGTGTTGGGCAGGAGCAATAGAATTTTAAAAAAATAATAAGAAAAGACAAGTAAGAGACCACTTTTTCCTGTAGTTTGGTCAATTCAGTACAGAGAATTCTTTCTACCTATAACTCACCAGTGGCGTATGGGAGAAATAAAGGGAGTGTGGGAAAAAGACAAGAAAGGGAAATGTACATGGGTTATTTTAGAAGGCTCTTAATAGCTGCTAGCAAACTATCTGGAAAAAAAAGTGAACCAGTTCCAAGCCTTCATATGTTCTGAAGCCAACTTGTAATAGAAGGTTTTCAGCACTGGAGAGAACAAGTCACTCATTTAGGCATCCGTACGACCAAGACCCGAGTGTGAATTCGGTTACCCATCCTCAGTACCCCTGTTTCTGAAGTGTTTTCCATAGCTCATTACATCAAAGAAAGAAAAGTGTCATTATGATTTCAAAATTTGCTGAAACAGCACTTATTAAATTATGCACTCAGGACTTATTTGTATTTTAAATCTGTCATTTCCTAAATTTGAATTCCAGGCATCACTCATTATCACCTGAAATTCAGGACCACAAGCAAGAACGACTGAACACATGGTTACAAGAGAGTGATTTTCCTAGCAAAGACAGACATGTGAAAGCTCTCAGAACTTCTTTTCCAACTCTTGTGAGTTTTTAATGATTTGGATAGCGTGGGTAGTGGAAACAGATGCTATCGTCTCTACATTTTTGGCAGAGGATAAAGCAGCAAAGGCTAACATATTCATGCTGTTTGCAAACTGATGTATACCACAGATCATCTTTCCAAAATACATTTGGGCAGGACAGAAAATTTCCAGCTCTTGATGATATAAAATTATACCATTAATGTCTAAATATACCATTACTTTTTAAAAGAAAATACCCCCCCCATACATAATCTTTCCTGTTCTCAAATGGATAAAGGATGCGTAGCCATTTAGATTCTTTCCCCTCCCACAGAAGAAAATGAAGCTTGCCAAGTGCTTTAGGATCCTCAGATGGAAGACACTTTGTATGAGTGAATTCCATTATTTATTGCTAGCATGCAGCATTCAGTACATCCAGAAGGCTTCCTGCAGTCTGAAGACTATATTAAGACCTACTGCAAGCAGATGTAACTCCACTGACATCAGCAGAGCTGTGCTTACTTGCATCAGGCCTCAACATGGTCTAACACTGCTGCTTATGTACATTATCTATTCTTACCAGAGAAGCCTTTGTAATTTAATAACGACTGTCTAGATCTAATCCAGAAATCAAGATACACAAGCTACTCAGAAAAGATGACTAATGCAAAGCAAATGTCCATCTTTCTTTCACCCTAACCTTCACTCTATCCTAAAGCAGATTCATTTGGAGCCTTGATAAATTTAACCTGTAAAGATCTCAAAGCAATAGAGTAGTTAGGTATTAAGGAGCACTGATAAAGGGCTTTAAGCATTCTATCTTTTCTTATAAAACAACACACTACACTTGCGGAGTCTTTGAGCACCCTGCAAATCCTGATTATGGCACTTGTTTTAAGAAGCAGTGACTACACCTTGATGCTGCTGTGTTTTGCTACTCTAGAAAGTTCTGTTTTGGTAAGAGAACTGCCTAGAGAACGTATGGCTGCAATGGAGAAGGTGGGAGCATATGATCATTTTTTCTTAGGATTATTGTGTACCATATCTAACGATTCGTATTTCATCTGTATGCTTGAGGCAATAAGCCCTACCAGTAAACCTTTCACCTTTCACATTTTCTATTCAAAGATTGTCAAGACAGATGGCAGTAAATGCCATCTTTATTGAATTATGATCCTTAGTACTTTACCAGAAATAAGCAAGTATTAATCAAAGTACAAAGGTTTGAAAAAGGTAGAGCCATGAGAGCTTTGGGAAGAAAACAGATTGGCAGGCATGCTCTCATTTTTGACAAAAATTAAAATAAAGGAATGTTACAGGAGTTTAGAAAACTTGCCAGATACCAAGCAGGATTGGATGAGGCATCCTTCAGACTGCCTGTAAATTTTCAGAGTATTCTGTCTTTTGTTCTGTGCCATGCCTACATGTATAACATGACTGTTTTCCTGGGTGAAAGCATAATTTTTTAAGATTTCAATTCCTCTTGCTTTAATTTTAGTTAGTTCAAACCTTTTCAATTACACATGGTTGTTCTTGGACCCCTTACTGGTTTTTGGGGTTGGTTTTTTTAAAACCTTTTTGCCTCTTCTTGGGGTCTTACTGGCTTTTTGTCATCAGAACTTCATGCTCCTGAAATTTGTTTTGGCCAAGGGACAAAATCAACACCAGCCTTTCTCAGAGCAGAGTCCCATTCTTTGCACTGAAGGTTGGAGATGAGACACCACAGTAAACCTGCAAGCATGTGCTCAGTGTAGATCCAGAAACAGTCAGCAATTTGTCCCCTGCCTAAGAGGATTTGTGATCTCACAATTAATCTGGTAAACCAAAAGTGTGTATTACAGTTTGAATCCTACAGCTGTAAACTACAGCTCTGGAAATTTGAGGCAATTACTTTTAACAATTATCTTTTTTTTTTTTTTTTTTTTTTTTTTTCCAAGTGCCAAAGTCTATTTTCTGTAATGTAAGAGAAGCTCTGAGAGAAAGAGATATATGGTGGAGGATGCCATATGCCCTAGGCCTAGTGATGATGACCAGGCACCTGCTAATGGGGCCCTATAGCCCTTTTAGCTGCCTCACAACTCCCCATAAAGCCGAGGCCGGCATTCAGTCCCCGCTATGCCATAACACATATCCTGTGAGAGCCACAGAGGCAAAATGAAAGACCTGGCTATAGATACGTGTGAGGACACGAGCACACATTAGAAAAAATACCTGTGAATGACCTTTTCTCGTATTAACTTTCTTTTATGAGTTTGGTTTAAATACTAACCAGCAGGTAATTTGTTCATGCGCTTGCATGCTGAATACATTGAATCGAAGAAATCAGTTAAGTTGTACCAGACTTTGAGGGAGAAATTCAGACTTAAGAATTCTCTTTGGTTCAAGTTTGAGCCAAAAAGCTGTACACATCTACCACAGATGAAAGCATTTTCTCTAGTGAAATCCCACTAGGTGTTTTTCCAATAGCAATGCTCATTTAACAAGAGCACTCTGCCATGCAGGTGGGACCTGTTAGGAGCAACAGCACATTGGAACATAAGCCTTGTGTAATTAATATTTATTGCTTACGAATATTCATTTTATTTATGTCTTCATAGCCAGCCCCATACGCCACAAACGAGTGTGGTAGGAAAGTACTAAAAGTACTCACTAGCTATATGCACCTTCTATTATATAAAAAACACCTCTAAACACCTAAATACATACACTTACGATGACTTTTAAAATTAAATAGAACAAAATGTCAACCGATTTATCACTCATCATAAAAGAAAACAAAACAGTGAGTGACTCCAGATGATGAATACACAAAAATGTCAACATGAGGCAAATTACAGCCTGAACGAGCGTCTCACAGAGCTGATTTGCCCATGTACTTGATATTACTCCCCAGTAAACTTCATGTGAGCTTGCTTACCCACTGATGAAAGGGAAGTGTGTTACCCTGCAAATACAGGTGGGCAAAATTATGTGCAGCTTCTGCGCTGAGGTCAGAGCAGCTGGCAGGCTGCTAATTACTCACAAAGTTACCCCACAGTCACTCAGCAACGCCTTTGCATTCTGGACTCTGGAGCCTAAGCAGCTCGAGGCAGCACAAAGCCTCTCCACTTATTAACAGCAGGCACTGGCTCGTAACACAGGGTGGTTATTTACAATTAAGGCTGGTTCTTTTTACAGGGACTTGGTTCAAGAACTGAAGAAAATTTCATTTCATAGGGCCCGCGATTTTGAAACATACCGAATTTGACATCTAAATAGCATCTTGACCTTCTTTATATCCTTTCCTACTAAAGCATTACATTACTTATTAGTCTTCTCTTTTCTTCTGTTATACTCCATGCTATTTTTCATAAAGAAAAATATTGATTTATCTACTGTTCATTGTTTGTTGTTACTGGTAGCTTCCTTCCCCAATAGCATTTTTGTGACATTTGTCTGGTATGTTGGCATTTAAAGAAACTGTGGTTCTACTCTGCAAAGCACTTAAGTACTTAAATTTGGTTCTGCTGCAATCAGTGAAGTAAAGTACTTGTGTAAATGCTTTGCTGAACTAAGGCATAACTAAATATCATGAATTCTAAAAAGCTAAATTTCCATTTTGTCTCCAAAAGCACAGTAGTTCTCTGAAAGGCCAAAATAAATCTTATGTAGATCCTACTCCAGTGGATGATAAATATTTTTACTTTTCTTCATATACATGTAAATAAATGTAAATTAATATATAAATACATACAGAAAAATATGGATATTTACGAATTAACATTGACACAAAACAAAACAGCTAGTGTTTGTTCTCTTACTGGCTCAACTATTTTCATTTTAATACAAATTTTCAAGGACATAGAAAAAATTCTAAAAATTAACACAGATATAAACTATGAAAAAACCCATTTATTTATTAATGCTTCTTCTGCCTTTTTAAGTAAAATATTTTAAGGACTGTAAATACAACTTAGACTTTAGAGCAATGTTGTGACTTTCTGTGTCAGAAGGCAAATTCTATCAGGTTACAACCAGTTTTAAATTGTAAAGAATTTCTATACTCTATTACTATTATTATTATTTCTGTTTGACTTCTGCCAGACCTGTGCTAAATATAGAAGAAATGAAAATTTGCATTATTTTTAAGTCTTTTGCTTAACACTTTTGCAGTTTTTAAGAAAAATATTCCTTTCAAAAATTAGATAACACCACTCTATTAGCAAGATTGGCAAAGCTGTTATATGATACAGTACTACACATGTAAATCTGTTCCATAAGGGTTTAGAATCTGTGATCATCCTTGTTTTTTTCCAGGACATTTTTATCTGTTGAAGGACAACGGGTCAAGTAGCAAAAACTAAGCAGTTACTCCAATATAAGCTTCTCAGTTATTTGCCATCTGCAGTTATTTGCCATCTGCAGTAATTTGCATTCAAAGCTAGGAACATGGAAGACTAGAATCTAGTCCATGGATGGTTTATGAGATAAGTTACTTGGGCAATCTCATGTTAGGGCTGCAGCAATGAAAAAATGCTAAAAAATAAAATAAAAAATAAAAATCCAACCATAAGAACTTGTATAAAACAGTTTGAAATGTCTATTTTTCCCTTTTGCCTTCTATTTCAATCCCAGGTTGTTTATTACTAAATACAGAATGCAAAAAATCTCATGCACAGTATTGTAAATTCAACTTTAATGATGCACTGAAAAATGTGTTATTGTTACTATGATCAGTGTCTTTCTAGATATAAGAGAATTTATAGGATTCTGAAATAAAGCCCTAAATCCATTATACTTTTCCTACAGAAAAGTAAAGGCTGATTGCTAAGGACAACTGTAACAGTATTTTGGTGAACTACAGACCCCACTTGTCATTAGTGGTCAGAAACTAAATTAGATCTCCCAATATATTTTTCTGTATATATTCTAAACAATCTTCTTGCTATTTGACCCATGTAATTTCAGAAAATAGGCTGAACACCGGTAAGTTTGACAAAGCTGCAGTAAAACAGACTGCTCTATTGCTCTGTTTCTGATATATTCCTAGATTAAAATAGCTGGTAATTTACATCCAAAGATGTAAAATAAACAACTCATGAGGCATTCAAGTTGGAAGCACAACTCCTTCTTGAAAACTATGAATAACTTATTCACTAGCATCAATAGTAATTTCATCTGGATTGCAGTCTTTACATTGTAGTCACTGAAGGGATATTAAATACAGCGGTATTAGCTTCTGCCTTTGTTATCAAGCAATACCTCTTACTCTTTGAAATTGAAAACAATAGCACAAAATAAAAGTAAAGAAAGAACAACATGCCCAAAATTAACTCTGCAAATCCAGAGGATATGGATAAGTGTCTGTGAGTCTATTGAAATGCTTAAAAGAAAAACATTGTAAGCCTTAAAAATAGAGCTAGCTTGTAGCCCTACTTATAAAGGAAGAATGATATTTGATGCAAAATATTAGAACATGCTGAGTGAAATATATTAGACACTTGTTCCAGTTTGGAGATCCATAAAGAACGTTTATTCTTTGTGTTGTTCAGATACTTTAAAGAACTCAAATTAAAAAGGGGGGGGAGCTAAATAAAATCAAGAGACAAACATCAAGCATTCAGTATTTTACTATCAGCCCCTTGGTTTCATTTAGTGTTAATGCATATGTGCTTACAAAGAGGGTTCCAAGGAACATTGGGTGTTATTAGATTGATACCCAACTCATATCCCCAGCAGGTTGCTCATAAATACTTAAACATATGCAGATTAGTTGGGAGAAGATAGTCTTTATTCGTGGTTTTAGGTCATACTAATGTGATTTTCTCTTTCAAACAGAAATAAACAGATGTGTCAGAAGGGGTAAAATTCTTAATGGAAGAGAACACAAATAGTTTCTAACCTGCTGGTAAGGTTAGAAATGTCATGGGTTGTTGTCATTACCATGGAACAGAGAGTTCTTCATCATTTCAAATGCATTTTCATATCCACAGGTAGTCAGATAAGTGACCATTACCACATGTAGCAAAAGGACAAACAGATAGGATGCAGCTCATTCATTTTTGCTTCTCCTCTACACTTCTATTGTTTTCTAAGTTTGCAGTCATCTATTGACTGTATGGTGGGAGTGGTTCACTCTTCTCTTAACTGAAAAGGCACTTTTACGTGCAACAAGTATCATGTCTTTTGGAAAGCTACTCTCTTCAAATTTAAACAAATTCTGTATTCATATGGATCGCTGAGACAGTTTCTGCCTGGCACACTACGGCTGCAGGCACAGTTCTGTCACAGACTGAAGGCAGAATCAAAAGTAAGATTTGGACAAATAAAAATCAAAATCTTTGATGATGTTTCTCCACACTATTATTTTTAAGCAAGACAAGAAAATAGAATGAGGTTAAAATTTAATAACTTAAACGGTGATATATTTATAACACTGACAGATCCTATCAGAGTATCAGTCATGAGTCATGATATGATCAAGGCAACTGACCCGATGCATCATTCCAAATATTTTAAAGGAAATCCATCATGTTCAGTAAATCACAGCTATTAAATAAATATAAAAATCCTAGCAACTTAACATTTTCAGGCATTTAATATTATTTTGGTCAATTTTTGCATGCAATTTATGCAACATGCTTCCAATATATATATATAGCTTGAACACACAAAGTGCAGTGACCTTTGAAGAGTCCAACATAAGACTGCAAACAATCCATCCCTTTGCACATCTGCTTAGAAAATTACAGAGCACACAGTCAGTGGTGTGCACAGTTCATACTTATGGTTGTTGCTGCCTAAGGACAGACAAAAAGCATCTCTAACTAGACAACTGGGCTCCTTTAGGCACTAGCAGCATGTCTTCATTTAGTTTGATTTCAGTAAGTGAGCTTTCAACAGTGACTGCAGTGCAAGGTTGTAATTACGTCTCAGGAGTGGAAAGACACTGAAGCCCAGATCCTGCAAAAACTTAGACACATGCTTAGCTTTCCGTGCTGTACGAAAACCCATTAATCTCCATTAAAACACTGCTTCTTGTGTATGAAAATATATACCTGAACTAGGGTGCAGGTTGGAATTTTATTTCAGTCACTTAAATGTGCACACTTGCCAATTTTTGGTCAAATTTTATCAGTCCAGTAAAAATGAAAAATTCTTGTCACCCCTGACTGAGACTAATGCCATGAACCCCTCACTGTTCTTGGCCCAGCAATAATTCTAGTCCAGAATGACAGTTTTCATACCACTCAAAAGACAGATCAATAGAGTAATATTCACATTGGCAGAGATGGCCAGAGGAAAGCCTAGTGCAATGTGTTTATTGGTATTGAGGTTTGCTATGATCAGCTGTAACCAACTGTAACCCCACACTGGGGCTGCCATGGAAGAGTATGCAGTGATGGACACAGAGTAACTGGTCCATTAGACCTGCACCCAGTGACAGAAGGAGCGGAGAAGTAGGCTGCATAGAGGGACACACAATTTTAAGTCACATAGGATTCATTATTCCTAGCCCAATTTGGTGGATGAGAGTGCTCCACTAATAAGGAAAACCAGTCCAACTTTCCAGCAAAACAACAGGTTTTTAGGATAGGAGGTCATCAGTGCAGCAAACTGTCAATGGTTCTCTTATTTCATCTGTGCCAGAGCCTTGCTACCACTGTGCCAGCAGAAGTGGTTTCAGTCATGAGCCTGAAGTAGCTATGTCAGCCACCTCCTAGTGCAAAACCATCTCTTCAAGGGTTCTTCTTTACCACAAATGGGCTTTCCATCCCCAATCACCTATTCTCCCTCCTTTTCCTTTAGACAAAAGATGCAATGGCAAGTACCTAGAAGGCTCCCATACATGGAGAGCAAGGAGAGGATCGTGTACTTCAAAACGTTTATTGAAACAAGTAAGAAACTGCAATATATTCGTTATGACCCTATAGTTTATGTCACTTCCACAGACTTATAAAAGTGCTCATATTTCAAGTCAAATCAGATCATCCTGCCAGTCACATGGGTCCTCACTGCTGCGCGTCCGCCTGGGCCTTTCCTCACATACACACAGCAAACCTGCACAAGCTCCACGCACATCCCGTGCCTTTCCTCGAAGGCAAGTTACTCTCTTTCCTCACGTAAGGATGGAGTTTCATTCTGAGCTTTTAGGAGATTTCTTCTTTCATCTGAAGAGGAGTGCCCAGTGGCCTCGATTCCTCTATGCCAATATTATGTACTTTGGAGGAAATAGGAAGAAATTCTGGGAAAACTTTCTCCTAATGAAACATGAGAGTTTTCCCAAATCAACAGCTGGCTTCTGCCTGGAAAGTCTGTTTCTTAAATGAGCCTGCCATTGGAAGAACTCAAATATAAAATTATAGCCACATATAAGAATGCGTTACTAAGCATTTCACTAAAGGTGAATGTACAAGCAGACTGATGTATACAAGATCTTTTCAATGGATTATTTAGAGGCACTGAACTTTTCAAAACTATGCTAGTTTTGAAATGGAAATTGCCTATCAGTGGTACTTCAGTTTGCAGCTTGGCCGCTTACCATGTCTGATGCCATACTGGTGTACAGCAATGCAGCTGAAATGGAAGCATTACTCTAGCTTTCGCAGTAGGCAGCGCTGTCGTTACCATCAAAGAATTCCATTTAAAAGTTCTGTTTTCACTCATTATAATTTGCTGGGGAAGATTATATGGGCAGCTGGGGGTAGGAGCAGAGGCAGAAAGAGTGACAAATTTTTTTATGCTTCACCTCTGCAAGGAAATTATTTATTTTGCTAATTTGGAATACATACCTTACAATTGTTTGATTTATAAGTGTGCAAGAAAAGGATAATTGCTCCTCTTTCCCTTCACTACACCATCATCCTCCATTATCCACGCTGCCCTTTTAATTTTCTATTTATTATTAGCTATAGAGAGAAGTAAAGAAAGGTTACACAACACAATAACATAATAGTATTTTGTTAGGGAGTTACAAAATGTAAGCAATTTAGGGGACACGTATCACACCACTACACTGCACTAAACTCACAGATGTGAATTTAAAGTTCACATAAAGAAACCTATGAAATTAAAAGTTTAATGTAAAAACCTTAGCAGACCCTTATCTGTAGTTACTAGCAGACTGTCATTACACACACATCCCTTTTTACAGTATCTTTAACTTTTTTTGTCCCTCCTTCAATTATGTGATTTCACTGAGGATATAAGGAAAGGAGACGAAGCTCTGCTAAAACAGTCTAATGGCTTGTAAGATGCTGTCTTTTTCTGTTTTACCTATCACCACTTAAAAGTAAAAAATTATTTTATGCTGTTCATGTAGAACACATCTCCACTGCACGTTTCCTCCTTTTTTCTTCCAAGCTAATAACCTGGAGTAGGGATTTAAGTTAAATGGTTCTACACCTTGACCTCCATCTTGATGTGAACCATAGGTGGCAGAGACTGTATTAGAGTTGTCTCTGGGGTGTTATGCAAAAGACTTCACTGCTTATATAGTAAAGAAAATTGTGCTTTAGTGCTAGCCTACTGAGTGTGCATCATAATTCTCTTAACTATTTTCAGCAAGGTGTTTTGTGGGATACAATGCTTCCAGATGCTGTACATTTGATAGCAGATGACATGAAAAATTTTATGTAAGGTTCATTAGCTAACCTTACATGCTAAATGGCTGCGAGAAAATCTAAATCTCAGATCCTGAAACTAAATTATTCTTTTTTTTTTATTTTTATTTTTTTTAAGAAAATATCTAAACAGTGCAACTGAATATAAAAGTGCTGGGAAAAATATACCACAATATACCAGGAAAAACCTGTCTCTTACAAACATACAGACTGCATAAAACCAGTAAAATCTGCTAAAACCATTTCTGTTTTACTCAAAATCAGTCTGGCAATAGTGCTCCAGACCCTTACACAGCAATCAAAGACCTAACAGATTGTGGGCCTGGAGTTACTCTTCATAAAAGAGAAACCCTTGTTGAGAGGTGAAACTTGTCTTGTGAGAGTCATCATGCCCAGTGCTACCTCTTCATAACTGCTGCCTCATCATTTCAGTCTTATATGGGGGGGAAAAAGCCAGCCTTTTCCTCCCAGGTATTTGACTTCAGTCTGTCATTACACCTCATCAAACCAAAACACAAAGTCTTTGGGGTAGAGATTGTGTCTGGGGATGCACCAGTACTGAGCTCAGAACCATGGAACCAATCATTGAGGTATTTTATGACATTCTGATTTACAAAACACAGATGCTTTCTAGATCTATCTATGTATATACATATATATACACACATACAATCTCCAGTCACATGATCTTTCTGTGTATATATAAATATACACACACAAGCATGTTTATGTATGCACATATATCAGGCTAAGTGAATCTGTGAGCAGCAATTCTACTGAACAGCAATCCAAAATCACGATTGAGTTTGAACCATCATCAGTAGGATGTTACATTTGCGCAGAGACTTTTTCTGAATTACAGTTTAGTGTCTGTGTCTTTTAGTCCTCAGCTATTAATACACCTATGAAAGTTATAATCTTCATGTATACCATCCATACAGTAGAGCTGTTAGTGCTCTGTTAAAGATCAAGTACCTCTACTCTGCTTGCTATGGAATTCATAAATTTTTTAGTTACTTTTGATTCCCAAACCTTTTGTGGTGAAATGCAAAACAAAAATAACTTAGTTTGCTTAGTACAATCTTGATCTTACTCAGCTATGAAAAAAAAAAAATTGTTTTTGTTCTTGAACTTAAGATTGTAACATTAAGCTAGTTCATGAAAAGAAGTAAAGAATATTCCTTTTCTATTTCTTTTGGAAGTCAAAATTAGAGCTTCCTGCCATTCATAAGTGTTCATGCTTTTTTTTTTTTTAAGATGAAACATTATTAAAATGAGTTGCACATATAATTCCTCCTAATATTCCATTTGGCAACTGTGCTGAATACAGTTTTTATTTGCATGTGCTGTTTACAACCTACATGTCCCGGTGTTCTCTCCAGTTCATTTAACATGCATTTAGATAGGAGGAAAAACATTATAACTACAAGATGGCAGTGTATTTGGAGAACATATCCAGCCCATCTAAAGCAAGTGTAGAAGTCTACACCAAAATGGCTTAAGTTGATAATTTAATAGAAGGAAAAAAGACACTGGGAAGAGGGTGAGGGGGGTTGGACGTGAATGATATATTTGTTCAGCTAATGTATTGTATTATGATTTTCCTTTGAAACAATGATTTCCATCATGCCTTACCATTACCCAAGCAATCTGATAATAATGAAATAACAAAGTAGGCTTATGAACCACTGATACAGAATAGTCATCACTACTGTTTGCCAATCCATATCACAAAAAGAGTTTGGTTTAGATGTTATTAATTCCTCTTGTCGTCATATAATTCACATTTCCAAGGAACATTATTTCTACCTATCTAATCTTCTCTCTTCATCTACTTTATTTTCCTCCTCTAACTTTTCACTGTTTCCACCAACCTTTCTCTGCTTTGTCATGTGTGCTCCAGCAATATATTCTTTCAACTACTCTTTTTAAGTGTGATTGCTAGTCCAGAACATTGGGTGTTTTATGTCTAACTCAGCCACTTCCCGGCATAAGCATTTCAGAATTTCTCTGACTCATTTTTAACCTTTGTTCAGCTTTTACTGCCAGGACATAAGTCTCAATGTGTATCAGATGTTTTATGTACCATTAAAATACCATACTATCCTATTAACTTCCTTTATCTGAGTGCACCAGTTTTTCAAACTACATTCCACATGAATGGTAGCTTTTGCTGTCTTCACACAAACTCTACAAGTAAGTTTTTCCCCCACTATCCCAGAATAATTCCATTTTGGGATTGCATGCTCAAGCATGCATTTCAATATTATATTATCACATTACACTGTAATGCAGGTGCCATAACAAGAAAGGAAAAAAAGTGAAAAAACTTAAGCACTACAGTTAGTAGTAATGAAAACCTAAAGGAATCTCCAAAGACATGGTAGGGGACATAGAATCCTAGTTATTAAGCCAGTTTAAAATTATCTTTCAACATTTCCTACTCACAAGCTACCCCATTTTGGGGACAGAGGGAGGAAAGGCCCTTACACAGACATATGCCAGTAACTCATGACAAAGTAAAAGAGTAACTAAAAATGCCAGGTTTAGAAACAAGAAACACTAATCATGATTAAGATATAAAAAAGTCACTTTTAACTGTTTCATTAAAATCATTACAAATACTATGCCTAACAATTTACCATAGTTAGCTAAGACCATGCAAAGCTGTGTTCTTAATAAATGAGGTTCATCTGTAGTAAATAGCTTGGTACAACACTGGCGTCTCTAATCAAATTTGGGACAGATGAGTTCCATAGATTCAGTTTATTTCATTAATTTACAACTGCTTAGTGCTCATGGTAGATGGTCAAATGATATTATTTGTGACAACACTAAATAAAATAAGCAAAAGAAAATGAGGCACATGATGTATTACCAGGATAAATCATAACACAAAGTGTAGGGAGATGAAAGCCTACAGCAGCAACACTTAGCACACTTCATTTGATTCCCATCCGTCAGCTTCAGTGCCAGTGGCTCAAAAAAGAATGCAAAGGTAAATGAACATCAAAATATGATTTACAGTACTTGAAAAAGAATCACACAGAAATAAATCAAAATTCTAGTGTTATTTTAGGCCAAGGTTTATTCAGAATATGGGACTTTTTTAATAATATACTGCTAGTGTAAAAACATCACAGTACAAACATAGTGATAAAAGCCTCAAACAAAATAAACCCCATCCATAGCTAAGCCTGCCTACATAAGGGTCACGGGTTGGATTATTTTTTTCTTTTGTAGATTGTTATATTGATTTCATCCTAAAGAGCACAGACAGTCATCTAAAATTTCAACTGTGGTTCATGATGCTGACTGCCTTCTCATTTGATCAGTCTTAATAAACAAAAGGTCCTCTGCTATTTGTTTTGGTTTGCTTTTTTTTTTTTTTTTTAGCATCAGAATAGCCTTCTGAAGGGCTTGGAGGTTGTATGCCTGCAGGCCATAGCGCTGAGGGAGGGTGGGCAAGGGGACTGCCAGCTCGAGGGACTCCTCAGCCCAGTGTAGCACAGTGATTCTCTCCTGCTCAGAGACACCTCATGCCAGATGCAGCGAGTTGACAGGTTGGTCAGCCAACTCTACATTGTGCACGTGGCTACCACCATGGGGAAAACGTTGAGGTGCTCCTTGATAAGGGGTGAGGTATGTGATCCTAAACTGTAGTAAAGCTAGCAAAGCAAGAGACATGCATAAAATACAAGATCTAAAAGATCTCAGCCTACACAAAATGGAATTTTCCAACAGTCTGCTTATCCTGGAGCAAACAACTCAGCTGCTGGCAAGAGTTGTGTGTGGCAGCACACAGCATGACAGAAAGCAGCAGGCATTACCCAAACACGCAGAAGCAAGGAGCCATTTGTGCAGTGGCCTCTCCATCCTCCACCTTGCAAGTGACACCAGCTTCACACTATTGCCCTAGAAAAGCTCTTGCACATTTGCTCTCTAATCCATGGGGAATGTTTTCTCCATCTCTTCTGACACTTTTTATGAGCCACTGTTGGGACATACTGGCCTAATTAAATGTATAAAAGCTTCAGTAAAAAGACCGGGTCTGATCAAAATCTTAGGGGAAAACACAAACAACTATTGCAGGATTGTCCTACGTGAAAGAGGAAAAAGAGAAAATGAGCCTTTGCGTGCCACACTGTATCCAGGTCAATCCTAGCTAGAATGTCCTCAAACAGCCACGCTATATTCCATTCTTGGACTAGTAATATTTCACAAGTATATCAGCATTCATTTTTACACTAAGCTTACAGTGTTGATTGTTTTTGCTTTTAATAATCGGAGCTCTTTCTCGAGGTTAACTAATCCACAGCTGCAGCTTGAATGTTTGATTTCCTTTTTTCTTAATTGCATGTAGAACCAACACATTGGAATGATTTTTGACCACCTACTGCTATATCTCACAAGATTTATATCCAGTATTTTTATTAACAGGATAAAAAGCAGCAGCAAAGAAAAGCTTTGATGATAATAATAAATAAAAAAAAAGACCTAAACCTTATTTTGTACCTGTGACACCATTCCCAGAAAGATATTTTCCTAGTGTTTGCTCCACAAATGCTTTTTATATTACTGAAACTTAAATTGTAATACTGTTGCAAGTAGGGATGAAACATTAACAAATCTAGGCTACTAGAGCTGCATGAGGTTAAGATTATACATTTCAAAGGTTTAAATGGGTGTTTGCCTAAGAGCAGCAATCTCTGTGGAAAACAAGTTTGAGAAAGAAAACACCAGTTGGATTTTCATTCTATTATCATTGAAATGGCATGGGGCTTTTTTTGTTAATGACTGAATAAATCAGAATTTCAGCTTTATATTCACAACATTTTCTCCTAGTTATTCCATGTTTGATGCAAAACTGAACGGCAGCTGAAGAAATAACTCACTTTACAATAACATGCAAATTTGAACTGGTCTGGACTAGATAATCATTCTAAGCCCCTTCCAAATAGAATATAATATGCTATTCTATTCATATTAGTTGAATTACTTTCCAAGAAAAAAACCAACCCCAAAATAAATGTGATTTAATTTATCGTTACAGCTACAATAAGAAGAACCTTGAAGATTTCCAATGTTGTTCTTACTGAGGTGGGAAAGATGATAAAGGTGATCTAGGGAAATATAATGAGATAATCCTCAAGTAAGTACCTAAGAAAATTGTTGAGAAGGCCATTACAGATGACATTATAAAGTACCTGAGGCACAAACCAGCCCAGCTTTCTGTACGTGTAAACTTTTTCTAATATATTAGAAATCTTTGGAAGAGTTAAAATTGTGAATAATTGGAGAAATGTTAGATATACCATAACTTAAGCAATTTATGCTGAAACAACTCCCAGTTATATTATGGTGAAATAAGTGTAAATTTTACAAAATGCAAGTAAATCTTACCGCTTTTTGCATGGAAGCTATTAAGTAACATTTTGGGCCAAAATGCACATTTAATGCCTTCTCTTCTCCTCCCGCCCTCAGCTCTGTGTGATTGAGCCATTAGGTTTATCTTAGGTCTTTGTAACCCATACAGCTTCCCACAGTCTTTCTTTAACAGAAATGCAAGGTCTTTTCCTGCTCACTATGAATTTGGAGCAAATCTTAATACAGCGCCTCTCCCACCAGCAATAGCCCTAACCAGATTTTTAAGAATTGGGCATAAAAAGCACCCCACCAAAACATCACATCAGCATCACGCACAGATACAAAACCAAATTTAAGGCTCATGGCTGGTGAGAGAATCTCTGCTAGTGCTTGTCACACCCTGGCATTGTTTCCTACCTGCATAAAAAAATGTTGGAAAGAAAATGCCCGATTTCTACGATTCAGTATTCCTGCTGTCAGCTGTACTGGAAATTAAATGTTGCATCCAAGAAAAATGATCTATGTATACACGAGGACTAGTAGAAGTAATTATGTAAACTTAGAAAATGTAAAAAAAAACCTCCTGCGGTGGTTAATGCAAGCTGCACTGGGCATCTGACAAACGTCTGCAGCCTGATGCTCTTGGAGCCTGATCCTCAGTCTCAATCTCCATAGCTTTTGCTGTTTTTCACACCTGCACAAGGCAGGTGTAAAGCTGCTGTTCAGATGTGGCAGTGTTTACATCCATGCAGCACAGCTGCAAATGTCGACAGGAATCAGCTCAAAGCACTGTCTCATCCCAGCTCATCTTTCAGTTCAACATGAGATTTTAAGACTGGAAAGCTGCAAAAGCCATCAACTCTTAATGCTTAAAACTCAATGTCCATAAGAAGCACAGAATACACATTAATGTCTTTCTAACTATTTAAATAAAATCTATAATTAACTAAATGAAGATCATAATGTTTTGATGGTTTTAGATAAAATATGGATCTGATCAATATATGTAAATGACTTGTCCATTTTCTTCTTGGAGGAAGCATCTGAGGTTCATAAAAGTATTAATAACACATGGCTTCACTATAGTTTCCAACAGAAAATTCTGAAGGAGGAGAGCTGTTTCATTGTTTTAACCATTAACATGATTTTTAAAAAATCCCTGCAGCCCTAATAAAACAGGAAAACTCTTTTTCAGTCTAGTGCACTAATAGTCTGAATGATGGCAATGGCAGCACCAGAAAGACTGGCAGGGTCCCAGGAGTTCCTCAGTGCTCTTCCTGCGGCTGCTTCCCCAGGGTGGAGGGGGAAAGGCAGCGCTACTGGGTGTGCTCCTGCCCTCACCAGGAATGGATGAACTTGGAGGCTGGCCATGAGATTTCATGTTCTCCTAGATCTCCTCGACATCCCAAGTTACACCCGTGTATGAAGGCAAGAAATGAGGAGAGGAGCAAGGAGGGGGAAACCAGCAAATCTCACCAAACCCCCTGTGAGTTTCACCGTGAGGAGCTGGAGGTGTGAAGTTGCATGCAAGCAGAGAAGGCCTCTGCTTGGAGCCCCGTGCAAACCATACCTTCAAGAAGAATGACAAATCCTAAACAAACCACAGGCTGAAGGTATTTTTGTCAACATATTTATCTCTGTCGATACAGAAATTTTTGCACAGGGCTCGGTACAGTAATGGTTTTATTCATTGCTACTGCTGGACTACTGTCACCTGCAGCTTGCCTATAAGCAACTGTGCACCAGAATTCGACATTCCAAAGTCAACATCACATGGCACCTGCCCGTCCTTAGCATGGAAGAACATAAGTCTCAATCCGTTGCAAATGCCCATTGAGAGCAAATTAACTTGAGGGTTCCTGTGAAGGTCTGACATCGTCTTTACATTAATTCTCTGAAACGCGCAAAGGGGAAGAAATGACAAAAACATCAATGAAAACTTCATTATGAAATTAGAAGGAATATTTGCAGGTTACACAAATCAAAGGCAGGGGCTGTCCAATTCCAGCAGAAAAATCCCAAACACATAAGTGTTCCTATGAGTGGGAGAGCAGGGTAAATTGTAAGGAAGAGGAAGGGAGTGAAAAATGAACAGTAAAGAAAATATTCATTAATTCTTCTCACAATTTTGGAAGGGAGGAAGGGAGCAGACCATTTTGAAATAAAGAGATCATAAGAAACTGTTATTGACCCCAAGGGATAGAGAAGAAAGCAGATCAGGAAATGTTTACATAGATAAGAGAGGTATGTAAAATGGCTGGTCTATTGCCCATGAGAGGTTTCAATTACTTCTCCAATTGGCACAACAGCGGGATTATAAAGAAAGCATTCATTTTCCTGGAGTTGGGACAGAGTCAACAGGTTACAAAAGCCATTCTGGAGTTAGTTTAAGGAATTAAAACAAAGAAAATGGGCAAACATCTATAGTTTAGTGTTGAGAACAACATTTCGAATACATATAGTTAAAAAACCCTCAAACTAAACAGTACATAAGTAGTAAAATTTTGACAGATAAAAAAAAATATAGGAAAAACTTGTGCAGATTAACTATTTTAAAACATTCCACAGGTCAAGTTTAGTTTCTAGATCAGTGAAACTGAGTGCACTTCAGTTACAGGATAGTTTATAATTTTTACTTTGCTTTCATTTGTACTCAGTATTTTACTTATACAGTACCGATACAGTATTTTACTTAAATATGAAACAACACATTGCTGTTGAAAACCCTGTGAATACCTTGTACTCTTCAGCAACATTGCAGCTGTGCTACCAATCTTTCAATGCTAAAATAAATAAATGGAAGATGCTGTTGCTCTAACGACTCAGTACGTTAGAGACTAATTGTGTAACGTCTATACATCGCCAAAATGCTCCTGAGAGCACTAACCTTTACAATATCATAAACAAAACATTAGCATCTTAGCCAAAGGTCACAAAATCAACTGAATTAGCTGACCACACTAAGGGAATCAGGAGCAATCATGCAATGCAGTACCCCAGTTGAGGGGTGCTAAATCGCAGGGGAAGACCAGTAATTTCTTTCAGCTCTTCCAGTTAAGATTCACAACTCAGTCTACACTTTGCAGATACTTCTAAACCTCAGTTCCACAGTTCTAGGAGATTCAAATTACATTCTCTTTCTTCCTTCTTCCTCAAGACTTTCACACATCCATACACTTCATCCACTAGTCACTTAGTCTCCTTCCTGCCCTCTGTAAACACTTTCTCTTTGTCCCTTTTTCACCCTGGATAAATCAGTCTTGCACAAATTTTCCAGAATTATACTACATTTGAACACAAATCAAGCATGCAATACTTCTGCTCAAAATGACTGGTGGTCCCAATTGGCAATTCTTCCCTAATTATGAACCTCAATTACTCCTTTCCCCCTTCATCCTATTACCTCAAATAGCATTTTCTAATATTCATATTTTAAATTTAACTTCAGATTGAATAGGTACTAATTTATGTTTCTTATTCCCTGCTTAGATAAACTCCATGCATTTCTCTCCTCTATACCTTCATCACAAGGCAATTCTTTTGTTGTGGTGTTTGGCTGCTTGCTAGGTGAGCTGGCAATGACTAGGAAACCCATCAAGGCGAAAAGACAAGCAGAAATGAGAAAAAAAATCAAGAACTAAATAAGATTTTATCTGGCTGATGCACTAGTTCTTCATCTCTGGCAAATTTATTCACTTCATAAACTGATCCAAGGCCTTCAAGTAAGGTACTGAGTTTCATTTTAAGTTCAAATGAACACCTGGCTATTACAGGGAGAGTGCTGCAGCATCTCCAGGCCTGCACACCCGATGTATCTTTTTTAATCAGGAAAGCAAAAGAAATCCCGATCTGGGAAATCAAGTAATCCAGGTCTAAGAAGTAAAGAAAAAAACATCCAGTTTTAAGTAGTAAAATAGAGGGTCAAGTCTGCATTGATATGAAACAATTTAACTAGTTTATTTTTTAAGCGTCATTCTCCTTTCAAAGTTCAAGGCCAATTCCCTTCTTGTTTTGGTAAAGTGAAGTGATAAATTTTGTTCTCATGGGTTGTGGTGATACATTTGCAGTTACTGGAAAAATCTTATCTTGTAATTTACAGCAACCAGGACTCAATCTCCCTTTGCCTGAAATGCTGTAAAGTGTGCTTAAATGGGACTGTCAGGGCTTTTCACTTGGCGGCTCAGGGGCTGTATCCCTGCTGCAAAGGACAGTGAAGTCAGAGAAATTATAAAATTAACCCAGCTGGAGCCCAGCCTGGGCTCACTGCCAGGGCTACAGAGGCTCCCTGCCTGCGCAAGGGCTGAGAGCTACTGGCTACCATTGCCATGGCACTCGTGGTAGCATGGGACATCTCATGACAAGGTGAAGAGGCGTTGGGGGGACAGAGTGTCCTGCAATCAGGTACCCCCCAAAAAATACCCCAGGCCTTTGCCTGCATCAAGGGGTTGAGAGGAGCTGGCTTATGCAGGGGTCTTCTGCATCAGGTGTAGCACAGGAGCATGGGGCTTCAGGAGGCACTCAACAATCCAGGACAAGGCAGAACTTTGGGGGCGGGTGCCCTGTTACCGTGCTGCCGTGTCTCCTGCGCTGGAAATGGGCTGGAGAAGCAAGATACCTACATAATAATGTGCTGAATAAGAAACTTGTGTCCCATTTGCCCCTTTAGGGGAAAAAAAGTAAAATTGAAAGTTTACAGTATACTTAGTCCCATTCAGGCCAAAGACCTTCACGCCCTCACAATGACAACATAAGTCAATTAGAACATATTCATTAGTTTTTTAGGGCCCAGACAATGATGCTAAGGAGATTCAGGTTCAGTTCTTAGATACTCACAGAAGTCTCCACTTGTATAGGAAGGTATAAATTGAGAGGCATACACAATTTCTAATCTTTCAGTATTTTTCTTACATTGCATTTTTCAGATCCTAGACCACTTTTCCAGATGTAGCTGCACCACAGGCAGGAATGACTTACTCCTTGTGTGATGGAGTGTTTTTAGATATGCTGACCAAAACTCAAAGGGCTCTCTGTTCCTGGTGTTCACCGAGCACTTACACAAGATCTTCTGTTCATTATTCCACCCTTTTTCTCTCCCCCTCCCCCTCAGTACTGTCGGAAAGCTTCTGCTTTTCAAAATACTTTATGCAAACATATTGCTTGCATACTTCCATGCTGAAACTCATTTTGGTATTTACAGGGCATGGTTTGATTCTCTGTAGATGTTATTACATTATTTCCTTGTCTTTCTGGTATTTGTTTCTTCTTTCCATTTTACCATTCTCCTCAAATTGAATAAGAAAATGTAGATTTATTCCCTCATCTCTTTGATGAACAAAGACACTGAATAAGTTCTTGCAAGAATGAGTGTCATCATATTACAAAAGTATAATCATACAAATGTCAGTAAAAAGAGCACTTAAGAATTAACAGCTTTTAATGGGTATGAGGAATAGCTTACAGAAAACAAACCATAGTTAAGAATATCTTGACCATAGCCACATGACAGCACATATATTTCCCTTGCATCTAAATGGTAATCAGTAAAAGAAAACAGATTTCTCCTGAATTACAGACAGATTGTATTTACTCCTTCTCACCAGTTATGTTGTTTCTCACCAACATGTTGCTTCCCCCACATTTTAATCCAAAAAAAGCCCAGCTGTTTATCACAAGAACCTGTGACAGTAACTTATGCCAGTATACTTCTCACAGGCAACTATAACTTTGATTTTTACACTGTAATTTTGACATTTATATTGGTCAAGATGTACTATTCATGGAACACAAAGAGGAGAAAGGTGTTTGTAAAAAGACAGAACATCTAAATAGGATTCAAGCAACACCAGAAAACAGAAAATATTCATGAGGTCAAAAATAAAAATAGACAGAACATAAGAAGGCAGCCTGGATCAATGAATTAGACAGGCACCCCCTGGTGTGCCCATCAGCTGGATCTCCCACAAGGAGCCTGGCCTTGTCCCAACTCATCCCTGAGAGGGGCCTGGGCTGCCTTGCCCTTCCTGGGCAGGGGTGAGCCTTGGTGTGACTGGCAGTGTCAAGTGGGTGGCATGGGGGGTCCTGCTGCAGGGATGTGGTTGGAGTGACTGAGGATGTCAATAATCACTTCTGCCTCGCAGCATTTCACATTCACAATGAGGAAAAAACAAAATGTAAACACCGCAAGGTACAGTGAATGCTGTGAAAACTTCCCTTGTATAGCTAGTCCTCCCTCACACACAGCAGATTTACTGTGCAGGGGGCAAGGACTGAAGGTATGGGAGTGCAAATCCTTTTTAATCGTACAAGATATAAACAAAATAAAAGTGAAGCATGTACTGTGCTTATATTTTCTATGAAAAGGTCAAGAGTTTGCCTTTGAAGGAAGAAGATACTTTTTTCCTTTAAGTCTGCAATCCTAGTAGCATTATTAAAATGGTTAGACAGTCTTAAAAACCATGGCCAGACAAATATCCAAATGTGCTAAGGAAGTGGGGAGAGAAACTAAGGAATTAGCAGGCACATTCACAAGTTCATTTAGTTTAGAAGAGACCCCTGGGGACTGGAAAGTGGCTAACATAACAAAGTTATTTTAAAAGTGCCTGGAGACATAACAGGAAACCATAGACCAGTTAGCTTGATATAAAGTGGGGAGAAACTCCTAGAATATCAAATGGGAAAACACTTGAAGAAGCACAGCTTGATTAAGGATTGACAGTATAAGAGCAGAGAGAGGAGGGAGATCAGGGTTCATGGCTCGCTAACTTGCTGGGATTCTTTGAGGAGATTTCTGCCACGGTAGTCAGGGAATGCAGTAGGCACCACCAATATAAACCTTTATCTCTATTCAGGAAAGCATATGCTCTATTTCAGATGAAGATTAACTCTTTCCTTGATGGCACACCACTAGGCGCCTCCGTGCTGAAAGCCTTGATCGTGTCCAGACACACTAAATATTCTCTAACAAATACCACCTTTTGTGGAAAGCTGGTCCTTCCATAAATCCATTTCTTATACAGAAATAATCTAAAGTAAATCTAATAAAGAATTTAGTGATATTTTTCATCAGCTGTTTCTGGCAATATCAGTAGCAATGCCAGTTATCAGAAATCCTTATTAAATGTTGTAAAATGCATTGCAAGAAGAAGAAATAGAGGAAAATTAAGAATTGGGTCCTGTTTTTAAATCCTCAAAATGGAAACAGCTTGAAGTTTGATTTCTTTATATTTTACATGAAAGCAAGCACATTCTCTTGATATGCCACAGTCTGTAGATAATGAACCAGGCAGAAAAGACAGCACTGAAAGTCTGCTTTGATTCATAGGCGAGACAGCACAATAATGGCAATGAATATGAAGCCATCTACCACTCAGTAAGCATTTCAAATCAGTTTCATGATTATAAATAATTGTTACCATATTTGTAAAACTGAACACTAAATTCCTCTTTTTGTTAAAGAGATAATTGTCCAATTCATATGAGTAGAAGTTATTCTCCCTCCTCTCCCCCTTTTAAGTAACTGTTACTTGTGCTGTGTTTTATTGCATGAAATAAGAGAGCCAAGATACTGATCAGCACAGTTAACTGAACTGAAATGTTACCCAAAAATGAAATGTTGGTGCAAAGGAAACATTTGGCAAATGCATAAGTCAGATTGTGGTCATGCAGAAGCATTTTATGATTAGAAATGTCTCGTTCTGTTCTTCTGCCTGCCCCTGAGGAGCCAAAATTAACTTGGATTTCTAGCTAAAGGTTGTGAGCTCCCAGTCTGGGATGACTGTTTATATGTTTCAGGGAATCAAGCTGGTTGACAAGACTTGCCATTTTCAAACAGAAATAGCCTGGATAGAACAGCACACCCAAGTTCACATTCCAGATGTATATATGCATTACCAGCAAAAAGGCTGTAAAGTACAAACTACATTTGTTTACTTAATGATTAATTTGGTGCTCTTAACCTTGACATGAAGAGCTTCCACATTAAAAAACCAAAACCAACCAAACAAAAAGCATTCAGCAAAAACTATTTTAGGACTCATTTTACCCATTTTTCATGACAAGGCAAAGTAGCAGTTTTCTAAAGACGATAAAAAAAAAAAAAATAATAATTTAACTTGCATCATTTGCAAGCACATCTGAACCCACTTCTGGTTGCAGAAAGGTGGGATAAACTTGACATGGCAGAATTATCTGCTGAAAAATCCTCTGTTTTGCAGGTAACTGATGAGATTCTCAAACAAAAGGTAGCAAACCTAACAGAACCTCAACCAGAGAAGAAAGGGTGATAAGGAAACATGGGTTTTGAGACTGAAACAACGGCAAGAGTTGGAAAAAGCCAATTTAAAAGATAAATTGGGAAGACTCCTGCAAGCTATTTTCTGTCCTGCCTTGAAAAAAAAGAAGGATGCTAGGGAGTAAATGGGCTGTAATCCATGCTGACCGTCAACCACGTGCTGCTAAACCCAATAAAACTACCTGTGTGACTAGTAACTGGGGGTAACAAGGTAAACTGGCATCAGAAGTGCCGTATGGTAGTCTATATGCCTTACATTGTAAGCCGCCGCCACCACTACTTATGCTAGAAAAAGACAATTAAAAAAATGCACCACAATCTGTGATGGCTTAACTTATGTGTCTCAAGCACTGTGAATGCAGCAAATGGAAAGAAAGCTTTAAATATCACCTAAAATATGACATTCACAGCTACTGATATTCACATCTTTTCTCAGGCTTTCCTCATTCTTTCACCAGCCTGAAAAATATCTGGTTTCCATTCAAAGAGCAAGTGTCATCACCTTCTCTATAAAAATCAACAGCAAATCTGCACGTATGATATGGAGTGTCATGATGTGCTCTGCAACAGTTTTTGCAGCCAAATATTTTCTGCTTCATACTCCACATTTTCTTGCAGAAGTGCCAACATGGCTTTCTCCCTCTCTCTTCCTCCTTCCCTTCCTCCCTCTATAACAAAGGAATAAAGATCCCACAGAGGTTCTATTTTTATCAACATAAACAAATTCCAAGATAATGTCTGCCAGTCATATCCTGTAAGTGATGATCTTCATGACGGACAAAAGTCACCTCTTTTCTTTCTTTTTTGCAGAAAAGAATCACCAAGCCCCCAACCTGATAAAATAGAATCACAGAACCATTTAGGTTGGAAAAGACCTTTAAGATCATTGAATCCAACTGTAAACATAGCACTGCCAAGTCCACCACTAACCATGTCCTTAAGTGCCACATCTAGACATCTTTTGGCTAAAAGAAAAACTAATGGGGTTTGGCTGTACCTGCTTCCAGATCTCTGGATGTCACTGATTCTAGATGTTGCTGAAAATAAATGAGAAGTAATTCTATCTCAGCCTATGCTCCTTAGAACCTGCAGACCAGTCCATTCCTCAGTTCCCATGGCACTGATAATTTTTTCAGGTCCCAGCTCCATCTAACACTGTGCCCACCAGAGAAAGCACACCTCTTATCTGTTCCTCTTATATCCATAACTGTAGCCAAACACCTTGATATCCATAGCATTGCTTGCCTGCAAGTGGTCACGAGCCAGTTTCCAGGTCCTATCACTGTCTGCAGATTGACATGGTCACAAGCCTTCAAGCCAGGTCTTGTCACCACCTGCAGAAAGTCAGAGGCAGGAGACAGCTCCAAATTTCTGACTGCTCATGAACATGAGTTGCTAGAAGCTTGAAGCAGACTCCCAGCTCAGCCCTGTACCTCTCCGAGATGATTCATATAGCTCATCCTGAAAATCTGTAATTGCAATTAGTAGCCATAGCTAAATTGCTAGTTTGAAGGCTTCCCCCTCCAATTACATTCCCACAGTTCATCGCCAAATTGCACGATATTATCTGAAATGATATCTAAGACTTTGGAGGTTTATCAGAGTTGGCTTAACTGGTTTGCATGAGATCTTTTTAATGAGATGATTAGCTACATAAAACAATGACAAACCTTGAACCTTTCTATTTGGCTGGTAATATATACATATATAAAACATTAGTAAGAGTTTTACTCCTGGTAAAGTGGTAAGTGGATAAAACTGGCAGCTGCTATAATGAGATAACTACATAGCTGAGATTTACGAGGAACTTTTAAATACAGACTATGAAAATACCAACTTTTCCCCCCTCCCTTCTTTGCCCCTTCATGCAAATCCCTGCTTTCTTCCAAGTCCCAGTGACAGTAGATGGTTTTCTCTGCATGGGTATCTTCTGGTTATAAGATTCACACTAAACAACTCTGAGAACAGTCAAACAGACTTTCCAGATACAGCAAAAGGCGCCCATCCTTTCACAGCTATATGAAAAACAATCCCAGGGTTGCTGGGTCAGGTTGTTTTTCAACTGCTATGTTGTAAATAAAGTAGTAATCAAACAATATTCAAACAATGTAAACCACTGCATTTTTTAGACTGGCGTGTCTCATAAACACCTTGTCCAATTTATTTCTTTCTCTATCCTCTCTTGAAAAAAAAATAAATACAACTTCTCCTGTGGCAAAGGAGAGCACATGAGAAATGTCTTGGCTGCATAGTGGAGCTGAAAATGAAATCAAACTCAGATTTATGGCAAAAAAGCTAATTACTAGCTTAAACACGGAAACAATTGTCTCATATAATATATTGTGATGAATCAGCAGAGCAGCCACAGGTCATCGGGGACAGTGTGAGGAATGAAGCTGCTGCTTCTATCAAGGGGTCATACGTCACCAAGAGACACATTATTTGGGAGAAGCCAAACAATCCTGGAGCAGCTGCTAGAAGGGAGCTGGCCAGTCTGGAACAGGGACAGGACAGACCTCCTGCAGAAAGGGACAGGCCCACAGATCAGGGAGAAACGTGTGGCATCACACGGTATTAGCAGGACTGAAGCAAAAGCCCCTTGTGCTGCCCCGCACGCCCTTGGCTCGATGCTGTGCCAAAGTGCTGGAGAAGCCTCGTGAGACCCCCTGGCACCAAACCCTGGCTGGCAGAGACATGTGATGCCCGCTCGCCTTGGTCAAAAAAACAGACTGATGGAGGATAACCAGTCCTTGGTTGGCTCACTTCGGACTAAGCTGGAAATTTATTAATTGCAACTGTCAAATCTAGCAAGGCGATGTGTATCCACAGCTCTGTCAGCTCTGCTTTATCACCTTTCCTTTAAGACATGTTCCAGGTAACCACCAAAGCCCCAAATGTTCCAGAAACTGTGGGCCTGCCAGCTGCCTCCCCTGCAACACAGGGCACACAGGTGCTCAACAGGCACATGAGGAAGAGACTGACTGGCACATCCCACCAGTCTGCTGTCTTCTCTGAAGAAAATGACCACCTACATAGCTATACACAAACACTAATATAGTCACCAAATATTTTGCAATAGGAATCTTTTATGAAAAAAAAAATTAAAAAAAGAAAAAACCCTTTCACTTGACATTGCCAATTTGTTTTCTTTCCTAAATGTTGCTGGGGTATTTATGTGCAACCCATCTACTGCTACATTGATTTTGAAGCTGAGAGCTGTCTGTGGTATTGCAAAAGGGCCCGTTTTGGGGCTTTGTTTCAGAAGGCTATTTGCTTCTTTATATTTGTAATTGAACAAAGGTTTGTCATTTTTCACTGTCTATCTTTTCTGTTGTATTTTGCTGATTTTCAGTATTTGGTTTTTTTCACAGGTGTGGTGCTGAATGACAAACAAAAGTTCTCCCTGCTTTCAAACAGGTTATTTTCTCAAGGAAGTCTGTACTTTTCCATAAATGATAATTGTGTAGCATCATGAGAGACCCCACAAATGCCTAATAGAATCCCAGTCTGCAACAACATTCATGA
The DNA here is from genome assembly GCA_004320125.1 of Scolopax mira. Classification (NCBI taxonomy): domain Eukaryota; kingdom Metazoa; phylum Chordata; class Aves; order Charadriiformes; family Scolopacidae; genus Scolopax; species Scolopax mira. Next base: position 107,972 of record BJBW01002475.1, read on the forward strand.
AGGAGAAAGGCTCTGCAGAGACTGGGTGAGAGGCTGATATTTTGTAAAAAGGAAGATGTTACCTCACCTGTTCACACACAGCCCTAACAGATAAAAAAATGTCATGTCCCGTCAAAAGACCCACAAAGTACTTGACACTTATGAATGCTTTTCAAGACATTGAGCACACACTGCTCACCAAGCACAGCATTGGGAACACCACGCTGCCTGGAGAGCTCTGCAAGCCCACACAGCTTCTGACCTTCCAGCTCTTCTGCAAATTACTACTAGTTCGTTCTATTTTTATTTTTTTTTTAATAATTTTTTCAGAATGCACTTTTGTCCCTCTTTCACACAATTTTGTTTTTAAATCTGCATAGATTTAAAGATGCTTTATGAAACTCATCTCAAACTTTGGACTTTGATTTGGTTTCAACCAAAGGGATGAAGAAGATGACACCAGAGCTGCAGCTCAGGAAGTGAAGGAGAAGCTGTGTAAGGAGTAAGGGTTTTTTTTTCTTTGTCTAATTCATTAAATCCCCCCGACATAGTTCTTCCCCCATTCATTTTCATTATACTCCTTAGCTTTCTTGTCACATTAACAGGAAATTCCCATGCCTTCTATCAGTGCCACCAAGAAAAAAAACCTGCACTATTCATTTGATCTGTTACAGAGTGCTCTCTCACAGAGACCAGAAATTCTGGGCCCTCTACTTAACCATATCTGTGTGAATATTTTTTGTATGGGTAGTTACATTCAAAGCTTTAATATCGTGACAATTTTTGGCAGAAGTATCATCTCCAAAAATAGATTTTTTTGGCTGTATTTTTTTAGGCAGAGAAAAACTTCAGCAGCTTTACCACACCTCTTACTAGAAAGCCCATTGGTTTCTAAAGGGCAGCCCTTCCTAACAGAAAAGTCAGCTTAAGTGTGTTCAAAATCTGTTTTTCAGAAGAAGACATGAAATGAAAATATAGATGAAAAATAAAATTAAATTAAAAAAAAACATTCTGGACAGCTCTTTTACACAGTCACTGCTCTAATACAGTTAACCTTCAGAACTTATTTTCTTTAAAGATAAGCCATCAGTGTGCTCCAAAATCCATGGCTCTAAAAGGTGATGTACTCACCAGAACTAAAAACGGGATTGGCAACTGGGAACATCCCAAAATACAATCACATATTCCTCCCTAAAAAAGAAAAGTTTTGGGGGAGCAAAATAATTGTGCCCCAAAGAGTAACAATCTCTCGCTGCAACACTAGTACAAATGTATTAATGTCACATCTCTACAGGCTGAGGAGTTAAAAGGATTTCCAGTCATGTACTTTTTTCATGAACTGGGAGGAAAAACATGGGAGCTTGCAGGAGCTAGTGTCAATTTGGTTTAATTTTAGGAACAGAACACCAGACACCTAGCGGCACAAAGGTATTTTACATGATAATTAAGATAATGTAAGTGATTTACAAGATCAAACATTCATGTAAAAACAAAAAGGGAAGGGCAAAAAGAAAAAAAAAAGTGCAGCAGTTTAGCTCTTTATTATTGCTTGCTGGTATCTTCTTCCTTCCTCAACTTCAAGTTCACAGTGGCTCAGATTTCTGGACCATAGACCAGAACAAACTGAGGCATCACTGTCTCATGACAGCTACGGCTCCATTGATCTGTTCCACCTAGTTTCACCAGTATTTAACATGCAGAGAAAATTCAGCAGGAACATTTACAGCTCATCCGCACTGACTGCAATTGGCCCCAGCTCCCAAATTTCAAAAGACTGGATCACCAGTAACTACAGTGACATCAAATTCCACAATGCTTTGGCTTCCTGCTGGCCTCTATCATAGCTTTACACTTTCTCCCTGTGCCTTATTTACACACACAGCATCTCTGTCCCTGCTCATTTCTCACAGCTACCATATACAAGAGTTTTCGTTTCACTACTCCATTTATTGGAAATAATCTTCCACATTGATACTATCATATCATTTTCCACCAAATACATTTAAAAGGTACATTTCTCTTTCATTTAGCTTCAGCTGTATCATAATTTTCTGCAGTCTATCCATCCATCCATCCCTTCCAGAGAAGCCAAGATCTGCAGCTGTAATGCTGAGCTGTTATTGACCTGTCCCAGGAGATGTTCCAACTGAGGAAAAGAGAACTGAGCAAGCACAGCAACTTTACCAGCTTCAGCCTAGCTTCCTGCATCCAGCCTCTCTTTTCCATGCTTTACTGCTGGTTTTTTTCCTTGACCACTGGCTTCCATTACCTTCTGTTAATAAGAGAGCCTCACTTAGCCAACAAAGATCTTTGTATCACACTGATTGCTCCTCTGTGTTATCATTGATGCAAACCAGCACTGTGAGCAGAGAGGCAGCTAAACTGCCTGCTAGCATGGCTTGTCACATTCCCAACAGACAAGAGACTTATGTGCACTGCCCTTTCCAAGAGGGCATGTAAAACTGAAACATGCATTCCCTGGTTTTGATCCATGCTGCTCCTTTGTTTATATTTTTGTCTGTTTATACTTTCTTGTTCTCAAAGAAAGAGAATTAGACATTAATATGGGCAGCAAAAAAGCTTCTGCTCTTCTTAATTAAATTTATCTCTTTCCTTAAAACCAAAAGAACCCCATTATTTCTGCTGAAGGAATACGTGGAAAAAAAAAAAAAAAAGATTATTTCAATTTTGTTTACTACTTACACTTCAGGAAGTAGCAATGTGGTTACTGTGGTAGGCTAAGAATAGAAGTAACCCAAAGTTTTATAGGGAGAAAGAGCATTGTCTCATTGATATAGTTGAGAATATAGAAGAAACCCTTCAGAGTTGAAATATAAGTTGTGAACTTCAAGCTAATATACATATTAGAATAGCTGTTCTTAATTAAACTTACCTATCTTAATTTAGTGGTTAACTGTAGGATGTCTAGCACCTGTGCCTGAAACAGGTTTTTAAACAATTAAATAGTCTTTTCTTTTTCCTCTATACTTTTTTAAAGAGATGGAAAGGTATCTTTGATGGTTAGTTACCATGGTACTAAATCAGTAAAGATTTCTGCACTAGAATCCTTCAATCTTGTTTCAATGCCCAATGTATAATATTCTTGGCTTTGACTGTTCAAGCTTATTTGGCACATGAAAATTAACACATAGACTTCTACAGAAAATCCCAACTGTTCCAGGAATACAGAAGTTAAACCGATGACTTGAAGGAATTACTTGAAGAAAATTATATGCCAGACTAAAGTTTGGTGCAGTGTGCTATTGGAAACATCAGCTCTCTGACAGGATGTCTAAGCTTGAGCAAAGGACACAATTTTTCCCCTGTGAATTTCAGTATCAAAACTTCCACAGCTCTTGACTGGAACGCTCTTAAGTCTGTTTTGGCATGTTAGCTAGTATACGAGCAGATGACAGTTCTGTTCACCTACATTTTTCCATGCACTTTCAATCAGAACAGCTGAGCTACAAGAAGCTTAGGCATCATCTTTCTAACAGTCCATAAACTACCAAGTAAAATAGGAGAAGAGTTAAGAAGGAAATAAAACCCTCTGAGGAAGGAGATGGAGGGGACTGAGCAATTCTCTGAAGACATATTTTTCTTGCAGTACACAGTTATTGATAGAGTCTGGAGTATACAGCAACAAAATACATATGTGCTGTCTATGAACTAAGTGATCCTTTGAAGGGATTTCTCTACTGTATCCAGAGCAGAGGATAAATTGAAACAGATGCAAAAAAATTCCTTTCTGCTCCACCTACACTGTGTAATTATGATATTACTGAAATAAGTTTTTATTTTATGTATTTGATTGAAAAGTGTCAGTAATATTTTTTAAAATTGGATTTAATAGCACAGATTTTTCTTTATGGTATTACATTCTCTTTCCTCTCCTCTCCTCTCCTTTCTATTCTTCATTTGTCTATATTATTTTGCCTTTTTTTGGTTTCTCTTTTCCATCTTCTTTCTGCCATTCATTGATATTATATTTTTGAATAACACGATTTATTTTAATTAAAGCCCCAGCATCATGAACTGTGTGACCACAGGATGACACTATAAACAAAACCGATTTCCTACAGTTTTGTACCTTTGTCTAATTCCTACTCACAAAAACCTACAATAATTGCAGGTTCCCCTTTAAACCTGAAAACATGAATAGAGAAGATACATCAGTACTGAGACTAGTTTCAATATGCAAGTACTAACCAATCAACCAGCTGCTATCCAGAAAAATTCATTGTGGTTGAGTACTGTCTACTTTCTTCTCAGAAAAGAAACCTTAGGAACTTTATTACTGGTATTTTTTCTCATGTGTATAATTTCTTAGCTTGAAGAAAAATTATAAGAATCATAACTACAATTCTATGATATCACCATCTGAAGAACAATTTCTGAATAACTGGGATTCAGGGTATCACTAAGCTGATAGCTGGGCATGCCTGTGTGCATATGAACACAGATGCCCTCTTTACTCACCTTTGCACCAGTATTGGAAATATTCTTCTGCCTCTCGCTCTTACACAGTCAGAAAACTCCCCTTCCCTTGTACAGTAAGTGCTACTACCTGCTCAGCCTCCCAGCAAGCAAGAGAAAGCTCCCAGTATAGGGAGGGCAGAAAACTGTTATTTCTCTGCAGACAAAATGAGCTGGTGCAGCCTTCCTACCCGTTGTCACTGCACAGCAGGACTACCCTGCATCTCAAGCAGTAAGACAACCACGGGGCAAATAAGTAATAAGCAGGGACAAAAGCTCAGCCAGGTATCCTTTCTGCACTGTCTCTGTCAAATAGCCGGTAGTTTTGTCCATCTATAGAGTAAAATGTAGGGACAAGACTCGGGTGAAGAGCAGCTCTACCTTGGAACACAGGATATAAATGTACCCATCTGCTTATCAAGTCCTTTTGGTTATTCTAGGAAGAATGCTGATAAATATATTCATACACAAAATAAACTATTGATTGTTGTTGCTGCTATGAAGGTTAGTTTCCCTGTATGAAGAATACTAAATAAACTCAGGAGTACACTTTGAGTCTCAGAAAAACAAAACAAAACCCTGCATGAAGCTGAGATTCCCTTATCCTATGGAAAGTAAGTGTAATACAAGTTTTACTCGTTCCACTGCATAGATTTTCAACAATGAATTAATTACAACTCACATAAATGATAGTAGAATTCACAAGGGAAATCAAGTAGTCCTTAATTTGTTGATTTTCCCCACTGATTATAGCACATTCCAGTGCTATAGTAATTGTCACAGTGAGCTTGTAAACATTTTCCAAGCCAGAATAGCCCTCGGTCCTCTCTTAGTCTAAGCAGAAAAAGTAGGGGTTTGTTTGGGACTGAAAATTACTGTGAAAAAGAAGAAAAAATCCAGAAGATAATTCCAAACAAAGAAAATAGGAAAGCAATAATCTTCTTTCATTTTTAACACCTTTCACCTTGAAACTTTCTAAAGCTCTTTCAAAATTATGTATCCAGGAGTAGCTTTACCAGTTGCTGAAAAGGAGTGGTACCCGAGAAGGCACACAGCAAGCTGCAAGAGAAGAGAGGACTTGCTGTTTTCTTCCACTGCAACCTTCCTCTCTCCCTCCTCAACACACACCCAGTACAAACACCTTTTGTGAAGAATATTTCAAGGCTGCTGTCCCATTCTCTTCCACAAATCCACTTTCAAGACCTTTCAACATTCTTTACAAGTATTTGACCATTTGAGACAGTTAATGCAAAAATAAAAATCCTTTTTCCCTTCCCATGCAGACTAATATCATGGTGCTGAAGTAACTTCTGCCATGCAGTTACATCATCTTTCACCTGGAACCTCCTCTCATCCTCCATGGAGGCCACCTACAGCAGCAGGTTCCCCCAGCAGTTTGGAGCACGTGGTATACAAGTGGTTTTACTAGTAAGGTCTAACTCACCAGCTCTTCAGGGCAGGACAGTTTTTCCATCTGGACATTTGAACCAGCTCATTCCACCGTGGCATCAGACGTGATGCCAACCTAAAAGGACAAAAACACTGGATTAATAATAAAGTTACATCTAGCTACAGTTTATTTATATGTAATATTAGATCATATAAAGATATTTCTTTATACAAGATACAATCCTGTCATTCAGTCCTTTGTCAAAAAAAAAAAGGGTTAATTTGCCAAATAAATTATTTTGTCCAAGGTCTAATAACACTGACATTCCTTTCACATAGAAGTGTTAATATTTTATTTATATTCTCATACTGTGTTCAAATCTCAGTCAAGAATCGGGTTCCCATTATGCCCTCTCAGCAAATAAAGAGACAATCCTTGCTAGGAATATGTACTGGCTAATTAATTTTTTTTAGGGATTTTCTCCTTTTTTTCAGGGTGCCTTTGTAAAAGTAGACCCTGCCAAAGACACTAACCTGGATTTTCTCTAAAGCTACCCAACTCTTTCTGAAACTGAATTTGCTTCACAAGTAGAAAGTAATAATTTTATCTTTTTAAACTTAATCCAAGGACACTTTTCCTTTCCTAGTACTTTAACCATGTACAGCCCATGAAGTCAACACACCAAGAGGCACTTCATTACAAGTCAAATGCAGGCCAATTAAAAAAAAGGAATGATATGAAAGGCACCAATACAGGTTAGGCATGGACGTGCTGCAAACAAGCTCCAAAGAGAAAGATCTGGGTGTCCTTGTAGACAGCAAAATGACAATGAGCAAGCAGTGTGCTCTTGTGGCCAGAAAGGCCAACGGAATCCTGGGCTGCATAGGGAAGAGCGTGGCCAGTAGGTCGAGGGAGGTCATTCTCCCCCTCTACTCGGCACTGGTGAGGCCACCACTGGAATACTGCATCCAGTTCTGGGCTCCCCAGTTCAAGAGGGACAGGGAGCTGCTGGAGAGAGTCCAACGAAGGGCAACAAAGCTGATTGAAGGACTGGAGCATCTCCCTTATGAGGAAAGGCTGAGAGAGCTGGGACTCTATAGCCTGGAGAAGGCTGAGGGGAGACCTTATTATCACCTATAAATATCTAAAGGGTGGGTTGAAGGAGGAGGGAGCCAAACTCTTTTCAGTGGTTGCCAGCGAGAGGATGAGGGTCAATGGGCTCAAGCTGGAACATAGGAAGTTCCACTCAGATATGAGAAAAAATTGCTTCACAGTGAGGGTGACAGAGCCCTGGAACAGGCTGCCCAGGGCGTTCTTGGAGTCCCCTTCTTTGGAGATTTTCAAGACCCTCCTGGATGCAGTCCTGAGTGACTTCCTCTAGCTCTGGGCAATCCTGCTTCAGCAGGGGAGTTGCTCTAGATGATCTCTACGGTCCCTTCCAACTCTAAAAATTCAGTGAAATTCAGTGAAAAAGAGCATCATACATGTTCCCTCACCTCCTACTCTGTCATTTGTGAGCCTTATCAAATTTCATTGGCAGACTGTTAGCACAGGATGTAAAATGCACAGAACCATTGGACAAACTAGCAAAGATCAAAAGATAAATCTTCAATTTTTATTTTTTTTACAGTCATAGTCAAATGAGGATCATTACGTGAAAGAATTGCAATCCAGGGGAATAAACGAAACCTTTATCCCTTTTGAAATGTCTTTAATACTCATCTTACCCACAGCACTATATAGGATCATTTCTCATGTAATAAGTTTAGAATAAGAGAACAGAGGAAAACTTCAAAGTTCTTTCATTTGTCCATAAACATTTTGGGGTGTTTACAAATCATGTAGCAGAAACCACAATGCTGTCACTGGAATGTGACCTGCCACTCTTTAAACTATAAGAGAGACCTGCAGTGAAGATATCCCAATTTCCCTTTCTCTCCAGCAGAAGCTTTTCACAGCTTTCCTCATAATTGCACATAAATTATGTAATTCCTTCAAAGACAAGCTGTCCAAAAGACCATATTAACAGCTTGTGCATCTTCTTTTCTTTCACCTGCTGTGCTCTTCTCTGGACCAACATTCACCTCCTAATGTGATGACTACACAATACTCCTTTCTTGGATTTTTCTTTGTTTGATTCAATCTTGATTCACTATGATGAGATTTCCTCTTCATTAATTATCCTGAATTAATGGCAAGCAGTCATAGTGTAGTACCCAGGATCTATCATCAACAGCCAAGTAATAGCAGGAATCCTGACTTCACACACCCGCCTCTTACAAGATACAAGAGAGCAGAAATCTAAATAAATTCTATTGAAGTTATGCCTACGTGCAGCAGCTCATGGTGCAAAGACCATAAGGACTGAAGTCTTGCTATAATCAGTTGCAGCAAGTGCCATTTCATGGTAAAATTTTAATTCATTTGACCTTGCTTTTGATGTACAACAGAGTCCTCAGTGTATCCTTCTCTTTTTGACTGCTGATTGTTTTTGAATCAAGAATTTGTAACACAACTGATTTTTCACTGACTTCTCTCCATTATGGTTTCTCAGGTGAGGCAGCAGGCAGAGAGCAACTCCACTCTTTCTCTTCTAGCTTAAATTTGGACACCCTTCTCCCAGCCTGTTGCAAGCTCTCAACAAACTCTGCCATCTCCAGCTTGGAATTTCCCAGAATTTCCTCCTCCAGTGCAGGTGGATGTCTGCTTCCGTATCACCTACAGCAGCTCCACTGAGATAGGGCATTGTCAGTGCATCACCTGGTGCTGGGCCAACATATTCACTATATACAAGTCTGTACCACAAAAGGAGGGAGCCTGTCCAACCTCATTATCCTGGACTCCATCATTTGCAATTATGAGACACATATCATAGTCAGGGAAAGCTAAGGAACTTACATAATTTACATGCACTCATGAACACTAGTTAGACTTCCTCCTAAGCTACTTACGAATTTAAGTCTGTGAGTTTGGAATTAAATACTGCTTTGGAAAAAGGAGCATTGCCCGAAAATAACAAATGAGAGATTCTAATACAGAAAAATCAATGATAGTTACCACAAAATCATGCTTTCAGGAAAATGAGCCCACTATCTCCTGCTGCATGTAATCAACTGTTAGATATGTAGCAACTCCCTACTTGCAACATAGCCAGCCAATATCAATATTAATTAGAGTTGAGGAAGCAGCTCATAACAAAGAATTCATTTGATGAGTTCCACATATTTTGCAAATGTCACTGCTCTCTTAAATTTATAATGTTTCATTATTTCACAGAATATATACTTTCTTGCCAGCTAACTAGTGTTGAAATTGTTACTTAATTAATTGTGGTTTGTCACAGAGATCATTTAAGAAATCTTCTCTTTCAATTTTGATTTGTATGTTATAAACAACCCCTATAAAATGCAATTGTTAAATGGGTTTATTGGGAGAACAGGAGCTTTCAAGATGAAAGTGAACATTCTGTGAACATATGCACACACATATTTTGACTAATTGGGGAAAATGCACAGAGAACAGAACGATATGACCAAAAACAACACACTAAAATGCTGAGCAATATTCTCAGGAAATTTTGATTGCATTTAATAGTATACCAATGCCAGCCATATTCCAATGAACAAAAATTAAACTGTCAAAGGAAGGAAATACCTGCAAAATAATGTTTCTCAATTGCTTTACTGTTTACAAGGTCTTTCACAGCCTCTGAAGGCCTGCCAGGGAATCCTAGAGATCGCCAGGAAGCCAGAGGCAACTGCAGAGAAGCCCCTTATCTCTAGGCCAGCTCTTAGTCACCATCATTTGCTAATTGGCAATATATTCCCAAACGATTCACAGTACAGATTTTGTAACTGAATTGAACATTGCTGTTTAATCATACTGAAACCACAGAAGTACTTTCAGGCAGGGCTTGGAAAACCTTTAAAGCCTTATGTTGCATTACATTTCCTAGCAGACCTCGTTCAGTGGAGAATGTCCATGTCTTTGTCCTCTTTGTCTTCTCCTCAATGCCTGTCTCATCCCCATACTTGGACTTCAGAATGTGAGGTATGGGCAGATGAGTAAACTTCCCAGAAAAGGCTTGCAGAGGGGAAAAAAATAAGGATGGGAAAGAGCATATAATGCCTAAGACATCCACTGATTTCAAAAAGAAAGTCAAATACACAGGAGCGAATTCTACCAGAGCACAAACACTTTAGAAATGTAAAGTCTTGCAATCACAGTCTACCTTACTAAGTATTTGACTTGTTCCAAGATTTAAATAAAAATATCAGTGCTGAAAATGTTTTGTACTCTGTTTATATTTGAGAATACTCAGCAGCATTTTAACATTTAGAAAAACTACAGTTTTCAGTCAATTTTTATTTTGAATAAAAATATCCTACATCAGACAGCAAAGATTTCTCCTGCACTATTGATAAAACTTTTTCATAAAAGACAACTGCCATTTATAAAAAATGGACTCAAATATATGTATTCTTCTCAACTCCTCACATCCTAAAGCATTCTGCAATTTATTTCCCCACTTTCATCTACTGAGATTCAGAGCAGCCATGGTGTGATCATATGTTTTTTTAAGAATAGCTGATGAATACCTGAAAACTCTCCCACTGTGGGACATTCTGTTTTCTCAGGATTGAAAAAAGCAGCCAGAATGACACATTTTCTATTTCTAAAAATAAACGGAAAGGCCAGAGAAATCAATGAAAAAAAAAACACTGCTAACACAGCACAGAACACAGAATACCAATTACATTTTGGCAATGTGACTAATGAGAGAGCCAGCTAATTACCTGATTCTGATAAACTTTTTAGCAAATAATAATCTTATGGATAATGCTTATTTCCTTTCTAAAACTTGCCATCTTTCATAATGAAAAAGTATAATGAATAACATATGAAAAAATCCCTCCCAACCTAAGTGAGATATTGGTTCTTTGCTGTTAACCATCTGAAGACACAACTAAGTGGATTATTGCTGGATAAGGAAACTGGGAACAGGTTGATCTTTTTTTCTGTATTGCCTAACATGAGAAGGTAATTTAATTTACATGGTCTTTTCTGCAAGGATTTCCTACATTTTCCTGCTCTCTTGTCCTGTCTCCTGGGAGACAGGAAGGGATCTCTCTGTAACCCCCACTTTTTTGCACAGGAATTCATTTCCACATCCAAGGCTTCCCTCCTAATTTGATAATTACCAAATACCACAAAATGAAGAGAAGATTAATTCAATCAACACATGCCATTCCAGAGAGATGAGAGTAAGGGTAAGATTTTGCTTTTGCATGTCCCGGTGCTCTACTCTGATCCATGAAGTCAGATATATAGGAATAGTTCTACCAGTTGGAGGATTTTTCAAAGCACTGTGGATATCAGCACAGATCTGCTGCCTTTATTTCTACAGGTGTTGTAACACTGGGGTACAAACATTCTGATCTACAAAAAATACTTTTTCTCATGTCTCATTCAAAGGCATAAAATTCATTCTTCTGAATAACTTGTCTCTGATAGGGATTGACTCATCACTAATCCACAGGCAACACCCCCTCGCCCTGGCCTGGGAATGGGTGTGATTGAGGAAGCAGGGACCAAGCCCAAAGTGGTTTGAAGCAGAAGCTTCTAGACGGGCAAGTAGAAGCTCTGAAAACCTCAATTATTACTCATTTCTAAATGTTATTAAAATTAAACCTAACTCAAGTTGCAGAAAGGACATGTAATACAACGTTTTACTTTTAAAGCATGAAACCTCTTTGTAAATAATATAGTTCCATCATTGCTTTGTATCCCTCTGTCTTTATCCCCTTGCTGATTTTGGGTGTTCTTTGTGCATGTTTGTGCAGCGTATAGCACTCTGGGATCCTGCTCTATGGCAGGAACATCTAAGTAGCGTTTTCCTAATACACTTCATACTGTGGCTTCTTGGATATTTAAAGAACACTGCAATTCTCTTTTATTTCTGTCTGTCTTAAAAAATGAGATTTCACTGAGCTGGCAAAAACAATTTAGAGTAGATATTACAGATCGCTATGCTTTTTTATCACGATAAAGATTCTAAACAGCAACTGTGCATGAAAGGCAAGGAACTTCAGTAGAAAACTTGCCCTGCATGGTAAACAAACAGCTGTTTATCATTGGCCTAATTACCAAGTTAATGAGATACTAATTTCTATATTCATAAAGTATGCATGAGCAAGCATAAGCGTATGCAAAGCAGAGCATAGTGACAAATTTAATAAATAAAATAACAAGGTATTGGTAAATAAACATTAATGATCTTTAGACCTAAGAATCAGGTTATGTTTTATGGGAAGCTTGCATGAGCAAGACATAATTCTAGTAAGTCTAGACGTTTGTATATTAACAGCATCCAATAAGCACAAAGTACTTCATTTACAAAGGAAAAATAGCAAATGTACAAATATAAACTGGGGAATAACTGTGCTGGCAGCAGCACTGAAGAGAGGCTTGGAAGTTACAACACAGCACCAAAATAAGTCAAATTAATAATATGCAGGTGCTGCAAGAAAAGGAAAATTTTCTGGGAGGTCGCCTCTAAGTACAAGTGGTAATTCTACTCTCCTCTGACCATGTCACAGCTGAAGTGCTTCATTAGGAAAGAGCTAGAAAAATTAGGAAGGATCCAAAGTAGAAAAACAAAAATGCTAAGAGGTTTGGAAATGCTAATAGGCTTTGGAGAAAGGTTGAAGAAAGTGATTTTTTCCATTTAGAGTGTAAAAATCAGAAGAGTAGACTGTAAATTCTTCAATTACATAAAATATTGTAATGAATATAATGACTGATTTTCTCCCTGCTTCCCTGAGGAATTATGAATACTCACTGACAGCAGCGGGGACATAATATATCAGGAAATCATTCTCAATAGTCAAGCACTGGACATCTAAGCACTGGAAGAGCTTATCTATGAAAGCTCTGAAACCCTTGCTACTGGCAGGTTTTTAAGAAGCCGTATGACAACCATCTCCCAAGAGATTCTTGCATGAGAGCAGAAGGATGAGATTGAATAGATGGCTCTTTCATTTCTTTTCCAGTCCTTCACTTCTGTGATTGGCCATTCTTTGCTGATTCTGTATATATGAAAAGTAGAGGGAAATAGCTCCCTAACACCTACCAGCTACAAAACCTGGAATATACCAGCCTCCTCAGCCATACATTCTTGTGTTCCACCTCTGAGGAAGCTGTGTAGTTTTCAGGAATATTACCTTTGAGGTATGATCTGCTCCTTGCATATATAGATAGTTGTGTGAACCATGCTACTGAGACAGCAGAGTCTCAGCGTCCGAATATCAGTTCAGGAGTTCTGTCTTGCTGAGTGGTGCAGGTGTTTCAGTAGGATGATCAATGTATTTCCACAATTGTATTGACGACCATGAAAAATGAACAATGTGAAATGAAATGGTGTGAGCTCAGGATCATGTCAACTCTGAGAACTTTTGGCCTGGCAAAAACATGATAAAGAACAGCTCTTAAAAAAAGGTGCTGTTTCCCTTTTTTATCCACTCCTCCCAAATTTGTTTTAAAAATAATATATGATAAACTGACACTGAGTACAACATTACAAATCCTGGCCTGTCAGGGTAATCCTGACAGCAACTGGCTACCATATGCCTAAAAATAGTTTGGAGTTGTATAAAATGCTAGAATTAGGGCTAGTTTTATCTTTGTCCTTGCCCTTTCTAAGGAAGGATGAGCAGCCATGGGTCCTGCTTACCTGGAGATGGTAACTGCACGGCAAAAATTATTTAACTAAAAATGAGATTTCGGTTGCATTGCAGATGATGGTTTTGACATGATTTTCTTTGGGAAATCCAGAGCTCCATATCACCCGTTCTTATCCTTTATCCAGGTTTAGCCTCCTTCTTTAGGACAAAGGAAATTCAATTCCCTCTTCTGCTCCCAGGGGAAAGGAAAAGAGAGTAAATCTATGCCTCTCACATGCTGAGGTGTTACTGAAAAGTTGATAACCTCAATAATCTATTTCTATTTTGTTCAGGATTTTTACTATTTTTTGGTTTGGCTGCTAAACTAAAAAATATGCTACGCACACAGATCTATAAACTGTAGTTTATGGATTCTCACATAATTAGCTACCTACTTACAAGTAGCTGCATTTTTTTAAAAATTATGTGACTAATGGTAGTTAATAATGAGGTGTTGGTAGTTTCTTCATAGCTTCAGCTGAAACAAGCTCAGTATTACAACCTTTTTTTCTCCCTGTCAAATTCCACCCTTATTAAAAGGACATTGCATCCTGGAAAAAATCTGGAAATCAGTCAGATTTATTTTTCTAACCATCAGCATCATTTCAGTCACAGCCCTGTTTAAAGTAAAGCTTAGACAGTGATATTTTTTTTTGTTAAAAACTTAAAATCTTTTTTTCAGTGCATATTTTGACTCAGAGAAAAGGATTTAGATACCATACAACAATTTACACATATAATGCATTTTGTGCTCTGGAGAAGTCCCACAAATTTCTTAATATCTTGTTGAACTTCTAAGCTTTATTTCATTAAGATTTTACTTATGGAAAAAAACAGAGAAGCTTCTAGACTTTATACTTTACACCTACATTTATGTGGTATTTAGTCAAGTAGGTAACAACTGGATAAACATCAATAAATTATTCCAAACTTTTTCACTTTCCCTTCAACCTTTAGGACATTTTTATCTTAAGTGAAAAAAAAAATCATACAGAAACACTTTTTAGATTCCTATCATACTGTTAGACAGAAAGACTTTCTAATTTTTAAAGTCCAGTTCTGGTTTCAATGTGACGGTGTTCATTCTATATTTTTTGATGTATGGAAGTCTTGTTTTCAGCCATGCCACAGCTTTCATGACAGAAGCTACTAGAAAACATTTACTTGTAAAAGATGGAATTGATCTTTACTGGTTGTTGCAGCTGTCAGGGTCTGAGGGATTTCTGCATTTATTTTTTTTCCCCATTTCAAAAGGTCTCTAACACAAAGCTTTTATTAAAAAAAAAAAAAAAAAGTAAAAGTATATTTCTCTGTCTTTACTGGTTTATCTTTTCATTCTTTAGGCTGCCTCCTAGTGATCAGAAATTGCCTTTCTTGCCCCATTCCCTTCAAAACTTTAACTGAATTTAATACAACCATTCCTCAACTTAATCGAAGTTCTAAACTTGAACATCATTGATCACACTAATATTTCATATTCTTTTCTCTTTCACTTATTTCCTTCTCAATCTTAAATAAACTGTTGAAATCACAGGAACAATATAATTTTAGACTTAAATCCCCCCCAAACTATTTACAGCATCACCAGCTTTCAAATGAACAGTTCGTTCCTGTTCTAACTGTTCTTCTGGTTAGGAAGATGACATGGAAATTTTAGAGTAGTCACATTTCTGGCTATTTCTACGTGTCTCACATTTTCCAAAGTTAATTTTCATAGTTTTATGTCTTACGTGAGATTTCCAGTGGAGTGGGCACCATCTTCCTACTCGTCAGCAGTAGCTCATTTTTATTCAAGGTATTTGGTATTTAGTCTCCACAGTTCCTGCCTCAGCTTAGCACCATGAAGGATCCTGCACAACCTCCCTAAATTCTCCTAGCTATTAGACTGCTTTCTGCTTCTTTTGAGAAAGTAAGGCCTGTCACCAACCCAGCATCACTTCCATCTCAACCATCCTCCCCCTGCCTTCAGTCAACTGTCAGTCTGCTGCCATTTCCTACAGCCTAGATGAAGCTACTACCAGTCTTTTCCATATAAAAAAAACAGTAAACCTAATTACTCGACCAGACCTGAAGTACAGTAGTAGCGACTGTCAGCCATTTGTATATAATTGTCTGTAGTGTTGGAAGAGTGAGCCTGTGTCTCCAATGTGAATTTTCTGACATCAATGAGTGTCACCAGGACTCAGACGCAGCCCTCTGACATGGGTCCATGCCCCCTTATGCTCTTCCCATGGTAGCTTGTGTGAGAGCCAGAATTTGGCCCATGGCGGCTGTAATACTCAGTTCCCCTGTGCCAGATTCCCTGCCTCCCAACTTCTATCATCTCACTACTTAAAGCCATATGCTTTGTTGTGAAGTAGAAAGAAACAGTGGTGCTGTGCTGACATGCTGAGAGATGTTTGCACTTTAGCAGGAAGGGATGGAAATATGTAGATGGGCCTTCCCTCACCTCAGAGAATCAACAATGGATAACATTAAAGCACGGATCAATATGCAATCTGCCACAAGTGTCTTGTGGCTTATTCAGACCTTGGCAAGGAAGAAAGAATTTCCCTCCTTTGCTTTAGGGAAAGTGGTGATATAAAAACAATAGTCAAAACCTCATCATCCAACCATCTGATATTGATCCTTTCATGTCAGCCAGTGCTCTGGATTCTCCAAAAAATCAACACTCTGTTTCCAAGAATTGATCCTATGCAGTACAAAACTATCACACCAGCCTGTCTTAAAACATACCTTTTCCAAAATGTACAGCAATAAAACTCTAACTCCCTGTGAGGAAAGAGGGGGGCTAAGACACGCTCTCCTTCTTCTGATATGTTGTCGAGAGTCCAATCAGGTTGGTCTCTCCATGGACCTCAGTGGAGCCTAATCAAGATACAGTGGTTCACAGAACTGGAGCAGCTCATGGAGCTACAGCCCTTGACTGCAAACCCATTCAATGCAGGGATTTCATTCATCCATTCTTGTAACACACTTAACGTTTGCTCCTTCTCTTATCCAAAATTGCCCCTTGTCCTCCCCTAAAATCACATGAAATTAATTCACAGACAGTATCTTGATTTTTAGTCCAAGACCTCCACACAAGAAAAATCCTCTGTCATGGTAAAACAAAATAGGAGAATACACAGGGTGTGGGAATTCTCACTTTTAACCTACTCCTGACAAAATAAGTTAAACTCAATGTCCCTGTTGTTCAGAATCATATTTAACAGGTATTTGAAGTGAGGCCTAATTCTGAGAGCTCAGGATGACACTTTTCAAAGTGTATGTTTTTCTGCTTTCTGGCACACAGGAGGGTCCCTGTACACACTGATGGCTGTTTAGCTGGGACATTAAATATCCTCTTTTCTCTCTGCTTGCAGCCTTTTATTTGTCTCTTAAATACAGCAGTACATTTTTCATAGCCTCCTGCACGTGAAACAGATTTCTCTGTGTACTAATCTTGTTTCACTAACATTACAATAATTTAAAGTCATACTGGTAAATCTTCTGTTAAATACCTTGACAGCTGAGAACAGACAACACCATAGTACTAACAAGTCCCTCTAAAAGACTTAAAATCTCTCCCAGGTGTGACAATAAATATTAGTTATTGTTAATTTAATAATTTTCTCTTAGTTTGTATATTCAAGTTAATGCCAATCAATCAAGCTTGGCAAGTTTGAAAGCTTGTTTAATTTCTTAAATTCAGAAAGTAGAATCCACAAGATGGAAAGAACAGTATCCATGAATTAAAAGTGAACCATAGATATCAACATAATAATATGAACAGGTTAGCTAAAGGCTTGCATAAAAAATCTGCATTAAGTGAGAGAAGAGTGAGCTAAGAGGGCAATGCGATTTGGCTGGGATAGAATGAAGCAGCCTGAAATGGCTGTGAGACTGCAGGATTGCAGGTTTTCCTTCCTCAATCATGGAAAGTCTGGAAGCTTATCTACAGGATCAGCTTCTGTAGTGCAGGAAGATGCTTTGTTAAATTAGCTGCATAAAAATGTGTGCCTGACTGAAAACTAAAAGAAAAAAAAAGACAAACAAACAAAAAAAACCCACAAGCAAAATCTTTGATGTAAAATTTTCCTCCTTTGATTCATCATTAGATTTTGCTGGACTGAGTAAGAACCCTTGAAATCACAGGCTGAGACCACTGTGCCACAGATGGGGAGACCTTCCTGAAATGGAAGAAAAGATGGCCTAATGCAATGCCACAATCTCCAAGGGCACAGGTATCCCAAATAATGAGTACTAAGGGCTCCCAGTGAAGCCAGTGAGAGCTACAGGTGCTCGATACCAAACAGAAAGTCAGCTCACTTTTAGTCACACGTGAATTGAGGAGGGGAGCTTCAGGAAGCAAGATCTGGATATTTGTCTCTTTTATGAGATAAAAGCCAAGGGATAGGGAGGAGGCTTGAACAGATTACAATGAAAAGTCTCTTCATTTTCCTTTTAATGCAGGGGGAAGTGGTCTAGTTTTAATATCGCCTCTGTTTATTATTTTTGTTTTCAGACAATGTTCCTCTGGGGCTTAATAATCTTCAGAGAATCACTGCCTGGCAGTGGTGAGTGAGCACTGTCCCAGAAGACACAGAGCAGAATTGGTGGGAGAGTCATTGTCCCAGTACACTCCATCAAAGGCAGGTTGTGTGCAGGTGTGAATTACACAAGAGGAAGTTTATCCATATCTTCTAAAAACCTCTGTTACCCTATAGGCTGCTTCCACTCCCTCAGTGGCCTCCCTGTGACCTGCTCAGTGCAGTTTATCTGAGGTACAATTAATATACTTGCGAGCTGGTTGGTTATTAATTTGGCTTCATGAAAGCCTTCTTCTGTTACAGTTGTTCACTAAAAAGTGAGAAAATCAAGTGCACAATAACAATTTGGCAACTAGTCAGTAAGTAATCCACGGATAAACCATTTCTATTATCTGACTTGATCCATAGATGCTGGGATGCAGGGAAGTTTATTTTCATCCTTCTTTGGGAAAGCAGTAGCCTGCAATGGCAGAAGATTGCAATGAGTGCTTCTAGCCATCCTCTCTGTCAAGGAGGGACTGCCCCCTATCCCTGTGGGCACATCTACAGGGCTGCCTGGGCAAACTTCTTTTTCAAAGACTGTTTATAATCTGTCATGAGGAACACAGCTCTCTTTCCCTATGGACTATAAGAAAGGAAAGACACTTCTCAGCAGTTAGAATATAAAAAGTCTTTTGGCTCACCCACAAAGTTTAGGGGAAAAATGGTTCTTCAAGTCATCCTTTTCCCCTCTGGTACCATGTTGCCCAACACATACTGGTGAATAGTCATGTTACTCAGTTCTCAGTAACTCAGTTACTCAGTAACTCAGAAGTTACTCAGAAGTTCCAGGTTAGTAGGTCTGATCACTGCATTGTACAACCCCTGACTGTCATTTAGGGAGCTTTTCTGGTTTTGCATTTTTTCTATTTGCTGCCACATTTGTCAGTGAATTTCAAAAGACAGTTATAATTATTTATAGAAGGTGATGGTTTACTGAATTTTTTTCCATTTATCTTGCCAGAGATCTTGAGGGAGTAAAATTGCTTTTAGACCAAGCTCTGGCAATACAGTGTGCAGCACGGGTTACCTGAACATTATCTAAATAATAATAGTATATGTCTGGCAAAAAGCCAACAAAGGTAACGCAGGCTGAGTCTGTCTGCAGAACAGTAACAATCTAATGACTAAAACTGAGAAATGCAAGGAAAATCTGGGACCCCCAGCTACAATTAAGGAGTAAGCAGGCCAAGATGCAGAGGAGTATCCCCAGAGGGAGACAGGCAAAAGAATGATTAATATCAGTAAGTGTTATACTTGATAGGACCAGTCGCAGAGACTGCACTAGAGATTCTAAAATGGGGGCAGGGGCATAGGGTTGCACATAAGGCTCAGAAGTGTTATTATGTCCAGGTACCACCTAGATCATTGTAAAATAGTACCTTTAATGATTGCACCATGAGCTGTCCAAGAATACACAGGCATGGAAAGCACTATGAAGTTTGTTATGCCAAAATTGCTGCATTGCTATTAAAAACACAATTCTTACAGCCCAAACTCCTCTCTGGCTACTACAACAAAAGCATCTGTTCAGTGTTGCTACTCAAGACAAGACTGTCTGCCCTTTATGTGAATAAGGTTTTTGGAATAAACAATCAGGATGATTATGCTTTCCACTGCTGCGGGGATTTTTATTTACTTCTACAGCATATTAATATAGACAAGAAAAAACCCAGATAAACATTTTTTTGGTTGTATTAGATGGCAAAAGTATATAATTACATCACTCAGAATCTCATCAGCTCCCATCAGTCTAAGCTACTTTATGAACATATTTATAACTGCTGAATATAGAGCAGTTACAGGAAAACATTCTCCTTTCTGAATGCATCTGCACATTTAGTATGGTCTGATCTAATTAAAGTCACTTCCATTAAAGTCAACTGGAGTATTTCTACTTCAGGTTAAGGCAAAGACACAACAGGCATAAGAGAACCCCAGTTCCTAGAGCCAAAGCTTCAATTTTAACCAAATAAGAGTATTTCTGGAAGTGATCTGAAACATGACCTGAATGCAAACCTCAGCTGAGACAGCAAGCTGTTTGGCTTTATTTTCTCAGTAGGAATCAAAAAACTTCCTATTTAGTGTGGGGTATCATGCAGGAAACTGTACTGTAAACAAACACCATTTGGGGGCAAGAAATTAAGGGGGGGAAAAAAGATCGAAGCTCCATGTTCCATTATTTACAGGCAGTTAAAACTGATCCCAATATTTTTCTGAAGTACTTTGCTTTCTGGGAGAGACAGTGATGTATTTTAGGGTCTCCTGTGCCCTGAAAGCTTTATCAGTGCTAATATCTGGAAGACAATGGAAAGTTAAAAAAAGAAAACAAACCATGGATGCAGTTTGATAAAGCTATTAAGATAGACTATTGTTTTTTAATGGAGAAATACAGAAAAGATATGAAGCACTTCAGAAGTGAAAAGTTAACATGACAGGCAAGTTTAACAGGCTTAATTCATAATTCCATATTAAATTCATATTGATTTTTATCTCACCAATGATCCCTTTATCTAAACAACCTTTGACTGTCAAAAGCCTGGGGACACTGCCAAAGACCATTTCATTACTACATTCAGTAGGAATTGTTAAGTCTCACAAATATAACTAGTTTATGTTTATTTCAGGACAAAAGGCACAATTAAGTATTGCAGCTTCAGCCAGCTGGGCAGCATAATTTATTTCAGAGATTTTTGCCTCTTTCAGAGATTTGCCTCTTTGTCAAGAGGCAAAATACCTTTGCTCATATGACAGAGAATACTTAGCAAAAGTTTTTAATAGCTGAGCAGAAACTACACACAGTATCATCGACTTCAAAGGCCTTTAACTTACTTATATTGAAGGAGAAGCTTTGTCTAACATGCTGGATTTGTTTTCTTTAATGGAAAATCCATGGAATGTGTCTATTGACCAAATGTCAAGGTAAGTACAGATGGAGATATTTTCTTTACATTCTAAGGCAGATTTTTCAATGAGAGACTTAATTTTAGGTGTCATTAGAGTGGAGTAGTTAGTGACAAAGCAAGTCCTTTGTTTTAAATAACTAAGTTCGAGAATATCTTTTAATGGAGTTGATCTGATCTTCAGTTTTCAAAGTTAGGCAGGTAGAGAGCATATATATGTTATATGTCTAGAGGGTTGATCACAGAGATTAAAAAAGAGAAACAAACTTGGAGCATATTAAGAAGATAGAGTAATTCTATTTAAGGAATTCAAACTTGTAAAGGCTTTAATGACAATTTAACATTACTTTCCAGGACACATCACTATCTTCCATTTTCTTTCTCTGTCCACTGCTAATAAAACATTCATAACATTAAGTACACAGGCAGAATTTGAAGGAGATGTAATTAACTGTGTGGCACAGCAGAAGAAGGAGAGTTTCTCTGGTTCCTCCAGAAAGAGAAGGAGCGCCCAACTAGTTATATGAGTTGTGAGCAGGAGGAAGCCATTTTATCCTTGAAAATACCACTGTGGAGTGAACAAGAACTATCACAATAGTGACACAGACTGGACCAGCATTTCACACGGAACAAGAAGGAAAAGAGAACTGGCACATGAAGACCAAGCACCAAAATGGATACAAGTTGGTATAGCACTTTTATCTACAAGTAGAAAAAATCCTCTTTCTCTTCCTGCTTGTCCTATTTATCTTACATTTGAAGGGATTTCTGAATTTAGGATATTTTGCCTTTTTTTTTTTCCTTTGTACTAAATATGAGTTAAATTTTAGTCTTACCAACAAAAATTAGGTAAACAAACATGTAAGACAGTGAGCAGAATGATTTGCATTCTTACACAAGCACATTACACAAGCCATATTTACATCTAAGCACCACAAATAAATAATCCTAAAGAAATAAGGAAAAATATACAAAGTACAATTGGAAGGCTGCCTCCCTCTTCTATGCACACATACACACATACTTCTACACACCTACAGTTCTTGATAGCTTTAAGTCAGTACTTCTTTGTAATTGCTCTAGCCTAATTATTTTAGTTACACACTAAACTATCAACTTTTCCACAATTTCTGAGTAGCATGATTTTCTAAAACTTTCCACCAGAATAGAATGTAACTCATGAGTCTTTACAGCAGGGAAATATCCTACTCTGACATTGTCAAAAATTACATAAGACAATTTTGCTCAGAAAGGAAGGATATCTCATGCTTAAGACTGGATTGATAAAAGAAATTGGGTTGAGTTCCTGAGTATTTCACAGCCTTTCATTATGGCCTGAGGCAAGTAGTTTAACCTCCGTGTATCTGCTTGCTATGACTAAAATGAGTATAATAACATTTTTTTCCTTTATTTTTTGTCTGCCTTGCCTTTGGGTATTCTCCAGCAAGGCATGTTTTTCACTTTGACTTCAGTCCTGCTAAAGTGCACACACACTTCAACAGAACTACCCACGTACTCACTGTTGCACACATTTAAGGCAACCTGCTGCACTGGGAAAAGCACCCACTATAACAACGCTTCAAAAATACTGTGATATGTCTAAATAATGCCTATTTATCAATATCCTCCATGGATATCATGTACCGATTTTTATAAAGAAGTTATTAAAATATTTATGCCACTGATATTCCTAACTTATAAAAAGAAGGAGTATAGAATTACAATTGAGAACTGTGATATTTTAGAAGTACTCTTGAGGTTCATTTCAGTGGTTTCATATACTGTAGCGACATTACATGGGCTCTAAGTATGCAAGAGCAAGGCTCTAATAGGTCTATAAGTACTAAATATCTTAGAAAGTGACCAAAGAATCATTCATTCAACAGGTCTAAAATGTCTTGCAACAACTACATCTTGCACAGCAAAACCTAAAAATTTTACATCTGGTGTTTTGTCAACACTGTGTGTAATCACCTTTTTATAGAGAAAAAAGACTTCCTATAATGTAAGATTTTAAGTAGTTATTATTGGTGAAATACTATTACTTCACTTTATTGATATGACTAATTTAATGTGTGAAAAATAACACATTGTAGGAATCATTCAGCTCCTGCAGCAGCAGAAAAGGTGTTTCCATGAAGGACATTTTTTCAGACTAAGGAAAAATGAACGTGGGATGTGTCTCTAGCCTCTGGGTAATTCCTGACCCAGAATATGCATTACTGTATTTTTTTTTTCCTTCTTTTCTTATAATTGGCTTAGTTTGTAAACAAACTGCAATATCATGAAGAGCAGTATTTAGTATTTATTAAATAACATCTATTCACAAAACCAATTTCCTACTTGACAAGGACTCTACCACTGGCCATCATTGCTGCTGCTACTAGATTCCTCTGGTGTTTCACTGCTGGTTCAAGCCTGCTGTCCACACAAGCATTTTTTCCTCTATCCTTCTCCTGGGCTACCTCAAACCAAACGTCTTTTGTCTCTCCATTTTCAGTGCCCCATAAAACAAATCTGTTGTCAATCTGAGGACACTTGGAATGAACTTAGCAGCGGATTCCTTGACCTTTTTAACACATGGGGGTCAAAAATCACCATCAGCAGTTGGAAAGAAAAATGTGAAAGATCAAAGTCTTCCACTCCCACTACTGTTCTTGTTTTCCTTTGTTGATATGTGCACTGCTGACAGAAACCAGCAATTTTTATCTCAAAAGTGCAAATATTTGATAGGAAACTGAGGCCAGATGTATAAACCTAAAACAAACAGCAAATATTTCTGTGATTCTTTTAACGCCACTAGAAAAGGTCCTTTTTAACAAACAAAATCTTTCTCCTAGAGGGTTTGTAAATCAAACATTGTAGCTTTTATTAGTTGATAGACTGTTGATACTAAATAAGAGCTGACTTTAAGCCCAAGAGCAACTGCATAGACTCCTTTCATTGTTAAGCTGAGATACACAAAAAGCAAACAAGATAAATCATGAAAACTTTGCTTTGCAAAACTATTTCATTATAATAATAATATAAAACATTTTGGTAGAATAGGCAAAGGTGGTTTTTTTTTAAAATCATTTTTTACTATGTCTCTCTGCAAATCTATATCTTAGAGAAAATTATTAATTTACTTCAATTTCCTTGAAATAAACATTTTCTTTTGTTTCCAACTATTATTTTTCTCTGCTGACCTTTATGTGGCCCAAATTTTAAGGAAATGCAATGAAAATGCCTCCAAGTATCTTAACAGCTCCAAATTGTTTATATTCCAAACTGATTCTGTCCCAAATCAAATGTCAATATATATTTGGTCTTTTAAAGAGGCACATCATTCTATTTCAAATACGTTCAGAGAAGTACTGGAGAGAGAGAAGAGTAAGAGTACAGAATAAAAAGAACATGAATTTGGTCTCCAGTTGTACTAATTTGTCTTGGAAAGCCAGACACTGAATTCCCTCAGCTATTGCCTTAGTTTTGCAACTCAAGACAAAATTGAGTGAGTATAAGGTGTGAAGGTGCCACTGAGGAAGTAGCTGATAAAATTTTAGGGCACCTATCACAGTACCAGCAAGGTCCTCTCTGATACAATTTTTAAAGTAAATTCCTGTATTTCCTTAAACCATTTTCCTCTGCACTACTGTCACATGGAGTGTCAAAGTCTCTAAATGTGCTAATAACCCAGGGATCTTATTTATGTTCAAATAAGAATTCTATGGACACAATTATAGTTAAGCTGACTATGCATGAAAATAGCATAATTTAGGACTGAGGTTTGTCAACGATTTTTTGTTTGGTGGCACAAATGTCCTTGGGAGAAGCCAAAGCCTTTATTTATGCTCCTTACCCTCTTGTTATAGAAACTAGGAAGATGCTGCATTCCATCTCCAAGTGACTACTGGTAAAGACCAGTGTGTGTTTATAAGTCAAAGTATCAAAACACGGCACATGTTGAAAATCACTAGATGATTTATCAACTAACCAAAATATCTGAACAACTCCTTAGAGAATCTTAAGGCAGAAGCAATTTCCACACCAACGTAATCAATCCCCGCTATGATTTCTATGATTTGATGTTTTTAGAGAATTTTGATCCAGTCTTAATTCCCATAGCTTTACTATCTGCATGGTATTTTTATGAAATGTAATTTTATCCCCTCTGCCAACCTGTTAAATATTGTCATGGGAGGATTTATTAGTTTCCGTGACTCCAGACAATACTTTATTCTCCCTGAGTTTTCAGCTGGCAGAGCCAAGTTCCTAATTTTATCAACTGAACACACTGAAACCATTTTAATCTACCTGTTCTGTGACTCAAGAGCTACATTTGCCTTTCAGCCCCCAGCAGACAACCTCTTTCGCACAAAGAGAAAAAAAAAGTTTTTCTGTGTGATGTAAATCTCTGTAAGTTAAGAACTCTAGGTAGTGCTCCCCAACTTTCTAGTAAGTAAATCCTTCAGAACTATGAACATCTACAATGTGTTGGAGAAATGTAATATTTAATTAAGCTCTAAGCTTTTTAAGAGCACTGAACTAATTTTACTCTTAAAATTCTACACACAGTACTGATGATCTTTCATTATTATAGTGCAGTGATTAATAAAAGTAGCAATGTGCCTGGCAGTCTAAGCATACACAAACTCTTTCTGCTTTAGGGAAGCCTGAAATGCACAACAGTGGATTCTTTCCAAACCTATTTACCAGAAAGCTGTTTATCTTCTGTAGTAGAGCTTGATTCATAGTCATTCCATTCGTGTCAATGAATGCAGCACAAGGCCTTTAATACTCCCTGGTTGGGAGCTAATGCCTTTAGCTTTCCATTAGGTAATTTGAAAGACCTATTCATTTTTTTTCACAGTCAGCTAACTAATTCTTTAACACTTCATTTCAATACCAGTAACACTTACTAGGGGATTGACTTCACTAAGTGAACAATCTCAGCTGTCTCAACATTTCATCGTTACCTGACATATATAGCTGTGTCTAAATCAATGAATCACAGCGAGGTAGGTCTATCCCCTTGAGCATTTTTTCTTTTTCTTTTCTTTTTTTTTTTTTTTTTCACATCTAGTCCCAGTGCTCCTCTTTATTGTTCAATGGGAAATTTCCAAGATCTATGGAGAGTGCAATATACTTGCTTTTTTACTCTCATTTCTATAATGTACTTCTACTCAAATTACAGACCATCAGCTCTCCATTTCAAGAGCCACAGTTGCATTTCAAAATGCTTCCCTTCTGATGTACTTCATGGCAAAGGTGACAAAGAAAAGACTCGGTTTCTGTCTTCCCTTTAGCCTGAAAAACTAATCAGATAACACGATGACAGAGTGTAGGGAAGGCAAATTGGGGATTTTTTAACTCCCCAACTTGGCAGAATTCATTCTCTTCTAGTAAAATTCTATCAAGTACACCAAGGAAGAATATCAGGGATAAATTCATGAAAGTTTTCAAGATGAATCAGTGATCATATATTGAGTTTAGATTTCTGTAGGCATCAGCTTTGACTATAAAAAAATATCAAAGCGTAGTCATTTATTTATTCTAAGCATGCTTTAGAAAGTGAAAAATGATAGAATTTTGTCTCCTCACAAATATACTCCACAGAGAGCAGCATAAGGTAGTTCCTAGTAAAAGATACAAAAGCACATTAGAAACAAAACATCACTAAATTTAAATGAACCTTCTTTTAGTGCTTTCGCTAAACACTATGAAAGGGCCCTAAAAAGATGCAGAACATGCAACTTTTGTTGCCAGATTGTTTGAACATGGCATCTTTGCAGTTTCTGCTGCCCTGAAGAAGTTATTGCCCCACTGTTCCTAACTTGCCCATGTCTCAAAAGCTTCACCAAAGGGTGCAAGAAGCTATTACTTTTAATCTTTTTGAATCGACTTCGCAGTTGAATACTCTCAGGATTTACACTTTTTTTTTTTATGCTACATAGCTCATCAGTACTGCACAGGTAGCTTGTAACCTTGTTTTTAGCATAATTAGGTTTGCATTATACTGTTCAAAACAAGCAAAAAAAAATCTGCTTCTTTAATGAATCTTATAGCACATATAGTACATTTTGATGCTTTACTGCCTTAAGAAATGATGCCTTTATACAATTCAAAGCTGGCTTCTCCACGTTTAGAGTTACAACATACTATTACAATAACTAAATAATTTTCAAAGTTTTGTATTTTAACTTAAACCACATTTGGGTACCTAAGGCCACCCCAGTTTTCAAAGATGACCACAATTCAACTTGACCAGGAGCATGTAATAAAAAAATAAAAGAAACCCAGAAAAATCAAATAAATGCAAATAAATTATATAAACTGTTTTTGAGCACAGAATAAACTAGTACTGTACTGATTAGTGTGTACATGGATGTATTATCTCGGAATCTCATCATTATAATGTGTTTTTACAGTGAAAAGGCAATGAAGTCTCATAAATCAGAACCAATACACTTTCTCCATGACTGTAAAGCGTCTTGTTACTTTTACTGTCAGAAAAGGGAATCACTTCATAGGAAATGGTAGAACCAGCTACACATGTTCAGCATTGTAACACAGAATTCACATTATAAGATTACTATTGAGTTCTTTTAACTCAGACAAAGCCCTCTTGTTAGCAAATGATACTTTGTGTTTGGCCAGGATTTGTAGAAGGGGATAATATTTTCCATTTGTATCATAAATTTCATCACTGCATATGAAAGTCAGCTAGTACTTATTGGCTGCTTGTGTACAATATGATTCTTGAGAGAGCGTCCGGGTTTTGGGATACAGAGATGGAAACACCCAATCAACTCTTATTCCCCAAATATCCTCAATGACTCTGGAAGAACAGGGTAGGAAAGCCAGTCTTCCTGAACTCACAGCTCCTGTGCCTTCACCAGCAGAACATCTATACTAACTTTAAGGACGTTTGATATTTTTTGGATGAGAAAGACAGGGAGGAAAAGGAACAAAGCCAGCTAAAAAGAGAGGTTATGCATTAGTCAAAATATTAAGTAAGCCAATTCTGAATGAGTGTTGATTTAATTCTCTTTTCATGTACTTCAGGGTAAATTTTACTTTACAGAGTAAATTGTAAGAAATTAAAAATATATTATCATGATGATAGTCGTAGGAAGCTGGACCCCTTTCATCAAAATACACCTATCCAGAGGGTGAAGAATTAGAAGTCACATCTCATTTTACAGAACTCCTATATCAATAAAAAGGGTATAGAAGAGAAAGTGCACCAAGAAAAATCCAGCCTCCAGTCTCAAATAACTTTGTTGCAGTAATTTTGAAGACTTTCATAAAAATCTAGAAAACAAAGCTGAATCTCAATTAAGGACTGCTGAAGGGAGAATGGTATCCTATAACACTGACATCTGGACTACTGCTAGTGCATGTAATGTATATCTGTCACTGACAGCTTATCAGGTTATATATAATTCTGAATCATTAGTCATGTCTTTCTCAGCAAGTACAGGAATCTGCAAAACGAACATAGTTATAGAAGGAGTACCTTTGGAGGACAAACTCATTCACATGTAACAATCCTGGAAAGTAATCATAAGCTATTAATATAATGCAGACCATAAATGTCAATACAAATAGTTAAGAGCATGTCAACAAGCAGGGTATATACACGACTGACAATCAACTTAAAGTGGTAAATGATAGCTTTGTAAATAACTCTAGCATTGTATACACATTAAATCTCCACGTGCTAAAGTTCCAATGGGAAAAAAAGAAAAATCCAACATCATTTCCTAAGGGAAGGAAAAAAAAATAAATCTGTTCCTCTTTCCATAGCCTTGTAAAAGAACTTCTGAAAAATGTCCAAGAAGAATGCAGTGTGCCCCAACACAAACTTATTCAAGATGTAGCTAGCAGATAAAACCCTGCACGTGACATTGACTGGTTAAACAGAGGCAGGCTCTACATGCTCTGTCATTTGATCATGATATAGATTGATCATTTCTATTACTGGACTTGACTGCAATGAAAAGCCTTGCGAATGTGCTAAGACTATTTTAACAGCTCACTAGAGACTCAAGTGTGGAAGGAGCATGCCTAAGCCAAGGTCTATGAGCAGCCCATATACCACTATGAATAATGAAGTGTTTTAGGCAAAAAAGAAGACATTACAATGTGCATTTTTTTCTCTCACTGAAATTTTTTGGAGGAATTCTGCAGATAATTCATTTGGAGTTTTAGGAGTGGGGGATGTGTTTAACCATTTGGTTGAATCCTCAACCATAAACTTTGTTTTGAATAGAAACTTAGTGGAAGAGGCAGGAGTTTATATAGTTTTATATAGTTTTAGGATGAAAAATATGAAAGAGCCCAATAAAAGACTGCCGTAGAGAACTGTTACTTGCAAAAACTTGACTAGCACAGCTATTACTTCCTTCTAAAATATGTCAGTTTTCTTTCCTGTAAAAACACAGTGAATCTGTTGTGGAGAAATGTACAGTACACAGGCTTTCCATGTACTTCAGGAGCATGACAGACACAAATATAGTTGAATGAGGCATCTTAAAAATGTAGTCCTAAATGCATTAATTATTAACATTTCCTGTTAGCATCTGAATACTCAAATAAAAACTTTAGAAATTACATACAATTGTACAATCAACTTAGAACTATAGTTAAAAATCTCCCTTCTGAAGATTATGAGAAGAATGAGATCCCCCAGACTCTATTCTTCCAGTGTCATTATCAGCTCATCCCCATAAAAAAATTAATTCCTCATTTTTGCCAGGAATGACAGTTTCATTATCCATATTAGAAAGATGACAAAAAATAAGAAAATGTAGAGACCGCTGCAAATTCTGAAGAATCAAAAATTGTTTCAGGGTGAATAGTGTTTTATTTAAGTGTTAAGAATGTGTTATTACTTTATTTTAAAAATTAAAAGTTGAAAAGGTTTTTCAAATAGAAGTAAAAGTATTTTAAATAAAAGTACTGTTTAAGCTTTTAAAATAAATTTCAAATGAGACATTTTATGAAAATCAACATGGTTTTATTAAATATTTGGGTGTAGCCAAAACTGTATTTCTTACTGGAAATGCTATAGTGGAAAAATTTTGTCCCACTCTGTTCCTAGTCTAAGAGGAAAAGCGTTTTCAAAGCAGACACATTTGCTGACGGCTGAAGTAGACTAGCAACACATAATAGTTTTGGAAAAGTCAAAAGATTAGACTGCAGTAAACGTATAGATATATGAAGCTTGTGATATTTGTGATGCATATATGAAACAAACTGCCTGTCTCCTTTTCCCTACAATAGACTAGATTGGTAGTACCATATTTTTGTAATACAATGTGTTACAATTGATGGTTTTAAAGAACTGACCCATTTGGATTAATGATCCTTATCACACTGTTACACATTTGAACTGAAGCTGCATGCTTTATTTGCTGACAGTATTCAGAACTGAGATTATGATTTAATTTTGATGAGAGATTTTTTTTTTTTGCCTAGAATGTGAATTACAGCAACAGAAATAGTAAAAGAAAAAATAGCATATGGCTAATTGACTGGCTAAATAAACAACTTCCCTTTCCTTTTAAGAGTCTTCTACCAAATATTCACTTGATGCCTATTAGCAGCAGGCATTTGTGGAGGCTCTGCTCATGGCATCAAAGAGAATGCAGGAAACAAATGTTAATATTTGCCTCAACGCAGGGGAAATGCCATTCTCTTAAATTTATCTCACAATATCATGTGGATTAAAAGACAATTAAATACATTTTCATATATATCCAATGAATAGAGCCTAAACCAGATAAAATGTTCTTTTACAAAGATGTGGGATTTAGGCCAAACCCCTTTGGTGAGGAATGTCTTAGAAATGGCCAGTTAGAGAAAAGTAAACAGCTTAAGTGTGGGTTCCCCCAGCCAGCAGGAATGATTCATTAGGGGCCTTCAAGAGATAAGAGAAGTACTGACATGCTTGGGGATAGCAACTAAAATTACACGCTCACTCTGTACCGCTCATACATTTGTCACCATAAGATATAAACATTTATGTCAGTGATAGCAAACCACTTACCTTATTTGGCTATTTTGAACACCAGTGGGATTTAAGGAACATCATAGTAGTGCGTTATGTTTCTGCTAGAGGAAAATTATATCACAACTACAGTGTTTTCAGTTGCTATAAATTAAATTGCACAATCTTTGTCTTCTCTCATACCAAAATACTACACAAATATTCTTGATAGCCACGGTATAATAAGGTGCCTGTTATACAGTGATTTGCTTGCTGTACAGTTTGCATGTGGCAAAAAAATCACTATTTCATCTTAAGGCCAGTGGGAGTTGATGATCAGCACTGTAATTGTGTCTCTTCATTGCTAACTTTTGAATAATTCCTAATGCTAATTCCAATTTTCACACTTTCCTGCAAAATGAAATCAACACATAGGAAATTTAACACATTGCAGCTTGTGCCAGAGCCTTTCTCTAAAACTTTAAGCAAAGTCAAGTAAAAGTCTATTTAAGTGACGAGGTTTAAAATTAGAACCATAACATTTGACTTCTCACATTTCTGAAAGGATTTCACCTATGAACACCAAACAGGATTTTTAGCCTTGCAGGATATATGACAAACATTTGTTGAGGAAGTTCATCTTGCAAATTCTTACCTATAAAGCAAGTTTGTTATGACTGTGGGAACCTTGTATTTACAAGGAAAAAATATAGTTCACTTTCAAAAAATCCTTTCAATTCAAAAATAAATAATGTGAACACTAAGTGTCTGTATGGTCTGGAGATGCTCTATGCCTTTAGTATTTGGGTGACATTTCCTGTGTATTTGCTTACTCTAAAGTATATTTGAATGCCGGAGGTTCTACAGTGTTCTCTTAAAATGCCACTACTCTGAAAAGTGACTTCAAAAGATAGGATTGTTTGATGTTTATTGTTTCTTAGAGATTTTGGCATCAAATGTGCTCCAGCTCAAAGTTAAAAAGATTACTTGTTTTTTGATTGCTAGATCTGCAAACTGATCCTACTTCTAAAAAGTCAAGAGGCTCCTATTGCTAAAATTTCTATAGGATTTCAATTTTCTATATTTTGTTGCAATTACATCAATTGGTATGACAGTGTCATATTGTCACATTGTCACAAATGTGCAATCTATCAATATTATTTATTGAGGGTGCAACGTAAAGAATAGCATCTACTCTATTCCTTAAAAATATATTAAAAAAATAGAGGCTACCTGTATTCTTGACCAGGCAAGTATTTGCACTGTGATTTCTGGAGTGAAAAACCACCAAACTTTGAAGATACTAAGTAATGCAGCTACTAATTTTACGGACTTCTTTGGGACATCTTTTAGGCAAATACAGCAGAAGATTAAGACAAAATTTATCTCGCTACTGATTTTTGGATTAGACAGAGGGGTCTTGAAGATGTAAACCAATTAACAGTGGAGGGGGATTCCACAGCATCCCAGGATTTTCATTTCACAGTGTCTTCCACTTTGCTTTCAGGTTGCCCCATGTTTTTCCAACCACATCTGCTTCCTCACAGCTTAAGTGAAAAATACTTCATTAACAAACTTTTTTTTACTGTAATCTTCTTCTACAGCAGCTTTTTATATAGAGTTAAATTCTACTTACATAAAGGAAACAAAGTTTTGGCTCATGTTTTTTCACCCTGCAACTTTGATAATTGAAAACTGCAAGAAAATTAATCAAGACTGTATGTTGGGACAGCAGATCACTAGGGCAGCACACTACCTCATTTGGCAGAGGAACAAGAAAAATAGTGCCAACAGAATTTACACTACAAATGACTATAGATCTGTCCTTGATAGCTACACCTTATCTATCATTAATGATGTGCTTACTATTTGAACAAAGCTAAAGTACTCCATTTACATATAGAGTAAGCATCTCTCCCTTTCGCAAAGAGATTTGACTCAGTCTGTCCTAGACTGCACTGGACTCCTTAGTACACACAAGACTCTCAAAAAGAAGGTTATTCTCTAGAGTCTATTTTTTTGTACAAAAAATGGTGTTCTTTTAAAAACTCAACCTCTTTGATAGTCTCAATGTAATTTTTGACTTTTATTACTTGGACTCTTAAAAAAGAAAAAACAACCCAATCAATTTCTGCTGAAAGATCTTAATATCATGTTGCTTAGCAAGGTTCTCTATCTAGAATCATTAAACATATATTCAAACTAAAATACTGTTTGGTGACTAATCTATCTCTCCCAACATCTGTAGAGTCCTCCTAACTCAAGTCAAATCACTGTGGCAAAGGTGAAGGTAATTCCTTGAGTTTTCCTTTTAAACAGTTCATCCAACCTCCTGTTGGCTGCTTTTCAAATTTTGGTGTCTAGAGGTAACTAGACTTTTCAGGTGCATCATTTCCAGGTTGACCAGGTGATTTTCAAATCTTTTCAGCTGAATTATGAAGGGACTTCCACTCTTTATCCTGAATGCCATACCATCCGTGTTGTGGAAGGACACACAGAATTTTATACAAGCAAGATGTCAGTATGATGCACGTATAGTCAGATGCAGGTTTATCAGTAATTTAAAGATAAAAGTGCTTATGGAACAGTGGAAACTAAAGAAAATAAAATCTTGCAGGCTAAACAATGCAGAGTTAAGCTTAACCTGTGTCAGTATTCATGCATGTATCAGTCACATGCTTGAAATTAAAATGCTAAAGACAAACCTTAGAAAGCAAAGCATTTTCCAGAAGAGAAATCCAAAAGGACCGAGATCAACAGGTGAGTTACATTCATTATTACTGGCACTATTATGGACAGAAGTCCTTAGGAGTGTAAGAAGAATGGATGGAAAGAATATGTAGTTTCTTAGTGAGAGAGTATTTCCTATAGGGTTGCTTTTATCCTATTCATTAAAACTCATGCTCACTGAACTCAGATTATAGTGAGCTAGGATTATATTAAATCCTTACTTACTTACTGATCCAAAACTGGTTCGGTTTCTTGGCTATTGTACACCATAATATTGCTACTGACTTCAGTGGTGCTACACCAGCTCACTTTAGCTTAGTCTGGCTAAATAAGTATTAAACTTATTGGTTGGTTTTAGTACATTATTAGTCTAGAGGTTTCCCCATATTCCCTTTTCATCAGTTAATTGAGATAATTTTTATTATCTGTTCCTCTCTCTAGCTAATGAGTCAGCACCTCTTTCATTCTATTCCCATTAACATGTTAACAATATGTTTATAATTGTTCGATAAATATCATACCATATAGAAAAAACAGTACAAATAACTTCTGGGAAAGTAAAAGACTATGACTTCTTTATGGAATCTCATTTAAAATGGATCACAGCATCCTATTGTATCCTGTTACAATATCAAAGGCATTACACTTAAATTAAAGAAGGAGAAATAAGGGAAACCATCTAGACGAATAAAAATACTTGCTCAGGGGAATAGCTTTATTCTAATCCTGAAAGTATATATATATGAAAATCCTCATTATCAAGTAAAATCCTAGACCGTGTGACAAGGCCTCTTCTACTAATCCACAACTGAAATGATTTTGGGTAGTCCTCTGGGTCAAAAAAGGCCCCTTGGCCAATTTCTGCTGTAGAAGTATGACCATAGGAGAAAAAAAAGAAGAGGATTTGAGGATTCACACTACTTTAGTAGCTGTATACCTTAGCTTTGTTTTCCATGTCACCAGCTCTGAGAAACTAACATTCATTAGCCTGTGTTCCTTTATTAACTGTGCTATCAAAGGCCTATGATCCCTGCATGACTTCAAGATCTCACTTCAACATCAACTGGGTTCAAGATCGATTCCATTTCTTGTCGATATTATTCAAAGACTCTGGATGTGCATCTCATCTTTTATTTAAGGCATCTCTGTACTTAGTCATACCAAGGTAAGTTCAGGTCTGATAAAAGCAGGTACAGTTCTATTAACTTCAGACAAGATGAATCTATTGAAACTAGAACTGAACTTGGTCAACTGGCATTCAAATCAAAGTCCACTCATATGGGTAAAGTCCGTCTTCATTCTATTGCCAATTCCAATTGGCAATATTTTGCCAATGACAAAATAATATGTCATCAAGTATATTTTTACTAGAAAAATCTGTGCTACTGATGATTAGAGGGTATAATCCTTTAACATCTTAAGAAATTAAGTTAACAAACATTAATGACTGGTAAATCCATTTAACTCATGGTCTTCTCAACTTAGAAGCTGATCACAAATAAATAAAAAATATCTACCAATCTGTATTATTCAGCAGTTTCAAATCCTTATTCGTGCTGACTGTGTGTATATAACATGTTTGTTTAATAGACAAAATAAGAAACACTCAAGAGGATTTTGACTAAATAACTATTTGACTAAATATAACACTCACACTAGATTTCGGTTTTCTAATTAGAGCGCCTCAAAGTAAAATTTTCAGCATATGCTCACATTCCCAATTGCAACATCATTCCCAGCATTCACCTGAAACTGGCCACTTCCTTTGCTCTTCCTTTTAGAGATCACTTTTGCTGTTACACTGTCTTTCAGCAGAAGGTAAATTATGCCCTGAAGCAGCAAGTATGTCTAAAGAACAATAAAAAACGTAGAACAAAATCCGTTTTAAAATTCAAGTGACACTGTATTGTAGACTTTGCTCAGTTCTAGCAACAGACTCATAGGATCACACCCAAGAACAACGTGCTCTGAAACTGTAAGGAACAGAGGAATTTAATAATGCAGTTGGTTAGATAGGAATGAGGCCCTAGAAACTTCCTAGCAGGCTGTTCTTAATTTAACAGGTTTCATTTGCCACCAACCCGGTCCTGACCTATCCCATCTCAATGCTGGGGGACAGAAGATGCGAGGCTGAGAGCGGAACATCCGCACTGGAGATCTTTACAGACAGCCCCTGCCTGCTCACTCCCACACTAGCTT
Organism: Scolopax mira; assembly: GCA_004320125.1. Taxonomy (NCBI): domain Eukaryota; kingdom Metazoa; phylum Chordata; class Aves; order Charadriiformes; family Scolopacidae; genus Scolopax; species Scolopax mira. The sequence continues at coordinate 143,917 of BJBW01002475.1, forward strand.
CCTCACTTTATCGCCGCCTAGGCCACAATACAGATGAAGCACATACAAGACTGTTTACACAGTCTTGGCATCCGTCCTGGACCCTGCACCTCTCCCTTTGTGCTGAGAAATAAGCCATTGACTTAATGAAATCACTGATGGCATTTCAAAGGTTAAAACAGCACTGCAAGTATTCCCTCTTACTTTCTCTCATCTCTCTAGAGAAGACATCACTAGTTCTTTGAAACAGTAAATAAACCTTAAACCTTTATGTGTTCAAAGGAAACGCTGGCTTGTCTCAGAGAGCATTCCTTTTGACACAGCCTCCAAAAGCCTGCTCCCTGGCAAGTTCATCCTGTTCCTCAAGCAAGACCTGGGTATTCCCTGCTGTGAAAGAGCAAGCCCTTCTTCCCCTTCTCCCTCAGTGGAAAGTACATCTTCTTTCTAGCCAGGCTAACCTTTGACTTTGTCTAGAGCATAACAATATTCTCTCCTTTGAAAGCTTCCTGGAGGACTTCTTCCTTTAAAGCACAGAATTGCCCTAATTGGACCTCCAAGAACGACTGTCATCTTTTTCCACTTTGCTTTACAAACCCACTATCCTACCCACCTCTCTATTCTGTGGTGTTAGACTTTGTTAGGTTTTAGATTAAAATAAATTAAAGGCAACCGCACGAGGTTAAAGGCACTTTAGGGTTTAAACCACTGTTATTGCAGTAGCTCTCTCCCTGCCGTGGCACTATCATGCATCCATCACATTGTCACTTCTCCTTTCAGTGTACAATTGACAGAGAACAAGATGGAAACAGTCCATCAATCTAGTGTCACAGCTGTAATAAAAGTCTACAGAAATCCTGTAAAACTGCTTATACTCTCAGCTATAGCACTGGCTGGTGTAAAGTGTTCTACAGAGCTGCAAAGAGGTAGCATGTCATACGGAAAAACTGCCATTTGAGTCATTTTGCAAGTACTAACTGCTTGCAGACACCACCCCATCGTAACAGGAGAGAGAGGACAGCAAAAACAAACACTTCTGCAGTTCCCACACAAAAAGCACAGAGAATTCTGCTATGCTTTCAGCTATTGTACACATTAATATGTGAAGGGACACAGTCACCCAAGACACAAAGGTCTTGGTTAAGTAATCAAGTAGCGAGTAAACCCACAACTCTTCTCAACAAACAGGAAAAAATGTATGTGTTTTTTGTGTGCGCTATATATTTGCCCCACCTGGTAATCAGCACACCTGAGTGCGGATTTCTAGTGCAAAAGTACTGAAAACCATAATAAAGAGAGGAGTGCAAGCTTTCAGAAAGAAGAACATGCAATATATAATTCCTTATTTACACTTCACAACATACAAATTCAGTCCATGGAATGCGTGCTTTAGATGCTATGCTTATAAATGAGAATCACGAACAAGAACTATGAGACACAAGCCCCTCTATCTACTGTCATTCCCATTCCTGGGAACAAAAATTCTAATACCAAAGTAAATGAAGGAAATAGTAAGTGAAGAGATAAAATCCTCAAGAAAGTGCACTTTTAGGAGGGAAATAAAGAAGCATCAGAAACCAAATAAACAAACAATATAAAAAAGACTCAGGAGACTGAATCTTAGGAATAATATGTGGAGTAAAATTCTACTTTAGAATACAGTAACTTTCTGCAAATACAAATACAGGTTATACTGAAGCTTTAAAAAAAATAACATTAAGTCTTATATGAATTATATTTACATTAAAGAAAGCACAGTTATTGTAAAATGGATCAGGAAATATCCCCATCATTCTATTAACTCCCATGAAAAAGCAGTCAGTGAATTAAATTGCTCCTTTGACAAAGTGAAACGCAATCGAGTATCTTTACAGACATTCTAAGAGATTACTTCTACTAATAAAACAGAGATTCCTTCACTCTACATTGTTTATTTCTTAGTTTTTAAGTGACTGGCCCTTCTTTAGTACCATAATCTATCACAAAAAGAGGGTTAAAAAGCAGTTAAATTCCACAGTTTTGTCCAGCTTTCTTCATAGCCTCTTTGTCAAAAATTCACTGGAGGAATGGTTTTATTTATGAAATCATAATCAGATGTTTGCATGGTGACCCAGAATATGAGCAATGACAGATGTGTCTCAGTCTTTGTGTCACAAGATAATGATTTGAGTTAACAAAAATTGTTTTGGTGAGGTCACAGATCTTTCTATCATCAAATAAGAGTTCAGCAATCTGGGTAATGAGGAGCAGCAGGAAAAGCAAGTGAGAGAACAGAATGAAAAATAAGATTTCGACTTTTTTGATTCATTGAGACTAAGCCTTTAACTGTTCTAAGATATAAGATTTTTCTTCCCGGTTTTAAATAGCAGTTCCACTTCATCATTTATGTGAACACAGAAAAACGTGCTATAAAGCCAAAACCAGAGAACTGCTAAAATCTGGGATTTAGGATAATTCTTACCATATTGGCAATTGCTCTCTTTCCGATAAATATGAAGGCTTTTCCTGAACATGATAACCAAGAGTGACAAGAGGGAAGGTGAGCAGTCTTTTATCATCCCAGCAAACACAGTGGTTAAAATGTTAAAAGACGCACAAAGCAAAGAAATATGAGCACAGCTCACTCTTGCATTATGGAGCTGACTTCTACACATAATCCTTCTCCCCCCAGAGCCACATTGGAGACTACATCCATGGTGATGTCCTGGTTCTTTTGCATGGTTAATCACTATTTTGGCTTTTTTTTTTTCTTTGCCCCAGGATCAACAGCCCTTAAGGACTGGAAAATCAGCTTTATGAATAGGCATGGATTGACTGGAACAATGGGAATTTAAAGGAATTTCAGTGAGTTCGTCCCCCATTACATCACACCATGTAAATACCCAGCTGTGGAGGACCTTACCTTAATTAAGGGTTGAATTCACCTCTCCTGCTAATAGAGATGCAGTATAAATTACCTGATGCTTTCATAACCAGGAGAGTAGTAAGACTGGAGCACCACTTGGTTAATAAAGGCATTCAGATGATGGAAAATGTCCACTGGGTTATTGCTTCCAGAGGTGAAATAATACCTGGTTCCATGATTAGGGATTTGCAAAAAATTTGCTTAATGAGACTATGAAAGTAGGGCCTTCACAGGTGCAGGAAGAATTATCATGCTTGGACTTACAGAGCCTCTACCTGCCTAAACACTCTCCAGGTGCCTAGGGTTGGGACCTGGCACTATAGTCCTGTGCTCTTTGAAGTCCTCTTGCCTCTAGCCACCTCAACTGGCCCCAGAGATCCCTCTCTATTCTGAATTCAGAGGATCAGCACTGATCTCCAAGATGTTACATGAGCTTAAGCAAACCCTTTCTGAGAAAATCAGTACCAAAAAGTTACTACCTTTGTATACTTCCCAGAGCTGATCAACATCTAGACACACATGTCTTTCAAAGGTTCTTCATTCCAATACAGTTTTTTTTTAGATAGCAAATGAGAGCACACAGATACACTCAAATAAAAAGAATTCAGCTGTACCATATTCCAGCCTATTTTCACCATTTCACCATCTTGAAAAGATCTCTGGCCTTAATTCAGTGCCCTATAAGGAATCCAAATATTCTTTCTGCATCTAACGACTTTCCTAATCAACAGATTTCCCCTCTTTCTCTACCCAAACTGGCTTCCACTATCCATGGCTGGGCTTCCCTGTTACAAAAACATGCTCCATTCTTTTCTGTCCATAACCTTCTCCTTGTCTTTGTGAATTCTCCCATTCTCATTTCCCCAGTACCTGTGGTTTTAAACCCAACATCAATATACTGTCTACCTGTGGAGAGATTTTCTTTTCTGCAGTCCTCCTATCAGTGAAGCCAGAGATGTTTTCCTCTACAGATGTCGAGGTCACAGTTCTATTTTGTTATTCTAGGTAAGATTTGGCAACCCTTTAAACTGACCAGTTCACGAATAAGTACACAGAAACTATTCCATCTTCTTAGCACAAGGTGCTTGAGACACTACTCAATAAAAGGCAGTTTTAAGAGACAAGAATACAGACAGACTGATGAGAATAAATTGGAACGTTTAGCTTCAGATAGAGACAAACTTCTCATTGAATAATTTGCCATTTCTACCAAGATGACAGGCAAAAGTTTGATACTTTGTAAACAGACTAAAGATCAAAAATGTTTGGCGTACTTTAATTCTGAACAGGTGGCATCACCTCAACCATTAATAAATAGTATTAAACCCTGAAAGTTAGTGGTGGCTGTCTTTGTGAAAAATTAATTATTTCTCCTGAAATCCAATATACAGGAAAATTCACAGCAATTAGTGGATATTGCTGATTGTGTACACACATTTTGCATTATTGGGTGATTTTAATTTTTAAGTCTCACCCAAATGGGATTTTTCAATTAGTCTTTTATCTATTTGATGCCTTCTCAGCACAGTGTTAGGCAGGACAGCTTTAGATAAAGAATGTTCAGATGTTTGTCTTAGATTAAGTAGGAGGGTGTTAATTGGCAAAAGAGTCCCTGATTTTTATATTAAAAATGAGTATCATGCAGCATATTTTCAAGTTTATAAGGAAGCGGCACATAAGTTCTCCACGCTGTGTTTACTTTGCAGGTCTTGAAATGAATGATGTATGTTCTTGCTGGTGTACAGATGGTCATTTATCTCCATACCAAATTAATGATAGGTTTTTTCCCTACGTTTTAACATCTGCCCTAAATTTATCTATTGTTGTGTTACACTTAGCTTTCTTAATTAGAGGAGAGAGTGAGTGTAATTTGAAGGCTCAGCTGGGATGCTTTTTCCAAACTACCCCATAGAGTCAGAGTCTTCTTGACTCTTGGGAAATCCAAACAGCCTGATGTTATTTTGGCAGCTCCTGTTTTCTAAGTTCCCTGCTTTCTCTTTTCAACAGACGATGCGGGTCCCCCATATGGACAGTAAATGGGATGCTAACATCCTGTGTGGCCACTAAATTCTAGTTCGCTCACTTCATGGGAACATCATGACTGATCATTTGTAACCACATGTTTCCAATGGTTTCTGTGACAGTCCTTACCTCAGGACCAACTCATTAAATAGACCTGTCAGTGATCTCTTGTGTCCATTATGTTGGAAGATTCAAACCCCTTATTATACTTGTTTGATTATACAGATATGGCTTTTCCTGTTTCTAGATTTTCTATTGCAGTTGTTATTTTTTTAAACATAGTTTATTAATTCTCCCCATATTCTCCTTTAGGGCATTAACTGGTACCTGCCTGTTAACTTTTGTTGACTTACAGCCCCAAGCTACTGTAAAAAGCATCCTGTGAGGACACACTTTGGTTATTCACAGAGCTCTGTATTCTGCAGACTGTTCAGTCCTGATTTTTCAGAAACAGTTTTATAAACTAAAACCACATTAGAAAGCTCACTCTCCACTGCAGCAGATGATTTAATGTAAATTATCAAGATATTCTGCAATATTTATGAAAAATATTTAGGAAAGGGAAAAGTAACATCCTTCTGTTTGGCTTATAAAACATTGCAAGCTCTACTCTGAAGTACAGTAGACTTTTTGTAAAACCTTGACAGCAACAAATTTTCATCATACATTCCTGTCCATATGTCACAACCCTAAGTAAAGAGATTTTGATCTTTCCAAGCCAGTCCACTCTGAATTACCTTAGAGGTGCTGAAAATATTTATTATCTGTATCAGTTTGCTGTTGTTGCTTATTATTTTATTTAGATTTATTTAAAGTGCTCTTCCATATCTCTGTTATAATATTTTGCTATTCATTTTCCTCAATCAGAACATTCAGTAAACAGTATTGCTGTAGCAATTCTGCAACTTTTCATATAACAAAATTCTTGTCTACTGTGGTAGAGGTAGAATGAATTTCCCCAGTGCAAAGAAATTTTAAAATAATGCTATCATCAACAGCTAAAGCGGTCCAGGGGTTCACCTAGAAAAAAGCCACCTCTCACTTTGAGAGCCAGCTTGCACGCTGGTATCAATTAAGGGTACACACAGAAATACTTTAAGTTTACTATTCACTCTAGATATGATGCACTTAAATGAAGGGCTAATAACAGAGCATGAAAGGGGCTTCTCCAGCTTTGTACACCACAGAGTATATTTTTCATCCTCAGTCTTCAAGGCGAACTGGCATAACCTAGTGTTAAAGGCTAGAAATAGGTTAAAGATTCTCTGTTAAATATGTAGTGACCCAAATTTCTAAGAAAGTGGCACATTACAACAGGTCCTGTTAGTCCATACTAGCAAGTAATGCAGAAGTACCACTCTTTGGACCTAGGTTCACTGGGTAGAATTTGTTTCCGCATTTTCCTTGTGCTTGACCCACATAAAGCCCCCTCAGTAAAGATTTAGTATTTGAATTAAAATCACTGCTCCACAGTTGTATTTCTCCAGTGTGAGTTACGCTGACATAAAATGAAGTGGCGAGTTAGGCCCTGAGGGCTTTAGGAATGATGGGGCCTTTTGCAGGCCTTTTGGCTTGGGATGAGTTTTTGCCCACAGTGAATACATAAAATAACTAGCAAACTCTTTTACTTTGAATATCGGTTACAAGACCAAGGAGTCTTCATTACTCTACTGGCTGGGGATTGAAAGTTCCAAAATTAGAAAAGCTACTCAAGGAAAAAAAAAAAAAATCACTGCATGCTATAATTGAACTGGTTATGAAAAGAGCTGTGAAGAGACCATACAAGTGAGGCAGCGAATGTACTACTCAACAGAACAGCAGCAGCAAGAGGAATAGACACCGTAAGCCATTTCTAGGCCAACGAGGCACAGAGGGGGATAGCAGGCCAAATAATGAGAACAAAAGAGAATTAAAAGTGCTGCACCAAAAGATTAATTTAAAATGTTTATAATAAAGTTACACAAATACTCCAGTTTGGTAATTGTCTTAAAATAGTGCTAATTAATTATACTTAAATTTGAGATTATGTGCTTTCTTATAAAATTCGTGGATGTTTTTAAAATAAATTTGTGTTAATGCAGAGAATCACATTCGGTCTTTTTACTTGTGTTCATTCCTTCTAGTCATGGAAGTTTTACTTCCCTTTTCTCCCATGTATCTTACTGGGTCCTCTGGGATTATTCAGGGAGGAGAGCAGTGGAGGAAGAGGAATGATGCAAACCTTTTTACCCATACTGTGCCTGTTGAAAAAAAAATTAGTCCAAATAGAGAAAAAGTAGAGCAACGTACACATCAGTCCTGTCACACAGATTTCATGTCCTGTTCATAATTCAAATGATACAGGCCTTCTCCCTTGCTGGCTTTACTGACAGAGCATTCTGGAAGTTGCTCCAACAGCTTGGGATCTGGTAGTATTATTTATTAAAACAAAACATCTATTTGGTGTCTCTGTGCTCCCTTAACCTTGTTATCATTAATTATTGTGTTGGAAATTAAAATATCCTCTTTTTTCTTGGATTAATTTCATAGAGATTTATAAAGTTGGGTGGTGCACATGTACTTCTGCCAAGCTGCTTGGCTCAGCCTAGAGTAACTCTGCTGCAGAGCAGCAGTCTTCCTCGCTCAGCCCTCCTACTCCATCCCAGACGAATATTTTCTTCTGTGTAATAGTTTGTATTTTCCTTTGCGTCACCTATTTGCTATTCTCTATGGTTGGCTTGAAAGGCAAGAACACATTAATCAAGTCATTATTTTCTGTAATAAATATCCCCCCAACATGTTCTTTCCCAGGATTTAATTCCATTCCTAGTGAGTCTACACGCAACATCTACTACACATGCTCTGTTTAGCAATGAGGACACTTGCAGAAGGCTAAGTCACTAAATTGAGAAGCATTTTTGAGTCAACTCTACCTGCCAAACAGTGGGAGGGAATAAGTTCATGCCCATTTATAATGACTGCTTATGTATAATGATTTTTCTTTTTGCTTATCTATATCCTACAAGCTTTCTTGGTGATGTACATGATATATAGGAACACACACTGGAGCAAGCTGGGACTTACATTCCATTTCCCTTTGGGATTTTAGGATATCAAAGCAGATTTCATTAGCACTGGATCCCCTGACAGACTCCACTTATTCGCTTCTCCTACATACTCTAGGTATTTATGATGCACGAGCAGTGCAGTGTCTGAGCACCACACAACCGGCATATGGAATAAATCTTCTGTAAAATATGAGACCAGCAATCAGCACGGAAAAATAAATGCATTCTGAAGCATAACTGTAAAGCCCATCCCACAGAGAACACATTAATAGTTGTTAAATCTATCAGTATGCATACAAATATCCCATTATGGTGTATCTACAGTTTTATTAAATACCTATCTTTCTTCCTATCAGTTAAATCAATCCCTCTTTCCCTTTTCTGAAACAAAGTACTCCATATTCCCCGTAGTTGGCACTCAGCCTAATTTTATGTAAATCTGACAGAGAAAATAACTTAATTTTCACTATGTACTGCATTCAACTAAGCCTTTGGGCTGTATTTGGAATGGTAACCCGCACCCATTCATTCATTAATCTGTTTTCCATAAATCTTGTTGCATAAATAAAGTTCATTATAAATATAATTAATAATGAATCCAGCTCCAAACTATGAATAAACTGTGCTCTGGAGTTTTTCCAGAGTTTCAAAGAATAAGAATTTTGTCTGAGAAATGGTTGAAGAACCAAGCATTTTGGTCTGACACAACAGAAAATTAATATTATAATAGGAAACTCCTAAAATCAATATAATAGACAGCCTCTGCTGGGTGCATATAAAATCCCTGATTTAAACGACTGTGTCACTGAAGCACTCAGAGACAGGGGATGGTTGGAGGCCCAGCATGTGTTTGCTGTAGTACTCTGCTGAAATGCAGCTTTTATTAAGCCACATATCTTATGGAAAGTTTCTTTATAGCACTTATTTTTTCTTTGTCCTAACTCTGTTTTCCATAACATATGCTCAAATTTCAGAGGCTGAGACAGACTACTAGGTAGGGGAACAGAGAAAGCCCTACATGTCCCTTTACTGATATCAAATTAAGCTTTGTAGTGGGGATTTTTTTTTCAAATTTAATGAAAAAGAGCAGACGAAAAACTACTTGCAGACAGCCTATTTGTTTGCTTATGTTTAAAACACTTAACTTTGGGGGTGCCCGAGTTATCTTGCAATGAAAAAAATAAGCAGATGATTTTGTGAGTTGCAATGGCAAGTAGCAAGCATGAAGTTTGCCACTCTGGCTCAAAAGTTTTTCCTTTACCTTCATTCAAAATTAAATAATTACAGAACTTGCATATAGTTTATTCTGAACTACTACAGTTAATAAGAGATTCTACATAATATTAGTATTCAGAGACATCAAACAAAAAACTGGCTGAGGATGGCATATTTCCCTTCTAACAGGAAAATTGTTGTGTGAAACTGTACATAGTTCAAACAACTTCAAAAATAATGTTTAATATTTAAAGAAAAGTACTAGTCAAGGGTTCCATAACTTCAGTAGATTTTATCATGTATTATTTACCTTTTGGAGACTCTGAAACCTGTTCTATAACAAAAATGTAAAGATGGGTGCTGAAGGAGCCCTTCTAACTCTGTGAGAATACCTGAAGGAGGGGTTTCCAGATATGATTTATGATATGGTTTATATATTAACAGATAGAAAATGTGTGAGTGAATATGTTAGCAAAGACAATATTTGAGGGCGTGATTATGTTATTTATTCAATTAGATTTAATTTTTTTTAGTCACACCAGACTGGGCTAAGTGCTTCTGAACTGAAGCCTAAAGAACAGAGAGGAAGGAAAAAGTGTTCCTCCTCAAAACTCCAGCATGGCCACTGCTCTCAGACTGAAACAGAAGCCCCTCACTACACTGTTTCAGCTAGAGAACTAACTCTTGGTGCTAAAAAATCAAAACATGTGGAATTAAAATTGATTTTAAACCTACATACATAACTGTGCAAAGAAATAGGACTATATTTTAGAGGGAACAGAGTACAACAGCATTTCCAAACCCTCTGGCCACAGCTGATATAATGGAAAATCAAACGGGACAGGGGTGCGGGTTGTTAAGTGTGCAGCACAAAGACAATTAAGTATAAACTTTCCTGCGTGGCCTTGTAAATGTATGGCCTGCACACGCTTCCTGTGAAGGAGTCTCCAAGTCGTATGGGCCAAAAGACTCATTTGAAATAAACAGTCCTATTTCTCTCCCAGTTCGTTCCCAAGCTGCTCTGCTCCCCCAGGCCCCATCTGGCCAGGGAGTCCCAGGAGCAGCAGCAGGAGCAGGGATGCCTCACACACACAGCCCGTCACCGGGGCAGAAGGCAGGGGGATACCCTGACACTGCAATTTTTTTCTGCTGGGGAAGCACTCCTCAGCACGTGGTTTTAGGTGCCGCAGTAGCATGAGGGATGCTGTAATCAGCAGATCTATCACAAGACTAAGGTACGATGATCCCACCTGACTTGAAATGTTATACTTCATCTGAAGGGGAATCAATAACAGACGTTTTGCTTGCAACTCATCTGCAGCACAGCTTCAATATGGAGAATGAAGCAGCAAGAAAGGAACAGATTTGCTACTGTTAAAATTATTCAGAAAATATCAAATAAAGCCTAGCTTTAAAGACTTTGCTATTTGTTCATGGTCATCCTATAAGCAGGAAGGTTTATTCAGCATCTATTCATTGAGTAAACTGCTGTTATTAATTTTTCAGTCATCAGTGTCTTTTGCCCCAAGAGACCTTTAAAGAGCATGTGCAGTTAACACTTTAGGAGTTACATTTTCTTTGGCCAGGAAGCTGGACAAGAGAAGATGACCTTGCCTGACACCATTTCTTTATGAGACCATCTTCTCAATGATCTATTGCTCCACTGAGTAGAATTATGGTTTCAATGCTGCCCTTGGAACATGGGTCAAGTAATGTTGTGAACATACATTCTTCCCTGTCAAATATCTAACTGATCCCATGGTTTGCAGAGCTACTACCATTACTTCCAAATTTGATTTGCATGTTTTCAGCAAAGAGGTGCCTATGCCTGTACATCATAAGTAGCTGCACCTGCCTTCAATTTGCTTTACTACATCTAATTTCCTAAGTGAACAGATCAAATACTATAAGATGGCAATCACAGACTATCAAGATTTCAGTAGTGAAGGTAAGGATTAAATTAGTCTCCGTTTTCAACCTGTGTTTCCTTGGCTTTGTCCAATTTCTCGACTAAAACTAGGGAATAAAGACGCAGCTCCACTAAATAGAGTTGTCTGCCTGGGAAGCTGCAAGGTAGAAAAATGTTTTATCAAGACATGATGCTTTATTCTGGTAACTCAGAGCTTTACGACCATTGTCTTAAAACTGACAGGGAATTTATTCTATGGGGAAGGCACAGTTAATATATATTTGTGAATATATAATGAATCACAGAAAATATGTCTGCTGCTTTGTTTTTGGTTTTAACCTTTTTTATTTTAATGAGAACTAGGGTGTTTGTGGTTAAAAACAAACATAAAAGAAATGAAGCTTTGATATCTTTTGTATGGTTCTTGTCCAACATTTTGTTCAGTCACTATTGCCTGGTTGACATGACACGTTTGAGTCCCAATTGGAACCAATTTCAACCATCAGGATGAACACACCTCAGAGGATCAACATACCACAATACAATCCATGCTGGTACATTAAGCTTGGTCTTCTGAGGGCAAAAATTTATTTATGTCCATTGCTTTCAATTGGAACCTTCGAAATCACACAAGCAGGGTGTGATTTCACAAAATGTGAAAAAAACTTTTTTTTCTTCCCAAGAAGAAAATGGTACTTAAGATTTGATATAAGAAAGGTTATTTCAAAGTTCAATAGAACTTTTCAACATGAATATCCAGTTAATATATTATCCTCTTGTTTAACACTATAGCATTACCTTGTACTACACTTTCCCAATTTTCATACTATATTTAGGTAGGCCTGAGACTTCTACCTATTTATCAAATTCTGAATTCTGTCATTCCATAACAAAAAAGAAGGATAACAACATATTTCGGTGCTACTGAAAATTAGGTTAAATGTTGTTACATCAGACAAGGAAAGATAAAATTTGGAAGATTGAAATCAGATAATTTATCTAATATGATCAGATATAATACCTAATAAAAATGTATCAGTTTTAATAGACAAGTCTTCTAAAAAACATAGGAGTGCAAAGAAGAGAGAGAACATTTAATACAAGTTTGTCACCAGAATATGAAATGTCTTATTAGTTGTGAGTAATTACTTGATTAATTTTTCTTCATAGTATTTATATTTAATTGGGCTCAATAGTCACCATGTAACAGCAGAAATGTGATAAGAGAGCGTACTCTACTGTCTGACTGAGCATATCTGCTCTTCAAGATCACGCTGTCATTTTCAAGATCATGCTGGCCATTTGTTACCCTCAAGCCGGAACGCAATATGCAATGGTTCTCCCTTAGAACATCTCCTTGTCTCATATAGTTTCACTTCCAAAGTTACAGCTAAAGTAATTTCCAGAATATGGTCTTAATGCAACCTCAGTGCTTACAAATGGACTCTCCTAGCAACTAATTCTTTAAAGACACATAATGCATGCTTGAACAGCATTATCTTCTAAGAGGCCTCAGGAGTCGTCCAAGTTAAAAGAGCAGAGAGAGAAAATCTACTTGTTAAATAAAGTCAGAATAGCATAATAAATGTACTACCCATTAAATTAATGTTATTAGCGATATTCTTTTATTAATTTCTATTATAAGAACTGCACAACTGCAGAAAATATTGCTGAAAAAATAGTTTTGATTTGACAAATTTATTAATACCATCATCAGATACTCACTATGACAGAAGGTCAGTACCTAAGACCTTTTTCCAAAATTAAAGGAGAGACTGTGCTTTAGTACCAGGGCAAATGGGACTGGAGAGCCCACTGAGCCATCAGTCTCTAGAAACTCGTCCTAACTTGGATGCTCAAAGATATAATGCCACCTGATGACCACTCACTAAGCCCCCTCAAAATTATTTGCTGGTTTCAATAGAAAACTCCAGCCGGCAAAGCAACTTTTAACTTTCTAAGCACTTGGGCTGTGGTATTAAGTCACTGACAATAATTTCACTGTCAATAATAAGACACACATCACACGTGATACAGAGACATTTTCATGACAAAGTAGTTGTTACTCAAGAAAACATTTGTCCCCATGAAACACAAATTAATAGTAAAAAACAACTCTTGATGTCTCAAAAAGTGCTATGAGGAAATTAGCAATGAATGCTTTACCTCAGGAACTTATCATTCAATGCTTTACCCAGGGGCTGCCGGTCAGAAGACAGCAACCTGCCATGGGCCCTCTGGGGAATGCAGGCTCCACTGCACCTGGGCAACCCCCTACTCATGCTCCAACAGAAAAAGAAGAATAAGACGCATTTCAGGAACTGGCCCAAACACTGGTAATTCAGGCTTTTGTTTCTAATTAAAACTTCATAAAAATATATTGATATTGCTTTATTAGCAACTTCTTGTATCGCACTATTTTCTCAAATGTCAGTTACTTGAAAGGGACAAACTTTACACATTACCAGCTCTTTCAACAAATTAGAAAAACAAATATGAACATGGTATACCATACTCCTATATAATGAAAAATTGATTATAAGCAAAGAATTGCATACTGTGCTAGTGTTGTAAATTACTTCCTCTGTGGCTTTTACAACATTGCCTATGAACTTAATTGAATGCCACTAGTTTATGTTTGCAAATACAATCCCAATGACATTGCACCTGGGAGTGTGTACGCACAGTCATCTGTTATGGAGAAGGATCTAAACATATGGCCTGTTGATTGGGGTCTGGCCCCAAAGCTATCACAAAATCCTCCAGCCAGCTTTCTGCCAGACTAACCCATCACAGCAATTCAGCTCTATCAAATAGGAGCTTCCCAACAACGACGGAGAAAGTGTAGAGCATTTGAAACAGACACTTCAGATCTAAACACTAAATGTTTGAGAAAGCAAAGGTCAGAGGCATACCTCTTACCAAGAAAAACTATATTGGGTCCAATCCCACATTTTTATTCATCTTACTAGGCTGGCCTGTTAAGATAGAGGTTTTATTTTCTCCTTCAATTTGCTGGTAAAAACTTTCTAGAGCAAAGTTTTAACAGTGAACTTATCTTTTGTGTATATAGGTAGCATCTGTATGTTCAAAGTTAAGCTGCTCTTCTAAGGACAGCTGGACGTCACATGCATGATTCCCATCACCTGTTAGAGGCAAAACAGTTTTGGTCACGTCTTCTGTGGCTCACAAACACCATGCACATGCTATCACTTACACAGGTAAAATGTGCTTCTTTTCATTTCTGCATGTGTTTTTCTGAATAGAATACTAATAAAAAAAAAGCAGCAATTAAACTCTAAGTTTCTATTTGTGAAAATGAGCAGACGTTCAAAGGAACTTAAATAGGATAAGATACATGAACTTTAAACAAATACCTTTGGAAAGAATATTTTTCACCACTAAACATAGGAGTTTAATGTATTTGAAATGAGATACAGCTTTTGACAATCACTAAAGCTTACTGCAGGGTTCCAGACTTTAAAAATAAAGGTCTGCATGCACATTTTTGGAAGAAACAGCAATCAGACCAAAAACTGCGCACCTGTTGGCAATGCCAGAATCTATAAATTAGGGCAGTATCTGTTGGTGTCTGTTATTACATTTGAATTTGAAACATCTACTCAAAGTAAATTGCAGCATTTGGGCTGCTTCCTTTGTCCTATCTTCCAGTAAAAGCTGGCGTAGTTTGATCCTGAAATGCTTTTAAATTGATAACTGTAAGTGAATGTGTGCAATGGCCATGCTCATGCAATTTTACTTTGTATAAAATAAAATAGTCAAAACTTGGTACTGTAAGCGATAGCCTGCTGTTAGAACATATTGAAAAGAGAAAGAGGTTCTTTCTAATGAACCCTTAAAGTGAAATGTTCTGGAGGACAAAAATATTCAAGTTACTTGCTGACCTTTAGAGTCATATAGGAGAGGATGTGCATAATGCATTATTCTGTCGGATATGCATTACTTATTATAAAATAATAGAGGCTTCAGTACTTTACATGTGACCATTAGAAAGATCAGAACATAACCCAGCCCTCGTAATATAATTGAGTGCTGCAAAAATATCTCTAATGATTAATATACCAGACATTATGTAATGCTCCTACAAGGTAATTTTGTCCTGACACAGAATAATGATTGTTACAGTATTTCTGCAGCTTAAGACACATTAGGCCTTCAGGCTTCCACGGCCAGTCGTAAAGCAGTACGTGGGTGTAGAAATTCCTCGTTAACATCAGAGTATCTCCGACACCTGTTTACATTAAGCCAAAGAAAATTTTAAATAATTGCCTACGCATAGCTGCACAATTCTCCCTTCAGTGTGCAAGAGGAAGAGCCTTCAAAGCTAAATATAAACACTCTCATTCACATAGAGCCGCTCTCACACGGCCGAGGCCCTGGCCTGGCACCAGGGGAGAAACAGGCACAAGAGTTTTCCCCCTTTATTGTGTCCCTGGGAGAATCCAGTGGTTAATTACAACACTGCTAAGTCTGCTTCAGTTTAGGCAGGGGCAGCTTGCCAGTAGAGATGAGCTACGAGGGCCTGCACATCGCCCTGTTTGGGCTGTCTAGGTCCCCACTTGAGGTCCCAGGGGAGCTGGAGCATGGTCCCCCACCTCCCCAGGCCCTTCTCCCCGGAGCAGCCCACACACGGCACCCCCCTCAGCCGGTCGGCTCCTGCCATTGATCTTCCTCTGTCCACAGCAGAAGGGCAGGAACGAACAAATTAAACAAAGAGCTAATGTAAAAGAACTGCAGGTAGAGAAAGGCAGAAATGTCTTCTTTTTTTTTTTTTTAATGACAATTTCAGAAGTAGTACTATACACTGATGTCCAAATCTGTCACACAGATAAATATTTTTGTTCTTTGTTTTGACATAGAATGAATTCCTGAAGTTCATATGAGAACAGCTATTAATGAATAGCAGTTTGATACTTTCTCCATGGGTTGAGCATCTTTTTCTGGGGGCAGTATTAGGCTATCACTTGTTTGCAATTTGCATGGTAAGAATTTGCAGGGCATTCATATCAATCAGCTATAAGTGGCAGGAAAGGATGGCAATGTTTACGAAGGCAACCCTGTAAAACAATTCAGAACAACCAAAAACACTATTATAACAATAAAATTTGAGCTGATATTCCTTCAAACCAAGATTAGGGATCATTTCAAGTGACAAAATAGAATGTTTTTATTTATAAACACACAAAATTGGAAGAACTGAAACTGAGGAATTCTTTTGCACCCATATACTATAGGTATGATAATTAGTGCTGTATTATCTGACAGCATTTTCTTCCAGCAAGAAGATTGTTAGGACTTCAGAAATTACATGTATAACATCTACTCCTCAGTTTTCAGAGACAAAATCTGAAAGGCAGCCATTATTTTTGCAAACACGGGAGCTTCAAGAAACCAAGGCAAATTTTCTTACTAAAATATACAGCAA
This sequence comes from Scolopax mira, assembly GCA_004320125.1. Lineage (NCBI taxonomy): Eukaryota > Metazoa > Chordata > Aves > Charadriiformes > Scolopacidae > Scolopax > Scolopax mira. Next base: position 160,437 of record BJBW01002475.1, read on the forward strand.
CACAAGAGAAAAGAGTAGCACCATGAGAAAGGAGTTGAGAATAGATACCCTCAGACAGCAGTGAGAACTGAAAAACTTCTGAAACATAAGAGACAACTAATAACCAAGATACTATTCCAATAATAACTAAGAGATTTGAATAGAGCAAATGTTACGAATTTAAATTAAGTTGCCTGATTAACCCTTTAATTCCCAAAGCCATATATTTTTTCAGCACAACACAAACCAAAGGTTTCTTTGCATACCTTGATTCACAGTGGAAATGTTAAAGCTGATGTGAACTAAGCTGATTTTCTCTAGAAGCCCACAGTTAAAGGGAATTGTTTAGGCACAGCTCTATATTAACTGGGAGGCATAAATATCAGATAATTAGATGTAAAGAACAAAAGGTCTGTGCATTTCATAAGACCACACAAACATCATCGATAGGAGATACATTTAATAAGTACTTTTGCTTCTTTCTCTGAATCAAAGGACAGCAAAAGTTGCCATGGCAGAAATCAGAAACTTAAAATGTTAATATAAGAAAATATCAGAAACAAAATGCTTTCTATACATTTTTATTTTGGCAAAATTTTATAAAATGCTTTAACCAGTGATTTTATTTTTCTTTTAAAAATAAATGGAGTGGAAGAAATCATTAAAAAAGAATGAGCAACCAGTGGTTTTTAATGTGAAAACTCTGCGCTCAGTCATCAGGGACATATGATATTTCCAATGATTAGCTCCAGTAATCAGAAGCAGGGAAAGAAAGTAGTCCTTCTTACCATGGCATCTCGTGAAGTATCAGTAGCACTTTGTAGGTGATAGTCCAGTAGTTGGATTAGACCTATAGTCCTAGAAAAATTGTCTCTTGGGTATGCTCAGGAAATAACATTTACAGATTGTGAAATAAAGAGGGGGGAAAAAAGTAACTAAAAGCAAAAAAAAAAAAAAAAAAAAAAAAAGAAAAAAGAAAACTATTATTTTATTTCTCTTTTTCTGGAACAAATTAAGAATATACCAAAATATTGCAGTTTGGGGACAAAATGGCCAGATAGCTCAGAGGCAGCTGAGATATTACAATTTTATGCTCTGTGTTAGCATTGTTCTACAAAATTAAATCACTCAGTTTTCTATGGAAGTAGCCTCAGATTAGAATTTTAACCAGGTCTGACAGAGATCCTTTATATTGAAACTGTAAATGTGCCAGTCCAAGAAAAATAAAAAGATACTGAATAAACGTCACTTTCTTCCTGATGGCTGACGGCAAAGCGTGCTTAAACTTCAGCATGAGAAAGTCCATTTAGAGAACTTTCAGATATCACCTCCCTTTCCTGCTTTTCACTTGAAGATTTTATTCACTTTTCCCTTGTTCTTGGCATTACAATGTGAATGGAGTCTTTGAACTCCATCTATTCATGGGATTAAATCACCCAAAGAGGCAGCAACACAGAGTTATGGACAGAACTGCAAAGGAAAATGTGCAATATGTGATTCAACAAGGATAAAAAAAGTGAAGATAAGTCCAACGAGGAGACCTTTGTTTTTACAGAATCCACCAGTGGGAAGCAGAAATAGCTTGGGGACATTTTGCATAGGTCTACTTTTATGTACTTCTAATATGGACACTGACTGATTATATCACATTTGGCCTTTTCTTCATTTTCTACAATTCACAATGCCGCAGTTGGTCATTTTTCTTGAGATTTATGAATAAAACAAAGATTAGAAGCTTGCAAAATTTAGCATACTGGTAAATTAAACTTTAAAGCTGCATTTTAAAGTACTGTTTTCTTGCATAACTAATACAGAAGATGCTACTAGCATTTGCTTTTCAAGTCTGTAGTTGTTACCACATAAACAGCAGCTATAGTGTACTCCCTTCTTTCATTAGCTTATTCATATCACTCTCCCTGTGAAAAAAGCTGGTGCATCTCTGCTTCTTAAGTAAATATTTTATGGTATCAGAGTTCTAAATTCAACTCCAGTATTGATTACAAGGTGCATTACTTCTGAGTTCTGTATGCATGGAATAAAAGCAAAGATCTCACTGTTCAAAAGAAAGTTTAAAACCAAGAGATCATGTCCTGTCATGGTGAGAAGGTGGCACACCCTGGAATACACTGGTAAGAGGCACTAGTTTTCTAAGAATTTTACTGTGCAACATTTACTGATTAATCCATTTGGATACACCTATTGTTTTTAGCGTACACTTTGCCAAAACCAGATTACAATGGAAATGTTTGGACACTATAAGATGATATATTTACATATGTATTTTTGTCTAAAGTGAAGAATTTTGCAAAAAAATCACATGAGTAAATCTCAGACTACAGTTGCCTTTGCCATCCCAGTGCTAAAACCACTGGAGTCACTTCACAGAAGAGACCTTAACTGTGATATTCTTTTCAGTCATAACAACTGGCAGGGCTGACTGCTTTATTTTATGCTCCCAATAGGCACCTTCCTAGATAGCAATGCTAAAGAATACACAGCGGGAGAAAGGAACCACAAGACTAGGTCATGCTTCTAGGGTGAGATACTAGGTCTTGAAAACCAGAGAAACAGAGAAAGGGCTTTGGGGTGACGGTAAATAACCAACAGAATGCAAAAATACTTTAGCTAATGCATGACTAATGCAATCCTTAGATGTACAACCAGATGAATAGAGAAGCTCCCAAATATCACTGAGTCATGTATCGCCTTCAGTATTTATGTTACTACATGTTTGTTTCTCATTTGGGACTATTCACTTTAGATCTTTCACAGTTTCAATGAAGTGTTTCTAGACTTCATAGTCAACCATGTGCCAGAGAGGTTTAACATAACTAGGACTTGCCAAAACATAAGATTTCTGCTTCTATTAAAACTAAAAGAAAGGGAAAAAAAAAAAAAAAAGTTAAGACTTTGCAACACTTGGGAGCAAATAGACAAGTAAACCCAGAAACCAGAGGTAGAGAAAGATAACTGAAGACAGACAAATAGCTCATTAGCTGGGTCACTCAACATTTTACTGGATGCAATTAGGCAGCCAATCCCTATGCTGACGTTTCATCTTTCTTATTTCTGGACCAGAGAAACTCTCCCAGTGGAAACTTTAAGTAAACAAGGATATGTTAAAGTGAAAAGTTATGGTTTTGATGAATCGGTATTTTCAGGAAAAAATGTTCCATCAGAAACAGAACTTCCCACTTCACTCTAGTTATTCCTGATTTTTTTAAACCCATCAGCATTTTGGACAGTGAACCACAGGAAAGACAATACAAAAGGCATTATTATTAATTATGTCTTTTGTATAATTTCTATTACAAGAAAAACGTTTAAATATATCAGAAAGGTACTGAGCTATTTTCAGTAGATTGCCTTATTCATCTACACTAAACTTGATATACCTGCTAACTCATGGTGAGGTAATTGCTCAAGCCAGAGTTTTCTGTGTTTAGGTATCTACAAATTTAAATCAAGAGAAATAAAGGACATTAACTATTTTAGTATTTGAGAAATGTTCATATGCCAGGATGGCATGGAAACAATATGTACATGTATAATGATGAGAAGGCTCCCCACACTAAAAAGGCTTGCAGTATAGCAACAACAATGGTCACAAGAGCTTAAAATCCATCTTAAACAGCATATGTGCATAACGTACCATCTAACACCAAAGTCTAAATTTACAGTAGGAATTACTGAACAAAAGAGGAAGCTAAAATTTTAAGTGAAATTTAATAGTGAAATATGTCACAGGGCAAAATCATTATTCAAAGTAACTCCAAAGTGAAAAAGAGCAATTTAGCTAATTTGAAGACTGGACTAGCTCAAAAGCACTAATCTTTAGTGTGTCTTTTACTACTTCTTAGCAGATGGCTAAGACTGTGTTAGAGCTCCTGAACATTAGACTGAAGGCCAAGTGCCCAAACCAACATACCAAATGCTTTTATTTACTGATTTCTAGTCTCTGCCACACTATTGCCATGGTGCAGATATTAAGTCATCGTTGATGCATTCACAGGCAGATGAGACTTCAGAAATTAACTGCCATGTACTTCAGCTACCATAGCTCCTTGGTGAGTATGACACTGCTATTACAAGAATTGAACTTTACTGAGGAGGTGTTTGAGGATAACAGGTAATAGCAGCTACTTATCTTCTCATCAAAGAGTAAAGAAGGAAAGAATGCAAATTCCACTTAAGGTCTGCTTCTACTGCTTTATTTCTTCAGGCATTATATGAAGTGGCAAATTCCACCAACGGTATTCCATCCCACCTGAACAAATGTTATCTCATCAGAACAAACATTGTAAAATTACAGAGTTAGCTGTAACACTGCTAGGAGCATTAGGAAAATATGCTTTTACCTACATATGTGAAGAAAATAATGATATTACTTCTTGAGACCACATTTGCTGATTTGGGTTACTCTGAGTTACTATACATTAATCTCTTTTTACCTGCTCAAATATCCCAGCTCTTCAGTGGATCCCATTCACCTCTTTAATGCATTGCCTTTATTTAAAAAAATCCACAACAGAATCACCTTTATTTTATTCAGTGTCATTGAACCACTATGACCCCTCAGATGTTCTGACCACTTAACACAACTTCCACTACGCACATCTCATGGACCCTATTACCAAATCATCAAGCTAGGGAACAAACTATGTTGGCCCACTGAGTTCAATGGAAATGTAACGTTCCAAGAATTAGTGAAGAGCAGAAACAGAGTGGTTTGCAAGTCTTTTAACGCTGTGTGTGCTTTCAGATAGAGTATACCTCCAGGTTTTGGAGAGTGACAGGAAAGAGATTTTAAAACTTTCAACAATTAGAACCTGGTGTGGAAAAAGCTAAGTGGACATTTTTAAGAAGTATCATAATTCTCAGTGCATTGGAAAACTCATTTGTTCAGCCCTCTTCAGAGCATCACCAACAATAGTTTAGAAAAGACTGTGAGTGAAATACAGACTTTGTGAAGCTCATGATGTACATGAATTTTGCTCTACTGACGCTCCCATCGTACAGAGTTCAATCGCATTTACTACTTATGAAACTGGTCTGATGAATTCAATTACTGAAGGAAGTCTGGTTTTAATTCTTAGAACTACTATTTCTTTCAATTTAAATTGATTAATAATAAAAGTTACAGCATTTCAGAGGAACAGCATATAAATTAACTATAAACTGAAGCCCTAGCCCATGGCAATAAGATACAAAGCTCTCCTTCATGTCAGCTCGGACACAGCTTTCAAGCATATTCTAAAGGTACTTCTTCTGGATAAATATTTTAGTTTATAGATATAAATTACAGTTTATTGCCAGCTGTTTAAAATATCTATGATTTGGTAAGATGAGTCTTGCTAACCCCCAGCTGTCTCCCATTTACTTGAATTGGAAAAACACTGGGTAAATTGCTGCCCATGAAGCGCAAATATAAGCAACTGAAGTACCCATAATTTGTTGGAGTTTTAGATCATCCTAATTTAGATATTTTTCAAAAGACATAATGTAAAGTAGACTCCACTTAATCGCCACTCTGATAAATAGCTCTATTGGGAAGATAATACAGTTAGCAGAAGGGTAAATTAAAAGCAAAATGTAAAAGCCATTCTGCATCCATGACGTACCCAATGCGTTTGGAATGAAGTCGTTCAACGGGCTGATCTTAGAAGTGTACGGTGAACTGCCTCTCTGTATGGCACAGCTCTTTATTATCTGCAGGGAACTTTGAACTGATTTACACGACTACACAGACATAATTCAACACTAGAATATTTCTTACTTCACTGTGCGCATGGGTAACAATATGAACACAGCATTCCATGTGCAATGGGACATTTGCATGTTCTTTCATATGAAAAACTACAGTAAGTGAGAATGTTGTATACAGTCAGGATAGGTACCTGAGTTATATGACAAGGCAGCAGCAAGAAGGGAACCTCAAGAAAAGAGAACTGAAAGCACAGAAGGGGATATCTTATGTCTCTACAAGTCTGTAGCAATGTCTAATTATTTGTGATATTTTTAGTGGTTCTTATTTCTATAAGTTAAACACATGGGGTAAATACTGGTTCATACTACACTATCTGCCAAAGGTGTCTGTAGACTGCTAGGTACTGTCACCATTAAGAAAAATTGCAAGCTCAAGAAATGAGAAACATGGAGTTTTTCAAAATGTTGCAGAGCCAAGTATTTTACTCTCCATCAAAACCACATTTAATATTTCCTTTCGAAGACTACTTATAACCACAAAGGCAATTTTGTCCTCTTCGACTAGTGAAAACCTTAATCTCTGGCTTTCTGACTCAGAAGAAATATCTTCAGAATGATATTTAACTATTACAATCTCTTTCTCTGACTCTTAGCTGGGGCTGAGCCTTCCTCTGTGCCCTTCCTGCACAGAGAACTCCAGATTAGGAGAGAAACAGAAGGCGGCTGTGGCAAGAGAGAAGCAAAGGAAGGAAAATGTACAAAGACAGGAGACAGAACTGCAGAAGGTAGAAGCGTGGCTGACAGCCCTAGAATCCCCCAGGATCACAGTCAGCAGTGAAGAGAATTACTTTGTGGAAAAGACGCAGCTGGCAGGAAAGATGTCAACCACAGGAGGTAAAGAAAAATGCAGGCAGGAGGAGAAACTAGTGAGCCACTTTGTGGACAGGAGCGCCTTGGGAGTAACACAACATGGGTAAGATGGCCAATGGCTTACAAATTAATATAACATTTGATTACCCCTATCAATCCAAAATGGTTTCCTTGGACACCAATCCAAGAGAACACTCAAATTACCTCTTCATTCACTGACAGGCATGGTTCAAGAGCAAACACCTTATAACCTCACACCCAAGGGTATTAACCAGTCATTACCTCACATTTCCTTCTTTCCCTAATGGGCCCCATTTCATCTCCCTGGGTATTAAGAGCTGCTTCACAGCACATCCACGCAAGCAATCTGTAACGGTGCACTTAACCAGTCAGCAGGGGTACTGAATAATGAGCCCATCTGCACTGTCCTCCCAACTCTGTCCTGAAAGCATCAGTAAGCTCAAGGAGCAATATTTTCAAAGTACCTTCACGTAACTAAATTTCTAAGTAGCAAAGGAGTATTCTTATTGTTAGGGTACTTTTCTGTACAGTATATAAAATGAGATTTTTGCTGTTCAGCCAATATAAAGTATTTCATCTTTTTTGTGTTGGCAGACAGCTAATAATAAAATGTCTACTTGCAATAACGCTGTTATAAAAGGGAACAAGAAGCAAATGAGAACTTCATTCTTTCCTCTTCCAAATTACGTCACAGAACATACCTAATTAGTGGCAAAACACTTGATAACCCCTATGCTCATACTCAGACTAGAAGAAAAAGATACAATAACAATTTGGTGGAAAACTTTTTAATATAGGCATCCAAGAGTAAGAACCTTCTGAGTTCTGCACTGGGAATAAAAAAAAAAGATAAGAAACATTGCTTTGATATTGCAACACCTTCCTCTACATTGTTCCTCCAAAAAGAAAATGTGGTTCTTTTTCATACAGAAGGAATAGCTGGAGCATTATGCAAATTAAAGGCTCAGGAGTGAAATCTATCTTTTATTCTCAATCAAGACATGGGTCAAGCAGATTTCTGACCAACAGGAAATAATAACTACAACCACATTTTCACTTGCCTCAGTTCCCGCTAGGATCAAAGTCAAGGCTGTCAATCTTCATTTATGTTTAGATATTAAAAATATTTTCAGTATCATTCTGGATTTTTTAAGCAGTCTGCAACTGAGCAATATCTGAAACTGTCCCACTGTACTAAATTGTGGCACTATTTTTTTCCATCAGATACTAGTACAGCAATCCCCTTCATGTCTAATTCTTTGACAGCAATTCAGTTTTAGATGGCTTATAATAGGCTCTCCCTGAATTCTGCCAGGATTGAATTGTTATTGATTGGTATGAGGCAATGGTGTAGAAGGGTGCATTTCCACAGCTTGTATTTGGATGGGTCAGATCTTTTGACAGCTGATTTTGTTAGAAAATCTGGGGTCATTGTAGCCACTGATTATTACACACCCTTGCATTTTTTCCATCACTGCAAGCTCAGCTTCTTACTCTATGAAAGATACAAGGAATTTTCTTTCTAAAGTCTATATAGAGGTTCTTTCATGTAAGACATTATAATCAGTCTTTCTTTGTACATAACTTTGCTTCATATTATTGTGAAACAGTACATTCGTTGCACAAAATTGAAACATTTACTGTTTTAATTTTTGATCATATTACCCTGCCTGGGCCAAATCCAGCCACCAGTGAAGTCAATGGAAGTAAGATTGAGCCTGCCGATCCTCTTTGAATGCTGCTTTCTCACAAAAGCTCCAACATGTCAAAAAAGTCAGGTCAAAGATTCCAAAAACTCCCAATATTACTCTGCAAGCAGCAATGTACTGTATTTCTTGACTTCATCATCAGTACGGGAACTGTTCTCATTTGTTTGAGGGACGTATGGCTCTCATTAATCAAAGTAATGCCCCAAAACCTCCATGGATTGCACAATCTGAGGTTTTCAAAATAAAGAGCGTGGGAGGGAGGAAGAAAGAAAGCAAGCAGAAAAAAGGCCCAAACTTCCCTCTATTATTTGTCTAAAAGAATATCATGTTCTATTTGAAATCACAGTTGTCACAGACATGTTTTAACATCACTGAGCTTCAATTCCATTGTTGTCAGTCTTGTTGATGTAGAAAACACTTGCAATTATCAAACACAGTCTGAGTATATCAGCTGGGAGTTTTAATCAATCCACTGCAAGAGAGAGGAAAGAGAAACAGGTTGCAGGTAATGGATGCCAAGTGTGTTTCCTGCCTCTGCACAGACACCAGCCTAGAGAAGCTTCCTTATTTTTCCCTATCACTGCAGGTTCAGCTTCTCACCCTATGGAAGAGGTTCTTCTCTGTACTGCTGTCTAAGTCAAACCCATCCAGGTTCCATTTCTATACTTATAAATATCCAAAATACACCAAGTCAACAAAAATTTATGGATTTGACTTCAGAAGATGGAACGATGTAATTAGTAACATTGCATTTATTTTATTACTGTTGCTTTGATTTAAATTGTTAGTGGTTTAAACATCTTAATTTCAGAGTGAATTATATAATTGTTTTTGTTGCCTGTTTACCGATTTTTTGTATAATTAGTATGCTGTAATTTACTTTATATCTCTTTAGTTTAATTGAGATAATAATGTCTGCTGAGAAGCATGATGTCACGCTCCCAACTACTTGGCTGGAAAGCTGGGGGAAGAGCTTTCACTGGACGTAAGAATTTCAAAAGGCAAGTTTTCTTCCCGAGCTGTAACCCCACAGAAGTTAGATTTCCATTGAAATGACACAGCTGCTTCTGCATTTTTGTGCTTCTGTTATTGCTCTTGCGATAGACCATATTAAAAAATCTTCTTTGAGTTGTCATAGTTCTCCCTGATGATATTGTTATCACAAAACACTACCTACTGTATCAATAACAGCAAATAGGAGCAAGGACAGCCTGTATTGAGAAAGAAAAACCTTAGCTTTCAGTTAGCGTCTAATAACTGAAATTGCTTCCCTTGAACTCTATCAATAGAGCCAGCACAGCACATCCATCTCCACTGGGGAGTAGCATTTTATCAACCTTTCAACTTTTCATGACCCAGCCGGTCAGGAAAAGACCCCATCTCCACTTGGACCACGTCAGGCAGGACGGGCTCACCTGGGTGCTGGATCCCAAAGTAATGGAGAGTGCCTTTGGCACTAGGCTGCAGATGAGGAGCATACACTTGCCAGCTGCTGCATGACATGTCAGCCCTCCCCCAAACTGAAATTTCATTTGGTTCATAAAACTGGCCAAGAGATGACCTGGAGGTAACTATTCCTTTGGGCTACACAGTATCCCACACACAATGAATAGACTTTGACTGGAAAATAAAATAAAAGTCATATATTAAGATAAACTAAGTAAAACAGCATCTCCTTTAGAGGTTGTGCCACAAAAAATTCAGCTTAAAAAGAGCCACCATGAGTACAATAAATACACTCACTGGACAGGCTAAAAGCATAAAACTTTACTTCCTCTATAAGTTAAATCCCATAAATAAAGATTACTCTCAATAATCCCTAAAACTGGTGGAACCAGTAACTGAAAGAACTGAAAGAACTTATTTTTAAAAGCCACATCTGTTAATTGACATGAATCTAATATTGGTTCACAAATGGTCAGTTCATGTATAACACTTCACATCTCCAAATTGTGGATAAATATTAACTGACTGATCTTTATATATCAGAGAGAGGGAAAAGTTATGTAATTGTCATTTTCCAGAAGGAATAATGGAGATGTTAAAAATAGGAAAACAAGGAAGAAAAATGCAATAACAACAAGTGTAGCCATGGAGGACTCTTTGTAAAAATACCTGTGACAAAAAAGTAAGCACCACACGGTAAAAATGCAATATTATAATCTTTGCTCAGAAACAGAGCACTAAAAATGTTAATTCATAGATAGAGCAATTCAATAAATGAACAGTCAGGAAAAAAAAATGAAGCTATATGAAGTGAAGAAAAAAGTCCAGTATAATTTCTGGCATTTCAAGGCAGAGCCACTCTCACAGCACCTCAGACATCAGTCATCGGATAATCCATCCATCCTGCACCTACAGCCCACAGAACGCTCTGCTGACTCCGAATTGCCAGCGTGGTTGATGCGGGTTCCCTTCGTTCAGCGCTGCCTGCGTTCAGAGCAGCTGCAGGCGACACTGTACGGCCACTAGCAAGAATTCAGAAGTACCCAATAAGTGTAGTTTAGGTGGCTCTTTTAGAAAGTGACTGGTATTAGTAGTTTCTGCCCCACAAAAGGTGGTCAGATTCAAAACTAGCGAGTGTCCGAGTAGAAACAGGACTCATAGGAGTAGGGGAGAAAAGAGGGAAAACAGCCTATAATAACCTGCAAATGAGGGTACAGAATACAGAGCAGCCTTAATTTAGACCATTCTGTTTTATAAAGGGCCAAGCACAGTTTTATCCCTGAAGGAGCCTTGGCTTTTGGAACTCAAGATGCCCACACTCTGAAGCTGAGATTTACCCATTAAATGCAAGCAAATCCTTGTATTCTGTCTTGCTTCTATATTCATTTTGAAAGTATCTGTATAATTTAACCTTCCAGTGCCACAGCCAGCAGCAAGACTTCCTAGATTAGCAAAAGTAATAAACAAGAGCCTCATTAAATCTTCCTCTTCCCTGTTTTTTTATCCCTCTAATGAAGCTCTCTGTCCTGCAACTCCTCTCATTTCCCTAATTCTCTCTTCATCACCGATTTCTTTATCCTTTGATATGACGCAGTCTCCTGTCGTAAGTAATGATAGAGCTACGTTTTCTAGAGGGCAGAGTATGAAAAGGACAGGAAGGCATGTTGTTCTTAAAACTGTGGCCCAGCAAGGCAGATGGCTCATTAATGTACCAGTCTTGCCCTCCCAGCAAGGAAAAAACACACACTCACTTACACAGAGGGGTCAGCCTGCGAGGCACGCTCCCTCTGCTAGCTCCAGTCTGGCTGCTTCTGTTCAAGCTGTCTCCTGTACTATTTAGGTTCACCCTTATGCAGCAATGAAAGATATTTTGAAAGGTGTCAGGATGGGTCTCAAGGCACTCCACACAGTTTTAAGTCTGGCAAAATCTGAAACTCCTGAAAGCCCCTTGAGATCAGCAAAAAAACAACTCTTGGTATCATGTTTCTTTGCAGACATCATTAACTCAATTAAACAAAAGAGGAATAAAGTAATTTACTGCTTGCTAATTACACAAAAAAATTGCTTAACACAAGCAGGCAACAACAAAAAACCTAATATAATTCACTCTGAAATTAAGATATTTTTTTAAACACCCTCAGTTCTTATCAAAGTAAGAACTAAAATAAGTGTATTCTTACTAATTATAGCAGTTCATCTCCTAAAGTCAGATGTATACAACTGTCATGACCTTATACATTTTGACAAATGAAACTTGAAAGAACAAACACAGCTCATCAGATCAGTTTCCCCAACAAGGAAACAAGGTCAAGGTTATAGGCGTATAGTTTTCCCTGCTTTTCCATCTTTAAAGAAGGTGTCAAAAGCCCTTTGACAAAGTCTGACAACCACAAATGATCCCAAGAAAGGCTTTGCCACTTTATGTTGTCTTCTTATTGTCCTTTGAAGAATGGAAACAGAATTCTGTTATGCCACTCACTGCCCCATCAGCACTCCATTAACTATTTGCTAATGGAAAGTATATTGCTCCCTGCATTGCTGCCCCAGGGCTCTCCTTCCACGGTACCTTGGAAGCCTTTGAACTACTTTCATATACCACCATCTTTTTATACTGCATTTTTTTCCTTAAATATTGAGGTTTACTTGCAGTAATCTCTCTCCTACCTCTGTACTGGAGAGTAGGCACTCCAAACCTACTTCAGCAACGGTAAGGACGTAAAGGCAAATTGATCTATCACTGAAAAGCTAAGGAGCATATTATGAGGGAAAGCACAGGGAATTCAGGAACACGAAAATATCAAAGACTTCTCCCATTTGAAGTTAACCCCTCGATCCCAAAATTGCCACTAGGCACCTCAGCATTCCCAGACACTCATACTTTTGATGGATTAGTGCTTTGTTTACTCCCCCAGACACTGTGTTAATTAGCATCGTGCATCCTCGTTCAAAACATCATTTAACACTAATGTTTTTTTCAGATTTTTTATATCTTTCATACATTTTACTTTTCACAAATTTAACTTTTAATGCATTTCAGCTGAAGACAAATTTGTATTTGTTATGCCGTCTTCATCAATCCTGGCAGTTCAACAAATGAAGCTTTACAAATGTCTCAGAAATTAAGAGATGCTTGCTGAGAGACCTCTGTGATTCTGAGGCCTTTAAAAATAGAAAGAATCATTCTAGTTTCTAATGAGAAAATCTTCTGAAACTCCAATAAGAAAGAAAAGGAAGGTATCAAGGTATGAGGCCTGTGTTTCTTACACATGTCTACAGGTCCCTTACTTGTGGATGCCGAGATGTTGTGGGATGCTCCTGAGATTCACAGAAACTATGAAGGTTTCCAGCATTGTGCAGGAAAAGATTCTTTGGGTTTCTTTTTTGTTTTTAAATCATCTCAGCTTGCTAATGAAACCAGTCCTGTCTACCTTCCCTACTGCAGATCAGGATCTGGACATATTGGTAGGACGGTGGGTGGGGGGAAAAAAAGAAAAATGGAAGTGAGCATGCCTTCCTCTAAGGTCACACAGATCCTGCAGTGGGTGGATTCCTGCTGAGACCCCCCCTTCCTAATTGCCCAGCAGGAACCTGAAGGCTCTCCAGGAGCTAAAGAAATGGGAGCTGCACTTCTTAGCAGTAATAAGTGTCGTTAACAAGGCAACTCTGTCAAGAGGGTTGAAGGCATCTGTTATTTTGTAAAATACTTAGATGGATGGTACGTGCAATGTACCTGTTTAAGTGCGTGCACTGATTCTTACAGACATAATGTATCAAAGCAGCAGAATTACTGCCCAATAAGCCCAGGAAGAACTCTTGAGCACCAAGAAAACTGATCTTATTTTACTCTGAGTTAAGGATAGTTGACTTTTTGCCCATTAGTGTAGCTTTTGATGTTATAGTGTAATTAAATTTGAACCCAATGTGCCCAACTTCTGCAACAAATGATATATATTTCTCTTTCTTCTCTTTGTGTTGAAAATATATCCTGGCTGACTGGAATCACTGTGGCAAGCTGTAAATGATGTATGAAATGAAAAATCCCTGCTCACTGCAAAGAGAGAATATAGACAGGGCTCAGCAATTGCTGCCGGGCTATTTGATGAAATATTCCTCTCAAATGCTGAATATATGCTCAAATCACACAAGCTTACCAGTGCTGACACTGGGCAGTAAGTTGCATATATCATTTTTCAATCTTATTCAGGACCAAATGACTAAGTGATAGGTGGCATGATGAATTCAGAAAAAAATTACAGATATCATAAACCAACTTCAGCTGTTAGGTGGGTTTTTTTATTTACTCAAATGACTAATGTTCAATTGCCTCTGGAAAAACTATTAAACAACAAATGGTTTGACCACTTTGAAACTATTTGTAGACACTATTTACTATCTACTGAACTGGTCCTGTGTTTATTAAGGTGCACTGTGATCAAGAGGGTTCTTTGAACACCCTTGATCAAAGTCAGAGACAAAGACTCTCTCCATCCTATGATATAGGGACAAAGAAATACATCTGTATCTCAGTAAAAGTAAAAAACAATTTGCAGTCCTGCATAGGACTGTTGGTATATCAGAGATATTTGAGTTAACCATTGGGACTGAGGCTGATTTCACAATATACAGACTTTTGCAGAGTCCACAGAGTTCTCGCTAACCCCTTTGTTGTCATCCCATAGCTCACAGTTTCCTCCATTTTACCAAGGCAGCTGAAGCCCAGCCCACTGTGAACTGGTTCAGGAATCTGACCTGACTTTAGCAAACTGCTTAAAAAAAAAAAAAAACTAAGGAAAAGGAATGTTTTCGGTAAGATAGGCAAGTTCTCCCTAAACAGGGGGAAAGACAAGATGAAATATAAGGCCCTGCACAAGATTAATTTTGAGAAAGGCTGGGCACTTTCTGTCATCAGAAGCATCCTGGGTCAGTACCCAAACATCACAAACAACTGTTCAGAAGAGCTGTCAATTGCAAACCTAAGAGCTGAGGAAGGGAAGGGAAAGGGAAAGGCACAGCAGCTGAAAAGAGGGGTGACTGTGCTGGCAGTAAATCAGTGATTTCTGTCTCCGGTGATGATTGTTGGCCTGACTGACAAAATGCAGATCATGTAGCACCTATGGGGTTCTCTTTAAAGATTTTTATTCTTGAAGCTCTTCAAAGATCACACAACAAGTTGAAATTCGAGATTTCTTTCTGCCTCTGTGTTCTTCCCTTCCTCTCTTCCATTGAGCTGGCTGCAAAGGTTAGAAACTTGTCTCACCTCCCCTGAAGGCAACCAGCAAAAAGGAACCTCAAAAAAGGCTTTAAAATCCATATATTTTAAAATGTATTAACTGTTAAACTTGGTTTTGTTCAGATATTTTTTACATACACATTTTCATGCATTATGGAAGTCTAGCTTTATGTACTTAATGTTTAACCTTCCAGGCATATTTTTGACTTCTTACCCCCTCTAAGTGGGTGTTAATTCAAACTAGTCAAGAGGGCATGAACTTGAACAGAAGATCTCTTTTCCAATGTTATTTCCTCCAGACCTTTCAAAGATAAGGTTAGATATATGTGTCTGATTCAAATGTGGTGCAAGTAGTTAATGGCCCTCAAAGTACTAGTATAGCACCTTGAGGCCAGAGTTGATGAACTGAAGAAACAGGGAAATATGAATGTCTCTACAGAAACAGCAAAGCAGTCCTACATCAGAGCCAGCAATCCCCACCATGCAGCAGGGAACACAGCACATATAAGGCGAGTTGGAGGGAAGGTCACTATTTTGAACATATAGAATATAACAGGCAGGGAGAAGACCACACTGGAAATATACTTAAATTGATTATACCCATATGAATATGAGCCCAAAATACAGAAAAAAAAGCTGTTAGAAGCATCATTGTGTTACTCATCTTTTGATCAAGGCATGAACTCTTACTGCACAAGGGATTTTATCTAAGGTCTTTTTCCTCATGTGTTTAAACAGTGACTAGTTCAATGACAGCATGGTTGGCAAATAAGGCTGTTGTGCATTACTGTAGTCTGAATATTTCTCCTACATATTATTTATTCTGAGCATTGTTCTAACATCTACAATCTCCAATCATGGGGCAGAACCCCACTGAGAAAACTGTCTAATAATATAGCAGTAACAGGCAGCTTCAGCCCTTTGTATACAAATTGGATCACTTAGTACTGTTACAGCCTGAAGATGAGGAGAACTCCATCTGTGCTCAGCTTTCTGCACTTTTGTGTGACCAGGTGCTTAACTCCTGAGCCATCATTTGCTGCTTTCCTGCAGCAGGGGGGAAAGCTGAGAGCTCCCACCGCAACTTCAGCGTAGCTTACCAGGGAGATCTACTCATGGCCTTTATTCATGGCCAGACAAAAAAGCAAAATAAACAGCTGATACAGAAAGATAAAACCAAAGAAAACTAAGATCAAATTTGAATATTGAAAAAAAATTTGTAAAATAAGTTAAAATAAAGTATTACTTCTAAGAATCAACAAAACGGGAGGGTCATGCATCATCAGGGGTTTGGAACTTCCCCTTTGATTAAACTTATCAAAAAATAAGATAATATTTGTTGTAAAACAAGGAAGAAATTTATTACTTAGTCTCATGATCAGACTGTTAGCTATAGCACTGATACAAAAGGTCACAAGTAAAACCCAATTTTAGTCTAATCTTGCTTCAATTAAAGTTTTCTATTTACCAATGGAATACTTTTCTAATTGCTTACTCTCGTTACATGGGATTTCAAGATGTATTTGACACACTGGAGACAAAGGTTAAGGTTAACAAATATAACCTGTCTCCTGAATGCCACTGCCAGCGATCAGTAATTTTATCTTACCTGGCCCAAGAGGATGTTCATTTTAAATTCTAGTCCGAGATACAAATATTAATGTTCTTGCTGGCTCTGATGAACGGCTGTTTTGGGCATCATCTCCACCCTGCTATGCCTATCAGTCAAAAGATATATGGGTTCTCAAAAAACTTTTACTGGCTTCTTCCTGGTCATTTTGGGTGTAAAAAAGTTATTAACTCTTTATACATGCCAACTGGCTGTTTATCCTCAGGCTGATCTGTTCATTACATATAGGATATTGATTCATTCATGTCAAGTATCATGACATTGGTGATGTATATGTTTGGTTCATGACTTATTTCACCAGCTTGGTGAAATGTCACTGGTATATTTGACATTCCTGACAGTTATTTCTGGAGTGCAGGTCCAATGCAACAAATCCCACTGGTTCTGGTCCTTGTGCTCTTCATACACTTCCTACCTAGGATTTGGGATGGTGCACGTCTGCTCCAGATACATAGTTAAAGTTCTGCATCTGGGAATGAGAACATCCTCTCAGAAAGAGTCACATCTATAAACTGGGGTTGACTACAGGAGGAAATACATATGAAGTGCAATAGAACATGGAGACAAGCTAATCTTCATGCAGATATCCTAAGGGAACTTCAGAATGAAATGGCTGAGCTGAATACAAAAAAAGTTATCAACATAAAATTATCTACCACTGCAGGGGACTTGGGGGTATTGTGAATTTGTTTTATCCTTCAGAAAGGTATTTGGGTGATTCCGGAAGCCAGGCACTAGTAAGGTTTTCTGAAAAAAAAAAAAAAAAGTGCTGAAACAACTGCAACAAGAATAAATCACACACATTAGGGACGAACAAGCACAACTCCTATGAAAGAAGATGTGTCACTGTCATCTATTTAGCACTTTGGGGATTGTAAACAAAACTGAATGAGGAAGAACCAGCAAATATTTATATGGGCTTCGAAAGCTTTTGACAAAAGAAACTAGATCTTGAAGTCAAACAATGTCATAGATTAGATACTGACTTGAAGACAGGAAAGTATAAATAAAGGAACAGTTTTCAACCTGATAAGTAGATGAGGTTGAAACCTACTGGCAGTTCTGTTTGGGGTTTTCTTAATTTATCTTGTAAAGTCTTCAAATTAGGAATATTATTCTAATGCAGCCAACTAACAAGACCTCCCTTTTGACTGGAATTTCCATACACTCACATGAGTGAAGTTTAGATAACTAACTTAAACCTAAGAATTTATAAATACTGCATTTTAGTGATGGCAAAGAGAAATCTCCTCTAGCACTGAAAGTCACCTTCCTCTTTTTGGAAGCACAGTGATGATACCTCTTAAAAACAAGAGGCAGATGGAACGTGTGAGAAGTACTGCCAGTCATGAAACAAATGAACGTTAGAAAAGGAGTTTACAGGTTGATTCTAAGTCCTGACCATTAGGAGGAAGACAGATTCCTAGGTAAGAGCAATGCCAGAGAAATCACAGTTTGTCTGAATTTTTTTTAGGCTATTTTGCTAATCTGATGATTTTTAGTTCTTCAGATTGCCCCAGGTGTCTGCTTATACACATATTGGCCAAAGAACTTTGTGAAGAATAAAGTATGATTGCTTTTATGAGGAAAGAGCAGAAATAGAAACTCTCTTCTTGCTTCTGAAAGCATCTCCATTTTTAAATATTAACCAGGGGAATGGAGTGACAAAAAGCCATGTGCCAGTACTATGGTCTCTGATATTATTTTAGGCCATTTATGATAATCAATCACTCTGGTCCCTAAGCTTTACCATCTATCAATTCATTTGCATAAACAATAAAAACTTAATCTTCCTAAAAGATTTAAAAAATAATCCAAGAAATTTTTGCTGAATCGCAAGAGGTCATCCTAACTCTGCAGACTTCTATGCCTCAAGCAGAGCACACAGAAAAAGTAGTGACTGGGAAGAAAGAGCATGGGAAGACAAGAGATGAACAACTGCAAAGGGAAATGAAAAGTAAACCAGAGCAAGCAGCAATTAACTGTGAACTGAATGAAGGAGAAAAACGATAGGGGTGCCTCTGGTACCGTTACCATTTATGCAGCAAAGAAGAGAAGATATATCTTGGATCTTTTACTGCATGAAACTATTCAATCAGCATGCCAGAAACATTCACACCAGCCATATGACCATGTTGCACTTACCAGCAATTCTCACTGCTGGACAAGAGAAGTTCAAAACAGTCAGGAGTACCAGGAGTATATTTTGCTTCTCTGCCTATGCAACATCAAATATCTCTTTAACGCACCGTCTCTCACTATATAAACCAAGCCTTGAGACAAAGACCATACTCCCCAAATAGGCAAAATATGGACAAACTGGCAATCTGTTTTCTGCATTAATATTTTGGCTTGCTAGGTTCCTCAGCAATTGATAGTAACTTTTGAAAAGAAGCTAACTGTTCTTTTCACCTCTGGGTTTAAGAAAATCACATATCAGAGCTTCATGACCAAATTAACAGAAGGCCTATCCCCTTCCCTAAGGCCCCTTCCCTGGCATTATTATTGCTGCTAATATTGTAAGTGTGGTGTGAAATGGCCAATTCACACATGTACCATGTTTTGCACATTGCCTAAACCTGCTGGAACATGATTTCCGTAAGAATGATGAGAGTAATAAACATCTTCTGGCAGAGGTTTGCAAAATCTGCACACATTTTACTCACGCAGTAATGGGCCATAAAACTCTTAGAGAACTGCAGGAGAAAAGCAATGTATACACACAGGCATAAATTAAAAGAAGAAATGTGAACTCAGTGGAATGCTGTTCTTTTAGACATTTAGAAAACGCACGTATAGCACTACATACATAGTCAGTAGCACTCACAATACTCAGAGAAATCAGAGAGTACTGGTTTCCAACACCTGATTTTATGGGAGAGCTTGCAGTGACCCAGTCCCAGCAATTGCCACAGCTGGATCCCAGCTCTGAGTCCTCCACATGGGCTGTAGGAGTGTTGTGACAGCACTCGTGTAGGCAGAAGAAAGTTTTAAAATGTACTCTCTCCTACTAACCTATTACTTGGACTTTCACTGCGACCAGTAGGGAGGATCCCTAGGATTTACTCTGCTTCAGTAACCATGTCTACACCTTACTGGAAGGGTTTCAGATTTTTTGCAGCCTTTAGAAAAACATAGAAATCATTTGCATTTTTTTGGAAAAGCAGTCTCATGTTAGTTAAATTTTTCCAGCTCTCTTCTCACTACCACTGAAAATCATCAGAAATGTTAGAGATCACAACAACTATCTCTTTGCTACGTACTGCTGAATGTTTTACATACCAAGTATGATGACAGCATGGGAAGTCCAATGCCAGAATGTTCTCCTTGTAGCCTTGGCCCCCTCATTTGACTTGCTTTTGGAAGCACTACTGCTAAACTGCCGTGGTCCTTCCAGAAGCACAGGTAATAGGAATTGCTGTCATGCAAAGCTAACTTTCTGGGATAAGGAGGTATCTGACAGCGTTACATTACTGACACACAGCTGGATTTCCTCCAAACCAATGCCCAATCAGAGGGATAATGAAATTGCTGTGGATTTTCTAACGCTGAGAGATTAAATTCAACTTTTACGCTTGAAGAATTCCACCAGCAGATCTGGAAGTTCTTGGTAACTAGTCTGTAAAACACAAGCAAGAGTGGGGAAAAGACTGCAATTTTTTTTTTAAGTGAAAACTTAAAACACCTCTCTTGGTTATTCACATTACACACTTACACTGGCAGTGCAGCAGGGCAAGTTTTTGCTTACCAAGGAGCCAATTTGAAGCCTGAAATTGTAAAGTAATTGACATTCTGCATGCTGCTGCTGCTTCAAAGAGACTATAGGACTGCAGCTCCTGGTGTTGCCAGCAGCATGTAGCAAGTATTTCCTGCATTTCCTGAGAAGCTCTGAACATGCAGAGGAACACTGACTGGAAGACAACTAAGGTAACTGGTGTAAAAAGCATAGTTTTGTCATAAAGCTAGTGGAAGCAAAATCTTAAGTGCCCAGTGCTTTCTTATTTTAGGAAATGAATTTGGATGATGAAAGTAATACTGATATTTACACAGGATGAGCTGTGAATCAAAAATACTAAATGCATGGGAGGAAAAAAAAATGCAGGAAACCAAATTTTTGGCACTGAAATAAGTGCAAACAACAGGAGTTACCCAAAGAGGAAACCCCCCAATCTCCTTTTCTATGTTAGAGATGTGGTATTCAGCCATGGCATTCCTTCATTGCTTCTGAACAGCTTCTAATCCTTGCTGTCTCTGACAGAATTTTGCTTTGAGAGTTTGTAACTACTAAAGACTAGCAACAGGTCAGGCAAGTGACTAATTCCTGGTGTAGATATAAACCAAATGTGCCTTTTTCAATGAAAAGTTGGGTAATATACAAAAAAGCTTTGTCATTTTTTTTATCTTGTTCCTTGTTGAATGTCAACTACATTAAAGTTCTGTACCATGTTTCCCAGCAAGCATTCCTAAATGGAGGAACTCTTCCACACATCCGTTTTCAAAAGTTCCTCCAGCTGCCCAGTGGCATGTGTGCCATGGGCTCACCTGAACTGTCAACTATCAACAAAATGCAGATCTTTCATTGCAGTTTTTGCTCAAACTTGATGGGTCTGGTTTTAATTTTTTTTTTTTTTGCTCCTTCTCTTGTAATAAAATCGAGGGCCATGCCACATAGTAGAGGTGACAGAATGCATTCCTGTTTAACACCACCGTGACCCTGAAACATGGGCCTTTCATGCTCACGTGAGCTTCTGATCATGTCTTTTATTTTTCTTTATGTAACACAGTATCTTAAGAAGTTCAGTTATAACAACTGTAGAATTTTTTCTTCAGTTCTATTAAATGTATGGGTAGATTTTATCTTTCAGGGTTTTTTTAATATAATTTTTAGAGTGAACATTAGAGTGAACAAAAGCATTAACATATGCTTTTTGGAAGTCTCCTCTTAATGTCTCATGAAGGGTTTGTCTTAATTCAACATGACATTACAAAGACATAATTATAATAGAAAGAACTGCAACACCTTTGCAACCATTCCTGCAACTTAGATCAACTTTTATTCAGTGCTTTCACTACAAGGACAGTATTTCATTGTTCTAATAACTTTTTTCAGTCTCCTTCTTTACTGAGATGTTCTGGGAACTTAGCAATGATAATTTTACTTCAGACAGTCAACATTTTCCCAGTGATAAGGCTTCACTTGTACTTTTCCAAAGTTTTATCTTTTTATTGCATCTTTAAAAAAAACCACCCAAACTATTAGAAACCAATATCAGTTGAAAAGTAGAAATGTTGGCAACAGTCCTCCAGAGAACCTGGTTTATCTTCTATGGGGCAGAACAGCTCTGTAGTTTATGAGTTTGCAGGTTCAGAAATAATTTCCTTGGAAGCTTTGCTATCCTACCCTACAAGAACAGAATTCTTTTGGGGGGTACTGTGATAGGTAGTGCTATACACAGGAGTTTCCTAAGAATATATGTATGACCAAAAGGTATCTAATGGTAAAAATACAAAAACAAACAACAAAAAAAACCCCAAACAACTTTTGAGATTTAGAAGAGAGAATTAGCGAGGTATGGCTGCCTGATCATTAACTATATTATCAGCATAAGGAAGAAACAGACTGACAATAAAAAGAAGGAAAACCCTACACTTTTTTAGCATATTTTTCACTATGTTCTTTTGCTATTCTATTAATATTTAATAATAATAACCACTATTGTAATCATATACAGAGAGACTGTTCTGAAATTTAGGAAAAGTGGTGTTTTTTTCTTCTCATGTTCTGAGCTTCTCAGTTTCTTTGTCTTCCTACTCTAAAGTATTCTGTCTCCAAGTCTCACACTCCATTTTGTAACACAAGAAAGTTCTGTCTCGTGGAATTTCCAAAAGAAAGACATATATTATTTACATCTGTAGCTACCATAAGAAAATGCCTTCTTTTTTTTCCCCCCAGAATCTTTTTCTTTAGTATTTCCACTGCAAAGTTCCATGAATAAGCACATGCTATGAAAAAGACCCCTAACCAGGAAATACCACAAGAAAGCAGGAAGGTCTTTTCATGTTAACTGACTGTTAAGCATGTTTAGTGAAAAAAAAGAAAAATCCCACAGGAATGCTTTTTGTTGTGGCATTCATTAAGAACAAAGGCATAAGCCAGTCTCTGGCAGGCCGTTTTGACAGATTTGAAACCCGTGCAGTTTCATTAACCCTGGCTTTTGCAAATTTACCCATTGCAGTAATATATAGTGCAGTTAACAACTATCCATAAAAATGATGATATGTTTAAAACTGCATCACAATTCCTTTAGATTAAGAGGTTCCTTTACATTGCAAAGTGTTCCAAATTACAAAATTAGAAGTACCACTGCAAGTGGATTTGTTCTAAAGTGCTTTTAATATACACTTTAATTGCTATTCCTACTTTATCTAATCATCACCAGAATTAGTGAATCTCAACACACTGGAGAATGTTAAGAAGTTTTGTGGTAATGAACCTAATAATGGTTCATCTAAGTCAGAAAGTTTGTCAAAGGGCAGTATATTTGACCATTAATTTAACTACAGGGCAGTTAACATCTTTTCATTTTTCCATATTTGCAAGTCTAAAATAAAGACAATGAAAGAACACTCAGATATGCAGGGGTGAAACTGCTTTGTAAAAGTGTCTGTTATTAATTTCTACAGAGGTACTGAAACAGTGATATTTTGAATCCATACTCATAAATGCTAAAATAAAATTTTCTAGCTACTGATTGAACACCAAAATCAAGTAGGCTGCAAACTCCATGAATAGGTGTCAAAAGTACAAGAAGTGGTATTGAATAACCTAACACTTGTTCAACAATGGCCAAGTTGAACTGAAGACCCTTGGCTGCCCTAAATAGTGTGACATAGACACATGCCAGTGTCTATGTAGGCTCAAGCCCTTAATACTGTAAAATGGTAATTCCATCTCATACAACAAGAAATACTTCCTGCTCAGAATTGCAGGGAAGGAGAAGATGTCTCCAGTATGTATATAAAATAGATAGAACTATACTCACATGGCCTAAATTCCTTTTAAGTCATTGTGTCTACAATTTCCCATGGGCACGACACTTTTTAAGGTCTAGATAAGAGCCAAGAGGTAATGTAAGGCACAGGGACAAAGTGAAATTTAAACAATGTGAACGTAGACACTATTGAAAACAGGTGATGTTATTATCTTCTTTTCACCTGTGTAATAGAAACATTTTCTATAGCTTGTTGTTTGACATTAATAGATAACATGTATGAGAAAGCTCACTCCATCTGTTTGAGAGTTTTCTTATTATTTGTCCCAGAGGTAAGAACTGAAAGCTACAGCATTTATTCATTATGGTTGCAGTGACTGGAGCATGGGAAAGTGTAAAATATAGATTTAAGAACAGACTCCTGATAAAGAGATATACTGGATCTAAAATACAATACAGCCTAATTCTAACACTATAGAGTAAAAGATTTTTCTTACCATGAGACAAATAAACAGAACTATATACAGATACAAAACCAGCCTATTTTGAAACATATGTCAAGTATTTTCTTAAGCTTCCAAACCCTGTAGATTTCAAAATACACCTGATGAAAAATAAAATTTACCACACATCATTTTTCTGCATAGTAAATTTGCAAGCTGGTTGTTTGTTTTTTTTAATAAATTAAGATGCCGTTATCAGAACACTATTGTTTAAATTGTATGCCTATATGCTATACACTCAGAGATTTAGGGAATACTTGAACTCACTTCTGGAAAGGACCATCCCAGGTGTTTATGAGAACTACTTATTGTAAACAGGTAGCGTGGTATGTTTTTCTCTGCTTTTGCAAAACATCAGTGAGCAGCTTCTTGTTTCAAAGAAAATATTAATTATTTACAAACATGTGCTGGATAAAAAAAACACATCTCAGACTGTATTGATGAACATTTGCCTCGGTACTTGCTCCTTGTTACTCCACTCTACTCAGACAAATTTTTGAAATAGGAAGTGAGGACAGATCCTGAAAAGCCCGGATGTGTGGTAATAAGAAATGAGGTAAAAAGGGAGTCGCAGCAGACGACCACTTTTGAGTCCCTGAGAGAAAGCACTTCAGTGAGACTGGGAGGCTGCAGAGACCATGAAGAACTTTATGGCATTACTGTTTGTATGAGCAAAAAGCAATTTGAACGAGACCAAGAACATAATTAAAACATAATCACAAAAACTTTAATGAATGTATGAGTATTTGATCAAATCCCATACAAATGAAACAGAATCAGCTGCCACCTTCTCTCTGGCAAATTTCTTGATGTGAAGACAACAGCCTGAAGAGGCTTTACAAACCTGAGCTGTCATACTGGTAAATCACATAAACACTACACTAACTCGTTAGGAATAATGCCTTCCAATTCACAACAGAAAATGCACAGCCCCTATAAAAGGACAATATCTTACTTTTAAAATCCTTTGATTATTTAAAAAACAAAAAGCGTTTAGCTACTGTAGCTATTAAAATCTTTTAGAATTTGTCTGCGTTACCTCTCATGTCTGTGTGATGTTTCCTTAATATGTCAATTTGATTTTATTTTAAACATTACTTTTATTTTAAACACTGCTTCTATGCCAGTACGTATTTCCAAGAGCTGGCAGAGCCAGTTAAAGCATTAGCAGGTGATTGATTCCCATCATCATGGGACTCACTCTAAATACATTTGGTATTTAAATAGGAACTAGCCATTGACTCTGTAATCCCTTGTGCCACACTTGTCCTGCAAAAGGATAACGACAAAAGGCTAACACAGTATTTGTCAGGGTAGCCTTGCTGCCCCCTCTATCCCCACAGGCAGTGACTGTAAATGTCTGTGACTTCAGGCAAGTTCGTGTTGTGATATTACTGTGCACATTCCCAGAGGGAGCTCTGTGAAAGGACATCTGCATTCATGTTAAGAGAGAATTCAGCCGCCTTCCACAGGCACACACTGCCCAAGACAAAATGACTGACCGCTACACAGAGAGAAGGCTGAAGGACATAAACGTACCGCAGTGTATTTGGTCACAGATTAAGGCCCTTTTCACAAGGGACTGAACAAAACAAATTACTGAAATAAGAGATACGCGTGCTGAGGCCTCAGTGCTTAGGTAAATGGTTTGAGTTTCAAAATTTACCAAATAAATTTTTTTTATTATTATTATAAAACCTCACAAAGAAGTTATTTCTTTATATGTGATGCTATAGACTACTGACCTTGATCCTGATGAAGTTCTCAGTTATTTGAGGTAAAGATAGTCAACATCTACAGGCCTTCTCCAGGTGCCACTCTCTTCCCCTCTAGAGAGCAGTTTGGTAGCTGAGCCCATACAACGTCAGGACATATTTGACTCTGCAAGGCTGAGCAGGTCCATGTGGATCAACTCAAGGGTCTATGAACTGTCCTCCTCAGGGTCACAGGTAGAGGAGGGCTCAGTATAGCAGGACGCAGGGAGCCAGTTCAATTGGGTATGCACAAAACCAGCTTGGTTATATCTGGAATCATTAGCTTGGGCATTCTTTCCTCCATTTTCAGCATCACAGAAAAGGCACATGCTCATGACCTGAGGCACAGTTAACTATTTCTGGGCCAGGGTCCAAACCACTGTCACCCTCTACCTTTGCCTACCCTCAGCTGCTTCTCCTTTGTACACCACCCACTATTTACTTCCTCACCTGTGCACTCTACATCCTCTGCCACTGCACTCTCCTGTATTATTTACTATCACTCCTAGTGTAAACTCCAAAGTCTCATCTCTTCCTTCTGTCTGTAACAGAGCAGCCCAGCACAGAGAACAACCTCTCAACACTTTGGGGACAGCCTCAACCTGTCACTCACACATGGCTTTCTCGCTTACCTGGACACACTCCAGTCTGTGCTGCTCCCTTTCAAAATACAGCCTATAGGATGGACACAACTGGCACTTGAATTCTCCCTTGCAGTTAAATGCTTATATCTGTCCATCTTACTGCTATGCCTTTTTAAACTTTCCAAATAAAAATGAACTACAGCTGCATAAACCTCTGCATGAAAGCGTTACGTCTAGTCACAGAGCTGGGGTGCTTTAGCAATACAACTGCTGTACTTAAGCAAGGCCTAAATGGGGTAATTTTACAATATCAATGAAATCTCAATAAACTAAACACTTTATTAAGATTAAAAAAACTCTCCAAAACTAGCTGACAAATGACAGAAAAACCAAACACATACAGGCACTTCAAATCATGCTCTTCAATCACCCAAGCACCCCTCTCGTATCCCACTGTGCAGAAAAACCAATGTGTTAAAACAGCACAACCGTGCTCAGTCTTGATCCTGTAAACACTTACATATGTATTTATATTTACATATAAGAATTGGAAGGAAAAAATCCTTCTTGTTAAAGATGCAAGCACATAGAGCCAGTAATGATTTTCATGATCATCTGATATTTGTTTGTTATTAAGAATCATATCAATATCTGCCTTGAATTATGACTCACTATTTAGCAAAATTCCTTTTTATTTCCCTATAGAACAGAAAGGCTGATGAGAAATTGCTTAAAAGACCATCTCCCTCAGTAACCAATTCCAGACAGCTTGTATGACATTTCCCTGGGAATGCAAAGGGAAAACTGAAAAAGAGTAAATTCACTTGGGGCCTCTCCTCCAAGTTATGAGCGAATGAATCCCTGGTTTGTGGTTCTGCTGCAGGCTCAGAATATGGTAAAGTTGTGGGATTAGCAGAAATCAGACATTCCTGTCTCAAAAATGAGAACTTTACTTAGTATATCCAGAAGAAGAAGAAGACACAAGTAGAAAAAGTTTTGAAAAATACCATTCTGTAATTTAAATCTGTCTGGTATGGGTCTAAATATACAGTTCTGGCCATTTTCAAAGAATGTCAGCATGGGTATCCACCATGGGCACATCTGCATAAGATTATAGACGGACAGAACATATTTCTTAACTAAAAAAAAAGTGCTATTATGGTCCTTTAGATATATTTTTGTTCTGTATTAAATGACTGTAACAAAATACTTGTGAAAGCTCAATAAATACGTACACTTTTGATACAAAAGAAAAATTTCATTTCTGAATTAATACAGTAACACAAGGCTGCAGAAGAAAAAATATTGCTTTGGAGACTTGTTTTTCTGAAGGACAATCATCAAGTCATTATTTTTAAACCTCCAGAAAGTACTGTTAATACCATATACTGCCAAATACTGAATGGTATAAATGACACTACAGAGAACAAATAGTAGCATACAAAGGCAGCATTTACCAATTAGTCAGTCTACATAAAAGCCTACACTGTGATATGGCAATTACAGGAGAAGTACTTACTACAAGCCATGTAAATTGGATAAAACCGAATGAAAATGCAGCACTAGAAAGTATGAGAAAAATATTTTAATATATACACCTACAGAGAGCAAAATATACACCAGAAGTATATAATCAAACACTATTTCCTTAAGACAGCATACTGAACAGACCAAGGAAGAAGAAAACCAGGAACTAGTATATGTAATCTGACTATATAATAAACATAATAACTAGTGTATTTGAGATTTGCTGTTATTACCTCTAATTTGCTAGCCAGACTGTCTTTTCTCTAACACAATCAGTATGTGACACTACACTGGAAGTTTGCAATATTGCAAATCTTTTTAATGGACTTCATGAAAGTTTCTTATAATATCAGAAACAGGGAACTTGGATTTTAATTAATATAGTATAGGTGTCACATCTTTCCCACAGATTCAGGCACTAGTAGGAAACTCAAGATGACATCTGGTTGAGTTGGATTTTTTTCAGCTCAAGCTCTGCACCACTGAAAATATTTGGGTCACAGAAATCTTTTCTCTGGGTAGCAAAGAATTTCATTTAAAAAATTAGTTTTAAAAATCTTCCAAATATTTGCAGCTAAGAGAAAACATGTTTCAGCCATGGTTTTCAGCAAGCTAAGCCGTTTCGAATTCTGCAGGCTTGGTATGGTATGTCATTGCAAAGACACATCAGATTTGATTATGTTGTCGTGTTGCATCCCTCAGCAGTTCATTGACAGACTGCAGGCTCCAGTTTTTGTGCTTCTTTCTAAGTTTCTTTTTGAAAGCTCCAGGGCCAAACAACTGACAGCATTTATTTTCATGTGAAAAAGACCTTCACTATTTAACTGCCTCTTGGACCCTGCTTTGTAGAAGACCTAGGACACGAAGAGCCAGCCCATCAGTGCCACACAATACCTACACTATTCAGTTCTGACAGTATTTGGTTACATCAATTCTCAATACACAGTCTGACATGAAATGTTGAGGGTGAACCCCCACATCTCAATTAAACAAGTAGTATAAGAAGCTCCTTGAGGTAAGGATTTTCAATGCTATTTAAAGCCTACTCTCATTCAAGCTTTAAATAGTATCTACTGAAATCAACCCTTCAATATGCCTGTGTCGCCTGTTTTAAATACTTTTGAAGTTGCAGTCAGTTTACTGGCAGTTAATTTTCAGATGCCTTCCTATGAAGCCAGTGGAAATCATTTAAACATCCACACTCATCTCTGCCTAAGAAATATATCCCTTAGTGAACTGGGATCATGCAGGTTCTCTTACCCTGTGCCATTTGAGTTACGCAACATGAAAGCAACACATCTAGATTTCAAAATTAATTTCAACATAGTCAGGACATAGAGTAAAAATATTGCATGGGCCAGGCACGGGTAAGACTACTTAGGCATGCCCAAAACGCAAGTATATTACAGTTTTAAGAAAAAATTTACCCTAAGCTAATATCTCAGAGGTTGTTCAACACAAATTAAGGACTGATACATTCCCTATGGTTTGGGGTTTTTTCTGGGGAATATAGCTGATGTATCTACATCTAGATTATTTTCAAGCTCATTTCCATAGGAAATGCTGTATACCTCCCAAAGATCTTTCCAGCCCAATATGCAGGCACAATGAGGTCAAACTTCGCTAGCTTTTCCTTAGATTTTGAGGCCATTAAATGAGTGTGGGATCGTAAACTAAAATTCCTCTATTGATTAGTAACAGTTCCTGGGGAGATTTCTCTTCAAAGGTACTTTCAGTTTTCCTACTGTGCCTGAGTTTTAATCAGAAGCTAAGAATATGAAAGCTCCTGCTCTACAGCCTTAATATGTGCTGCTTTAGCTAAGCAAGATTATCACACTAAAGTTAACATTTACACTTACATAACAGGATATTGTTTTGTGTCTGTTATTATAGACACCTGTGTTTTTAAAAAGAATTTTGGCAAAATTAAGCTCAAATTAAAAAAAAGTCTTTTAAAATGCATTAGCTTCCTTGTTTCTAAATGCAATGTAGGCAACCAAAATACTTTTAGCTTATTTTTTTACATTCTGTATTAAATTGTAATATTTATTGGTTTGAGGTCTATGGTATTTTGCGTTAATAATCAAATAGTATCCTGTAGTATATAAAGTTAACTTTATAAATAAAGTACTTGCAGTTAAACACCGTAACTGAACTAAATTAATCACCATGAAGAAATGTTTAGAATGAGCTTTAAATTCTCTGTCCATCCCAATGAAAAGATTTCATTCAGCTACAAGATGACATTCAGCGACTATATGGCTGCCATTCTCAAAGAACCAAAGGCCTACTTAAATCTCATTTCTTAACAGTATTTTTTATAGAACTGGGATATTTGTCCTGTTTCATCAGCATCTTTAGTATCGTTGTGCAACCAACATGTTCTGCTTGCTCTTCTCTTAACTACACTTTCCATTTTCATTATCCTTGAGTTCAACACCACTTATAAAAAAACAATAAAATAAGTTACAGTAACATATGTAGTATGGCAAAGGAAATGCCTACATCTATCTCCCTGTAGTCACATCATCTAATCCCTTCTATAAAATTCCCGTCTTGCTGCTTCTTGAAAGTAGTTAAATTTCTTACTCCCACTGCTGTACTTTAGCCTATTTCTTACACACCTGATAATTAAAAACCTCCTGCTTTCCACGTGTTCATGGCTTATTTATGTATGTTCATTCTTCTGCTAATCTCATAATCCATCTTAAAAATCTCTTTTCTGCCCATAGCTTCCCCTGTAAATACATTTGTTGTCTTCACCTCTACCGCTGACTGATAATCAACATCCACCTTACGCTGGCAACTTGCTGTTACAATGTCAGTAAGTTTCATCAATTAGTCACTCATCAATTACATTGAGAATTGAATCAGAGAAGTGAAAAAGTTTTAGCAGATCCAGAAAAAGTAAGTAACTTCACTCACAGCACCAGAACTGACCCACAGAGGTAGGATTCATTTGTATCAGTGATACATTTTTAAAAATTGTCCTTGACCTTTAATGTTAGCAAGGAAAAAGCTAAAGATGAATTCATGCAGGACAATTTGCTTCTCATTAGTAAAACTCCCTATACTTTTGCAGCTCCTGTGTTCTGCAATATTTTTAGCTCTTCATTGGCACAACATTAAGCCTATGCCAAAAAGGCCCAAAGTGCATTTGTTCCAACGATAAAAACCTGTGGATAACAACTTAGTGAGATGAAAGTGTTTGTCCATGTTCATTTTGTGTGTATTTCAACCTGGGTGTTTTTTTCTAAGTTTTTTAGAAGCTAGATGACAATTTGTGGTCTTAAGATGCAAATGCAAATATTCAGGAGAGACACAGACCATGGGATTCTGCCAGGATTCATTACTATTGTAGAATATTATTTTCTTTTAATTATCCGATCAACATTTATAAATTCTTAAAAGATGAGCCAAATCTTTTTTTAGTGGTGCCCAGTGACAGGACAAGAAGAAATAGGCACAAACTTGTACATGAGAAGTTCCATCTAAACATGAGGAGGAATTTTTTTGCTTTGAGGGTGGACAGAGCACTGGAGTAGGCTGCCCAGAGGGGTGGTGGAGTCTCCTTCTCTGGAGACATTCAAAACCTGCCTGGACAAGTTCCTGTGCAACCTCCTCTGGGAGGACCTGCTTTGGCAGAGGAGTTGGGCTAGATGATCTCCAGAGGTCCCCTCCAATCTGTTAAAGATTTTTAAGGTTAAAACATGTAGTATCCACTGATGGGAATGAAATCAACCTTACAAATCAATATCTGTATATGTCTGCAAATATATATATATATATACACACATACATAAATATATTTGTGCATATATTTGTCTGGAGAGAGAGTGGGAGAGACAGATATGTTTGTATATACGTGTGTTTCTGTGTGTGTGTGTATACATATATTGCCAAGCATAAATACTAAGCTGGTAGAACACACGTCTCAGATCCCTTGTACTTGATGCAATGTAATGGTAGCATCTGAAATACTTAGTGATTTGCAAGTCCTGAAGAATAACAAGAAAGCATGTTTTCTTCCTGCTTCATTAGAGTCACTAGTAGTTAATGTTTATAGAATATCAATAATGCAGTTTGCAGTTCTGCACAATTAAAGACACCCTATGTTAATAAAATGACTTGGAAAGAGAATGGAACACACAAGATGTAAATCCTCTAATGCCTTTGGCCTAATTTTAGACACGTTTAATTACAATGATGTCTCTGTACTGTACCCTACAAAAATATTTTTTGTCACTTAAACCTACCACAGTATACGCCTATTCATGACATTTGTGAGGAAGAGCAAACAATATAATGGCCCACAGGCCCATAAACTTACAGTAGTCCATAAATTTACAGTTTATGGATTACTAGAATACACAATTGCAGTACAACCTCATGGAAATGGAGGAAGCTTTCTGATGCAAAGAGCTACAATCCATTATTTTAAGGATCTTCTGATAAATGAAAGAAGCCAGGAAATTCAGAGACAGAAATAAAATAGCATCCATATGCTGCAGTACACTCTGATGCCTAGACAGAGAGAAATCTTTTTGTGTTTTAAGCAAACTTTCTATTGATTTCAGAAGGAAAATTTGTGTCCAACAGGAAAATTACTGGATCTGTCCCATGGAAAATGAAATAAGCTGAGTTTCCGAGATTCTTCAGTAATGATAATCTGCAATATCATGGTATGATGTTTTGTCATTTCTTTGCAACACTGTAATTTTATTGCGGTGTACTGTTACTACAGACATTAATTTAATGTAGCTTTCTGGATCATTAATTTAATTATAGTTGGGCAGCTCACTATTGGCTTGGGGGTTTTTTGAGTGAGGGAAAAAAGCAGAAGGGAAATGGTTATTGCTCTGACCCTCTTTCTGCTTTTTTTTAAAAGAAAGGTAAAAAATCCCAACAAATAGTGTCCCTGAAAACCAGTAGTTAAGGGCTGTGCTTTATTCATGTAGAGCTCAGTCTACATAGAGCCTCCAATAGCTCACTAATTATCAAACTTTACTGAGAAAGTGTCCCAACTCCAAGTCACGCAGAGCAATATGATAATAATAAACAAGGGTAAGTACTATAATCACATCCTAATCCCTTACATGCACCATCATCAAAGAGATAAATAATGGAAAATGTCAAAATAAAGAAAAGTGAGATGAAGGAAGTAACTATGCAGATGGGGGAAGAAATTAGAAAAAAGTAACAAACAAAAAATAAGTGGTTCTTTTTTACTAATGAGAAGTTGAAAGACATTTACCTTTGAAAGCAGTGAAAACAAGCTGCCTTTTTATAATACACTCTCATGACCCTCAAATTGTACAATAAGTTGTCTGTACAGGCCCACGGTCCTATAAGTTATGTCCTCATTCTCACTTTCCTAATTTCCTCTTACTGTTTGTTACACCCATTCATTATATTTGTATTGTTGTCCTTGATCCTACAGGCTCTAAAACACAGACTGTGTGATCTTAAGATAAAAACTCAAGTCTCCAGGACATTTGTACACTGTCCCACAAGGGCCTCTCTCTAAGTGGGACCTTTGGGCAATACCATTATACACATATGAACAATGCCTATCGAGCCCATGGGATGGCAGAGTGCATTGAACCTGAGGTTACCTACCAAAGATGCCACAGAAGAAAGTTAGGGTTAAACTGGTGGGTTTTTGTCTGAGTAACCCAGATTGGTTCAACCCCATTGATCCACAAAAGTAAAATCTTGCAGTAATGTAAGATAATGTTTCCCTTGCAAGGCTTAAGGACCCTTCTTAGCAAAGCATGGCATGGAAATGGGAAGTAAGTGGAAACACACTCTAAAAAAACCAATAAAAAGATGATAAATATTTAGTAGATAAAACTCCATTCTAACACAATATTTTTTACAATAATGAGGATCTTAGTTCTCTTTATAGGTGTGCGCAGATCTATGAGAATAATAGAATTTTTAAAATTTGGATACAAATAGAAGAGATGATAGAATTGCTGTTTTGGGTCAATGTGAAATTGCACCTTTTGCCAAACAAAAGGTTTTGAATCAGTCTGACTGTCTATTTCACTTGAAACCATTGCAGATTAGATTGATGTTTCTGAACAGTAGTGTAAATGGCAGGTCTTTTTCCTCTTAAATGTAGGTCAATCTTTAAAAGGTGTTACTTTTGGAAATAAAAATCTATATATTCATTTGAAAATTATTAATACAAAGCTTTTATAGTTTCCCCCACTTGTAATTTCCTGAACTATAGATGAATTTCAGTCAGATTTAATATTTTCCTAAGACTCCATTTCCATTTTTCTGTCTACAATTTAATACCTGCTGAGGAAGAAAATTCACTTAACTGTACTTATGAATGGGCAGTGAAGTTGTGCTTTCCAACATTAACTCTGTCTTCCACATCAGTATACTGATGATAGATACCCACGCTTTCCAAGAAGAGACACAACTGTGATCGAATAGAAAATTCAAATTAATTCAAACCTTCTATACCACAGGTAGTGCTACGGAACTTGTCCTGGTGCTTTCCTGACATAACCAAGCTGAAGTGGTTAGCAGTTGGACAGCAAGAAGAGCAGACAGCTTTAGCCCAGACTTACATATGGCTATAAAAGCTCCATCCCAAGGCTCTGTCTGTCTACAGCAATGAAGTTTCTCTGCTCCCAACCTTTGTTGGGTTCACCTAAAAACATTCTCCTGTGTACCATGTCTTCAAGCTCCATGCAGAGTATATAAAATCCTTACCTTATTCCAAGAAGTAAAGGAATACACAGCAATTGTTAAACTTGTACTTTCACCTTCAGTGAAAATTTAGTATTTTTTTTTTCCTATATATTTTTTCAGATTAGTCAATATTGCTGGAAAGTCTGAAAGATTTTTAGTGATCTGCTGTGCAAGTAATACAGAATGAATCCATAAAACAGATTTTTATCAGGTTCATTGGTGGTTTTTTTCCACCGTTTTCTAAGCTTTCTCTGGATGAATGTGGGTAAGCAGTTGTTTTATGCCAGTGCTTTCTTGTTTTTTCTCTTACAACATAATCTCCTATAAAATATAAATCATGGCAATGTCCATTAGCTCAGCAAGAAATTTTCAAGGATGACTCTAAGGCATTTATATCAGTTACTGAAAAAAACTCACATCATGCAAGCCTTTTGAGCTATTTACACGAAAATAAGACGTATGTAAAGGAATTAAGTTCACAAACAAATGATAATGAGTAACAGAAAGGAGAAGTTTTTTGTTGGAAAAAATGGATAATACCCAAAGTATATACTCTCATTAACATGTTTTTATGTTACAGAGCTTAGTTATTTCATCTCCTTAAAGCAAAGCACATATGTTTACAATACTGTATTCAAGAATTTATTGGTAAATGCACTTCTATAGTCAGAGGTTTTATATTCTCCCTATGCTTCCATTGTTGAAAAATCTTACTTTTGAGCTAAATGTTCAAAGGAAAAAATATTTTCTCAAAGAACTAGGTTGCTGTTATAAAAAGACCAAGACTTATTTCATATTTGAACTGAAACTGTGGAAGAAAAAGCACTGCTAATCCAGAGGCTGATGGTCTTTGTGAAATTTTTCTAACTCCTGCTTTTTTTACAAATGAAGAAACCTCAATAACTGCTACGATGATTGAAATTCTATACTATTCTCTATAATCATTAACCATCACAGACCTCAATGCTCATTCACTGAAACAGAGAAACAATTTGATGCATTGGTGATGTGGACTATTAGAGAACATTCAGATGGACTGTTGAAGAAAAGAGAAAGATATAAACTTTTGGATATATAGAAACAGTGAAGAACAGAGATCTTCAGCAAATTGCTTAACCCACCCAGTCTTCCAGTCTGTAAAGTACTGGTTTTTACCTATTCTTTCATTCAGAGTTTCTGAAGTGACGTAACAGTATAATACATTCTAAGATATAGCATAAGTGATTAATGAAATTACATTTATCTGGCATGGTAAAATTTATTTTACATCTTTTTTATCCCCCAAACATTACTCTTTATTGCTGGAAAGTAATATTTATTATACTTCAGAGAAAGATGAGAGGGAAGAAGTGAAAACTGCTGGAGTTGATTCAATGAAGCAAAACATAACAAAGTATCTGAAAAACACAATAAATAGGGAAGTCTGATCTAGCAAACTGCAAAACACAAAATTTTTGTGGGGGTTAAAGATAGTCTAATGAAATTGTATTTCAGCAATGTAACATTATTTTAGAGATGGAGCAACTCAGTCACAGATGAACACCACAGCAATTCACCAGTTCTACCCATCTCATTCTTTCATTTCTTATTCTCTGCACTTCTTTCATCTCCTTACTTTGCCCTCACAGCATTCTCTACATGCCATCCAAATATATGTTTCTTACACAAATGAGGTGTGTCTTTAGAAAAAACATTTGCGAAGTGCTTTATGGCCACAGATGTCAAAGCACTTTACAAAGGAAAGCAAGTATTATTAGTGTTCTGATCATGCAGAGGGAGGAAATGAAGCAGGCAGAGGTTAACTGATCAAGCAAAAGCCACCCAGCAAGCCAATTTCACCATCAATATCAGAGTGACAGCATTGTGTAACCTAAGACAGTGACATCCATAGGACTCTTAATCACTTACAGAGTCTCATTTCAACACCGTAGATAGCAAAAGGGGAGCTCACCTGAGGAAAATTCATATATTATTAAGGAGGTACAGACCTGCTTTGCAACATTCCCCCTACTGAGACAAGCAGATGTCATGCCCACCTCCCATGATGCGACACGAGCAACTGTGCTGTTCCACAGCATCCACCGGGACTCAACTGCATCTGGCCTTGTCTTAAGCTTCAAAAAAGAAAAAGCCTAAAACAAGTGTTAATCGCTCTTAGTGTCTGACTAATACTGATAATATTTGTCAAAGTGTTTCCAATTTCACAGAGTTCATATGGGAAATACAACTATTCCCCAACACACACTGACTAAAAGTTATTTTCTTACTTGAGGTTTCAATTGTGTGAAATGATACCATTTCACAGAAATGTAATATAGTAAAAAGAGACATGCCTCCCTTTGAACGTACTTCTATTTGAAAATCAAGTTTTACCAGCACTAGAAGAAGCTCTTGAAGTTACAATATAATATATCATATTATAATCTAGTGCTTCAGGATTTTATCTCTATTACATTCTCTAGTAGTTTATTCCACAAAATTAATTCGTATGAAACACACAGTACCAGGGAATGCGTCTCTCCCTGACATTAGAAGTACCAGTAGCAGTGATGCTAAAAGTGAAATCAAAAAGAACTGCACTCCTGACAGGCAGGACAAGTGAGCTTTTGAAAGTTTGAGCAGCCTTATTTTCACTCAAAGCACCTATGTACACATAAGAAATTATTAGGAAGTTGCTTCTCGTTAAATTAAAATGAGAAAAAGTCTAAAGTAGCTTATACTTGTCTGCTACTAAGCTATCATATCAGCTATTTCTTTTTATTGAAGGAAAATTTGAAATTTAGCTTAACTAGACCGGGTATAGTGCATTGGAAATAATCCATTGCTCAAAAGATAGCACACAATCACATGTAAAACTCAGTGGGAACTATTACTATAGTGGTCTTTGTATCCCTCCCACAAAGTCTCACGCAACTAATACGATATTCTGTCCTAAAACAGTCAGGATGAAAATGCAGACTTAGAATTCTATCCTGGGGAAGTCTCAGGGGTGAATCCCCCTTCTCATTTAAGCACTGCATTACCTGAAAGCTTAGCTCTATGCTGATCTAAATAATCAATGTTGCATTGTTTGGAATTCTGTCACAAATCTGTATGATTCTTTGCCAATTCTTGTTCTTCTCCAAGCATGGCATGTCAGGCTGATGAAGGAAGGCTTGTATACTGGGAAAAGATTTTAATTAATTGCAAGATTAAAGTATTGTCATGAAACAGATGAATAGTTCTCATGAGTCCTCACTAGGCTTCCAAAGCAGCCGTGTCAAGCAGAAGCTTTCATATCTTCAGTGCTTGTGCTGTTTCCCAGAAACCACCACCCAGCAGTGCATCCTGCCTGTACTGTCACCAGCCAGCATCCTGTAAAAACTATCATGCAGGCTGCAAGCAGAATCTTAACCTGGGCCTCTTCTCCATGCATTATGGACAAGAAATAATACAGGATTTTTCATTTAAAGGTATAGTGCACTTGAAAATACAAATCTGGTTACAAACAATATCCAAATAAACTGTATTGCAGTAAGTTTACTCTAGTTACATTGTGATAATTCCCAGAATAACATTTTGGGATTTATATTCTCTTCCTGGATATGTCCTTTTCCTTAACATACATATTTTTACCTTTTTTTTTTTAACATCCACCTATTTTACATGTTTTATTACTGGATGCATAACTCAGCGAGATGGAAAAAGCAGACAGAAGGGCATTTATTCCAAAGAAACCGAAATCAATTACATCAACCTCATGACAGAAGATGC
This sequence comes from Scolopax mira, assembly GCA_004320125.1. Lineage (NCBI taxonomy): Eukaryota > Metazoa > Chordata > Aves > Charadriiformes > Scolopacidae > Scolopax > Scolopax mira. The sequence continues at coordinate 198,852 of BJBW01002475.1, forward strand.
CGATGAGAAAGAAGGAGTTTTGGCAGTTGGACAGGAAACAGAGAATCTCTTTGGTTGGCTGTTTCTGCTAAATCTGTCAGCTGTGAAACAGTTAGCAGCAGTGCTTGGGTTAGGCTTCCTTCAGAGGCAGCACCCATTGCGGTGAAGCGGGCAGCACACAGGATCGTTTTCTCCAAGCTACTGTTTCAAGCTGTCTGCAGATGCAGACAGACATCAACACATCTGCTCAGGTTCATTTCACATTTTGAAGGTTATCTTTGTAACCATATGGGCTAGAAGCTTAATTACTATTGCAATGAAAGCTTAGATTGTGAAGCACTATTACATGGCACATTCAAAATGAACTATAATTATGTAGCAATATAGGTGACTGCATAATCACATTACACATTGGTCCTTTACAAGATGCTAAATGAATGTCTAAAGTTGTAGAAAAAAATGGGTGCTACTTATATGTGCAGGTATGTGTGCACCCCCAAACATATGTTAGAAATAACACAGGACAATAGAGCTAAAGACTACATTTTGCAGTGTATACATACAAGTATGCAGAGTTAAACTTCCAGATCAGGACATCTCTTGTGTATTTTAATGTGAAAGCTAAACTTTTTATCATTGCAGCATTTCCTAGCGTATTTAACAGAAACTGCTTCTGAGATTTGTTCTGCGGAAACCTGGCCAGGCTCAAGAGGACTGTTCAGCTGTTTCATGACAGTACTGTAATTGTGCAATTAATTAAAATCCTCTCCTCAAAATAAAAATTCTTCAGCGTGTTTCCCAGCTGCTGAGTTTCCAAAGCATAATAGAAGACCTTGCCCAGCCTGTCGCTGGATACCCAAGCCCTCAGGGAATTTTCCCACCTCTCCCTATGAAGATCTTTAGGTGCTAAGCAAGAGTTTAGTATCAGTCAAGCACTAAGGAATGTAGATCACACTTCAGCATCCTGTGCCCGTGTTCCCTACCAACCACCCCCAGGATCAGGGACAGAGATCTCCTAAGCATTCAGGAGACTACTTCAGCATACCGACTCCATGGTTGACCAAAGGAGCAGAAAGGAATTTGTATATATCATTGTGAAGTCCACTAGAGTTTTCTGCAGTCCTGCAGGTGTCCCTGAAATTTGCTCTGTGAGGGGAACCAAAGCACAGCAAGTGGGGATAATCAGGAAATTCCCTTTGAAAGCACATCTCTTAACCAAGCTGAAACACTGATGTAGGTGCACCCATTTAGATGCTAAGCAGCCTGGGGACAGTTTGAGGTCCTATGACTACATAGCACCTAATGTACTTCTTCATGAGCACCATGCTACAAGCGGTAAAATATTAACAAGAGGAACAGAGATCTAGAGGGGTTTACTATAGGATAAAGGCAGGCACTGCTTCCCAATCAGTGAAGAATACAGTGTATTCCAAATTGCAAATTTCAATTTGTGCTCTAGGAATACTTTTTATAAGATTTTTTACCACAGTCATTTTCAGTATTTTAGAAAGTAGTGGTTTTCAGTCTATTTTTTACACTAACCAAATTTTAAATGACATTAAATTTACAAGCTACTTTCTTAATCTGGACAGTGATCTCTCTCTTAAGTTGGATATTTTGCATATTTTAATTTATTCATAAAAATAAATACCTAAAGAGATAGATGCAAACTGTTCTTTACCAAAATCCTGTGTAAGGTTTGATTCTCTTAAAATCTACAAATTATTTAACTTGATATAAGTGAATTGTTACACAGACTTAAAAAAATTACAGTTATGTATAAAATTAAACAGATGTTCTGACTTTTGCAAGTTGCGACCTCCTGTCCGTGTTTTGACTGATTCTTTTATTCTGCTACAATATTAGCAGAACAATTATAATAGCACAAGAAAGCCATGTAAAAGACTGAGAGGAAGAAGATCAAAGGAGGCTCATATGTAATATAAGATGGAAAGCTTCTAAAGTTTTGTGTGCTCTGATCATTCACCAGTATTCATCAATTTTTTAACATTTTTTTCAGCTCTTTTTGATTTTGTGTATTAAATTAATTTCAACAAAATGTGCTTTAAACACTTCACAGGCATTAGGAGGGCACAAGAATACCATCCTGAAGCAACTTCAGAGGGAGACACATTTCCCCAGGATGCTCAGTGCGCAGGAGCAGAACTACCAGAGCTCTTGGTGAAGCCATAATACTACTTTGTCTAACTTAACTACAGTTAAGGGAGCACGGAAAGTTATCAGGAAAAGTAAGAATAATCACAAGATTTCAGCTTGACCAGAATCCTTCTAAACCATCTTTATTAACCATAAAAATACTAAGTTTGTATTAGAAAAAAAAACCAAACACAATACAGTAAAAAAAACCTGCTGACTTCAAAGCAGACTCTTAGATTATGGAATATATTTGCTTCTACATGAGGGTGGAAGTGAGTGTTGCTTTTCATGCTTCCACCTTAGAGTAACTAAGCCTAATGTGACCTAAGAAGTAAGCAACAAGAACAGGTGGAAGAATGTACTGCTAATGGGAATGAGGAAAGTCAGTATACATGCTCTCCACCAAAACTAAGCTAATGCTTAAAGGAAAGTTTTACCTTTGGGGCAAATTCCATAAGCCTGAAAAGGGGCAAGTAATTACCCCAGACAGGCTTCAAACAGGCTGTGTGTTTGAGAGATGTAACTGCATAGAATCATAGAAACACAGAAACATAGAATTGTCATAATGATAAAGTACATTCTGATCAAACCAAGTAACTTCCTTGTGTGCATTAACATAAGTAGAAAGGAAATAGAAATAGCAGAATGTGCTAGAGAAGATTCAACTTTAATTACTATATATGCAATATATGGGAATCCTAAATTACCAAGTTATTACAAACTTTAACAACAACCTGCTATCTGACTAGATAGTCTTCACACTGATGACTTTTCAACATTCAAAGAAACAATAAAGCTCATTTCAAGAAAATTGGGATTAGAAAGAAACTTAAGGTAAAATTCTGGAAATGGATTACTTTAAGTAAAACGGGAAACTGCAGGTTTCAGGGCTTGAGTTATGGTCTCAGAGTCTCTTTTCAAATTACTTTAGATGGAGGTTCTGAGATGAGCATCTCCTCAATACCAGTAGGTCTTAGAACTGCTACCTAAGAAGGTGTCATATAAGTACATGACAATGAATGCATTATTAGCAATTCAGATGGTTCAGAATAGCAAGAAGCAATTGAGAATGGGGAGACAGCTGCACTAGTGGTGGAAAAATTCTTGTAAAACCTTTTGAAGACAAGAGGGTTAAGTAGATATCAATTACCCTTTGAGAGGAATGTATAGCACTGTTACAGATCTAATGAAAGTAGCAACTACTTAAAAAAGAGAGAACAGACCAACAAAACCAATTACCTCTGCAGTAATAGGATGGAACTGATGTTGCTCTTACGAAGTTACAATCTTTTCCACCTAGCAATGCAGGTTTTTTATCAGCACTAATGTCTGAACGTTTGAAGAATATGATCTCTTCTGATATCCATCTGGAATATGAGATGAAGTAAAGCTGCCTTTGGATGTAAAATGATCACCTTGTCCTAAGATATCCAGTAGCAGTGAAGGTAAATCATTAAGAACATTAAGCCCTGTTACTTGAAACGGTTTTATTCAGGCAGAAGCTATCATGATAACACTGACAACATCTTGTCTGGTCTTGGCAACCTGGAAATTGGAGGAATTCATATCAGCATGTAACACAGCCAAGGGCTAGTGAATATAGGAACCTTCTGCCAATACTTCTGGGACTGGAAGGAAAATTCAAATCAGTAAAAACAGGGGAAAAGACATGCTGCAGCCTAGTGTGAATTGTTGCACAATCTTGCACCTTTTCCATGAGTCCTATCAGCTGCCTCCCCTTTAAACAGGGGCTTTTCTCTGTGGACTTCAGGTTGAAGGCAAAAATAAGAGCAGAGGATCACAAGGAATGGCCTTCATAACTGCTACAGTACCTTTCCCTACATAAACCAGGCATATTGTTCAACGTCTGCAGGACCACAAAAGGATCAAAGGGCAGAAACCCACACTAACTATGACAATTCATGAATTAAATCATTAACTTTTTTGGATGTAAACAGCTAAACTGAGCCTATTTTGCAGCATAATAAAGTCAAATTTTTAAAAGAACTTTCTGAGACTGAACTTTCAGTCAAGGTAACAGAATTCAGGAATTTTTTCTAAGTAACGGCTTTTAATTTCCAATTTAAACTGACATTTTTGCTTCATTCTGGTAAATTCCATATTATGAAGTCTGTGGATGTTTGAAGCAGCTAAAACATGCCACTACCCAGAAATAAAGCTTGAGTGCTTCACCTGAGTTTGGTCTGTATAAAACTCTCTTTTTTTTTCCTACACTAACAAATTTTTTTTATTAATTAAAAGGTCAGCAAACCTACAGGGGACTCTGCCCGGTGACACTGAACACCACAAACATACCTTGCTCTGAAGATACAGAATTGACTTGTAAGGTGTTTCATTTACCAGTGCTCAGTGAACCAGAAACATTGGTTTGTTAAGTGATGGGTATTGACAATTTTACAAATGCCCATGATGATGTAGTTTCGTAACAGCATTACTCACTTGCAGCAGCACGCTCCATACCAGCCCTTCACCTCTTCCTCTGCTCCCCTCAGTGAGCTGTAAATCATGTCATTAAACAAGTGCTTCCAAAGCACAGTGATCTGTCATGATCTAGTGAAGATTCCAGTCATAATGTGGCCACTTAATCTGTCAGAGTTTGCGGTGACGCATTCCAGAGCAAGGATCACCATGTTTTGCTGCCCATAATTATTCAATGACACAAGTTAAATGATAATTTGAATTAATTCCTTAATCTTGTGGATATAGGTGACCATTACAGGGATCATTCTGCAAAAAACAGAGGGTTGTTCTCAAACTTACTTTATTTCTTCACCATGAAGCCTATGTAATTTATTTTTAAAATATAATTCCATCATTTCATGTGGTCAGATTAGACTAATATTTTATCGCTGTAATCAATGCAGATTCTTTAAGAATAGTAATTTCTGGATTTATTTTTTAATATTCTATGTAAGTTTGCAACTGACAAATGCTCCAAATACTTTTCACGCAGAAACTTGGTGGTAAGAGGGCATAACATTGAAGCATTAAAGCTTCTTCGATTTTAATCTCCTGCTACCCCATTAACCTGAGTTTTGTCAAGCCCATCCACTTCAGTTTAAAAAAAATATATAAAAATTAATAGCCAGAATAAGCGTAAATTACATCTTCCATTACATGTTCCATAGTGCAATCTTAGTGTATCATGATAATGCGAAAAGATATTAGGTTACAATGTATCCAATGACATTATTTTTTCTACTTTAAAACTATGCTCTGAACAGAGATGTTCTGCTCTGAAAGATGCAGAGCTGGTTTCTACCATAAATCCCCTTGAAATAGAAAATAATTCACAGTGTTTGGATTTATAAGCAGTAACGTACACTCTTTGAAATACGGTGCAGAAAAAACGCTTCCATTCCAATAATATTTTGTATAATGCTTCTGTTCTACAAGCCACTACTGGGTGTAGAAAAGAATTTCTACCAAATATATTAGGAAGTCAGGATTTGGAGGCAATGTATGAACCATTTAATGATATAAAATGAATTTGAATTTCAGAATCCCAGACCTACAAAATCTTATGCGCTGTGGAATTAAATTGTAAATACTGTATTGAGGCTATAGACTAAGGGATCCAGCTAGAGTTAATCAATATAGAGTATTCCTTTCAAGTAACACTATAAAATTATTTTGAATAATTGCAGTCACTAAAAAACTAAAGCAAAAATAAGCATTACAGATCTTTTATGCTACACTCATTAAACCGGTGTATAGCTGGAGAGTCCATTTCACCATATAGAACATTTAAACCACATTTTTAAAACATCATCTTCTAAAATTTAGAGGTGCACTAAATTAATTCTGTAGAGACACTGAAAAATATTTTTTTTGGACATTCCTCTTGCAAAGTTGAATCTATACTTTTTATGTATGCTTAAATTTCTCATTAAATTAATTTGGGCAATGTTATAATCTTTGCAAATTCATGGTTATACTTCAAACTCCCTGTAAATTCTTCAGAAAGTAATTTGAGCTTTTTTTTTTTTTTAACTTTCGTTTTCATATTAAAGGATGGTAATTCCCAGCCATTGGAATATTTCAATAGATCTGAGTGGCACTTTCTAGAAGTATTTTACTCCCAGAATTTAACCTGTGATTGAAATAGTTTGTGACCAAGGCTGAATTTGGTAAATATTTTTTAATAAAGAAAAAAATAATCTAAGGAATAAAATACCTTTATTTTTGCTATTTTTAAGATTAAGCATTTTATTTCGAAAAAGAAGATTGTTAACGTTTTCTTAACTTGAATTAAATCTGAGTATACATGTATAAGTAGCCAGGAGAAGGCAAAAAAACCCCCAAAATCCCCCAATAATTCATTGGAATGTATATGAAATTCTGGGTTTTCTGTATTAATTAAGAAGACCATTACATTTAAGGTGATCACAATAAAAATTATTTTCAAGTTCTTAAATCAGCTATGAAACTAAAAATGAACCATTTGTACTACTCTAGTTGGGAGGCTTATTTACTGATTTAAACTATTTTTTAATTCCCATATGGTTCCATAATGTAGTGCAGGAGCTTTGTCAAGTTATAATTTCAACTATCTAATTCTATTCTATCAGAGTAAATCAAATTGAAAGAAAACAAAAAATCAAAACTTTTTTTTCATGTTCTAATTCCAGTTTATGTTAGGGCTTTTCCAGATGAACTTTTTAACCTCAATTCACTCCTTCATGTGAAAGTTTATAGTTATTCATATTTTTTTATGTTTTAGATATTATTTCTATATATACTATATTATTTATATATTATTAAATAGTTTGGGTTTTTTAAGAATTGTTACAAATTATCTAAGCACACAGCACCTGGCTTTTACATTATCTCATCCATCTGAGTAAACCTGAGGTGTAGTCTTTGCGTTTTTAAACCTATCAACATATTTTTAAACTTTTACTGCAAAGGTGAAGTGTATGACACATACTTTGTGTGGTGCTGTCCAGTTTGGCACAGATTTACCAAGGCTAATGCCAGCTGTTTGAAATGAAGCACCTGCTCTAAGCAAGTCATCTATGTTTCTTCTGTGAGGAAATGGGAAAAGGAAGCATCTTTGGAGGAGCAGGTAGGCGACAAAAAAAGATCAGCAGAATGATCCTCTAACATGTCGTCTTCTCTCCATTGACTACAGAAGGTGCCTCGGTGACAAACTTTGACTAAGTGCTCCCTTTTGATGGCTCAAGACAGGAAAGGTGAATCCAAGCCTGAGCATCTGAATCATCCACTCAGGATGGCAGCAGAGTTTGGAAAGGTAACTTCAGAAGTTAAAATGCAACTTCAAAGCAGTTGGCGTTCTCCCTAACCTTGTATAACGTTTCTGCTTTTCTCATTCTGCCCATCCACAAATCAATAGTTATAATACATTTTAAAACATTTTAATAAATATTTCCAAAGCTGCATGGTTTTTATTATACAGAATCAAAGACACTTCACCATTAGAACAGTTCAGCTACATCATAATTGCCATGGCCATAGATTTCTTTTCAACAAACAGGCCTTTGCCTTGTGTGAGTCGTTGGCATAGTGTACTTGAAATCTGCAACAAGCATCCACACATGCTGTTGATTTAGATAAAAGAAACCCACTGGCACGGTTTGGATGACTGCTAAGCGATATGTACCTCACAGGATGCCTTTTAATAGAAAGAGCACTCCATAGTACATACTCACAGAGCAGGTATAAAATTAGAGACAGACTGGGGCTGAAACACTAGACTATAATCAGAGCTCACACCACTTCAGACATCAAACCCCAACTTCAAGACCCCACAGTCTTCTCCAGTTCTACATATATTTGCCCTGACAATCCGTACTCAGTTATCAGAGAATCTGAGCGGTGACTGCAAGAACCTACAACTTCAATAAAGCTTCAGGTTTTAATATATGTTTTTGTGCGTATCAGTGAACAGCAAATCTGAACAAATTTTTTTTCTCTGATTTACCCAGTTCTTAATCTCTAATTTCTAGACAAACTATTTTTACTTTATTTGGTATTAACCACAGGCAGTCAGTATTAGAAGACATAGAGGAGCTTGTTGTGTGAGTCAGTAAAACTCCTCAAATTCAGGTATAATGGAAGGAAATGTAAAGACTGGCTGGAATTAGACAGACTAACCTTTGGAATTTTTACCTCAGATATGTCATGTCTTCTACACAAATGCTTCTCTTGTATTCTGAGTAGGAAGTCTGGTGCCACGCCTGACAAATGAGAACCATGCTGAAACCCTGGACTGACTATTTTAATTGGGCTGGAGATGTGACAGTCAGAAGGCAGGTTATACAATTCACCTTCTGCCTGTATTAGCTGTAGTGTGACAAGTGATTAAAATCTGAGAGTTAAGGAGTATCCATTTGTTTCAGAGTAAATGGCAAGAATTCTCTTTGTCCCCTACTAGCAAAGGACACACCTGAATTTCTCCAGTTCGTTCCATCATGGTTTCCTCTGTTCAGGAAGGGTGAACAGACAAAATAACCATTCAGGGAGAATGCAGAAAAAGTGTTCATTAGCTATCACTGCCATGCCTGGGGCAGCTTGTAACTGAAGACTTAATGAAATCAAAGTGGCCATAAGGAATGTTTTGTATATGATATATCAATCTAATTAACAAAGGGAGGAAGTTCTTGTTTGTTAGTTAAACCAGTTCTGTAACATAAAAGTGAAATTAGAAAGAATACTGTTGTTAGGGAGTTTGTTCTGTTTGAAAGCAATTTTCAATCAAGTTTTAGAGAAAAACCTGCCCTTTATTTCTTCCAGATGCAACTGTTTGCTTCTCAGGCTGCTATTGTCAATTTTTCCTGCCTCTGCTTTTCAGCTACCCAGTTGGGGTCTCTCAAGTCCTGCAAATATGCCTCTTAGAGTATTTCACTCCATGTGTCAGGTTCTCCTAATACTTTCTCAAAACTATTGAATACACTATCTTTTTCAGTCCCCAAATAGTTGTCTTTCCATTATCATACTTCTACATTGTCCATTTTTAATCATCCATTCATAGTACTGTGAGTTCACTTTGTTGCTACTTCAAGGCTACATCCCATTTTTGGCTAATACAAATCTGTAAACTTAGATCAGTATCATCTTTATCTCCACTTTGAGTATTTCTACCCTTACCTACGTCCAACAGTTTCATCTCATTTGGCCCTCCTATAATCCGGGTAGTTTGGGATTTTGGTCCTTTCTTCTAAGGACACTGGCTCTTGTTGTGAAACTCATTTTTTTATTTGTTTACCTCCATGAGACTTTTGTATTTTACAGGACTTTTTTTCTAGCCTTGTTCTTCACTTTTCTTCTATAGTTTGTTTTTTTTTCTTTTCAGGTCCCTTTTCTCATTCTGTTCTTGAATCTAGTCTTATTACAGTTCTTTCAATTTAACTCCCCTTACTTCCTTCCCAATTAACTCTTAGCTAAAAAACAAACAAACAACAACAACAACAAAGAAAAAAAAAAGAGAAAATATAAAAATATCAGGAAGTCCCAACTATACAGTTTCTAATCTTAAACCAGCATGTCAACTCGCTGCGAGTAAGTGATACAATGAGCAGTATATTCTTACTAAACTCTCAGCTCACATAGCTTCATTTACCACTTGGGGCTCATATAGCATTGGCTGCCCAGCTGAGTTTTCTTTAAGAACCTTTTCACTATAAGTATGCAACAGTCTATGTTGGGGCAGAGGATTATATTCCCGCATGAAGCAAGGACTGCAAAAATATTTAGGAACTAATCATCTGATGCACACCTGTGGATAGAAATTTCTCTCCCAGATGCATGTGCTTGTCTCTTAGAATGCTTCTTTCTTACTGAGCATATAAACAGATTTAAACTACATTCATTCTTTCAAAATGTACTCTTTTTTTTTCCTGTGAGGTGTAACATCTGACTTATAGATTTTTTTGGCACACAAAGGACCATTAAAAATTCAACCACTCATTGTAAATGTGGTCCACCTGTGGGTTTTCTTTTGTATACAGTTATAATATGATTTTAGTCTAACCACTGATATAGTACAGTCATTTTTTTCTGCTCAGAATTCTAGGATTCCTGTTGCTTATTTTGGGGAAGATAAAAGGTAAAGCCATATTTGGGCTCTCATTCTTTTCCTTTCAGCAATAGTTTCCATGCTAGCAAGTCCAGTGAACTCTCCCTGCCTCTTATGAAGATACAATCTGTGAAGTACTCATCGCTCTGTCAGAGTCAAGTAGCCCCCAAATTACCTGTTCTATGTAATTTCCTCCTACCTTTTAAGCACTGACATATTCCAACTTTTTTTTAAACTTAGAAGTGATTGTCTAGGGAAAAGTGTAATTTCTGGTGTCATTTCAGCTACTTGCAAACTAAACCTTAAGAGGCTTCTCTACCACTAATGATAAGATAAACAATGTGACCTTGGAAACATTTTTGTCAAGAGAGTCTTGGAGGTTACCTCATGAATCCTTCAGATCCAAATGATTTTGATAAGCTTTTTCAACATTTATTGCTATTTCAGGTTGCTGTTACAAGTGGGACATCCTAGTTTGTTATTCTGTCTTTTTATCTCTCACATGAATAAATTACATGGTTCTGCTTCTTATCACAGAAAACATTCCACTGATCATCTGGGGAACACAAAATATTTTTTTCAGTCTATAAATTATTCTTAAAGAAACTCTCAGAACTAGTGAGACAGTGGGCTGGTTTTGTTTTGGGTTTCATGTGTGCCTTTTTTGACAACATTTGTCTAAAATAATCACATGCGGTCTCTCAAATTTTAGTTTTGTCATCAGACCTATCACTCTTTCATAAAACATAATTTTAAGAACATATGCACACACACAATAAACCCTTTGCAGTGTCTTGGCCAATGAGTGTGAATGACAAATATACCTGGCTGCTCTCTTATGGTGTTTTCTTACCGTTCATTGGCAGAGAAACTGATTTCATGGTAGAAGGTTGGAAAATGACCTCTTGTAATGATGAAATTTGCATAAATAAATGCTGATTGCACAAAACGAATAATGAGCAGTGGCTATCATCACAATAAGTTGTCTCCTACTGACATAAACTCTAAGTTAGAAGCGTACAATTATGCAAATCAAACTAATGCCAGTTTCTCATTACTGTCATGGTGGTGGAGACAAACACATATCCTCCATAGACAGCTTGATGCTGGGACACAAGCCAAAATGTTTGGTTTTGCTGACATAGTAACTGAGTCAACAAAAAATAGGGTATTATAGTAATACATCAGAGGAATCCATATCAGGGCAGACCTGAAACTTAATGGACTGTGAATCTTTTGTCTGAAGAGAGGCCTTTCACTGGTATTGACCCATAGGATGTCTGCTTCCACTTTTGCCGATTTTATAGAAATAGATTACAGAAGCAATTGCTTTTTGGAGCTGAAATGTCTGCAAAACAGTCTATTAGCTTTCCTTACAACAGATGAGATGACATTTATAAATACTTAAATAATGTCATATATCCCACGTTTAAAAACTTCCCGGAATAATTCACAGACTGCTTGTGGTTGCTTGATCTTGTGTTTATGTGAAGCCTCATTATGACACTACTGGGATTTTCAAACAATGCCACTTTTCTTTTGCCATCTTAAAAATATTCAGACAAAAGATATTTTTTTTTCTCAAAAAAAAAAAAAAAAGATGCAGCAGTAATTACCATTAATATGAGGGACTGACTATAAAAAAGATTTTGATGACTCCACTCAGTGTTGCTAACCCTTGGGAACATGTTCGGCATTGGTCAGACATTTTACAAAGTCACTGTATCAGTTAATATCAAATGAATTACGTTGTATTCTGTGACAGCAGGCTCCATGAGCCATGAGTCACTCCAAACTACCCAGTATGTAAACAAATTTACCTTAAATTTCAGCTGCAGATAATCTCCTGGGACAGAGCAATTAACAGCACCTATAAAAACTGACACTTTAAACATTTCTGAAAGTACCTCTGGGATAAGATTTCTTCGTTGCTATTACCACAACTGTTGCACTCATAGTACCAGTAGCTGAAAAAGGTTTAATATAGACAAAGGAATCTTTCCCACGTTATTCTGGGGTACCTGTACAGAATCCCATCTGTTACATGAAGGAACATAATAGGCCCTTCCTTTTATACATATATCTTGGAAAAGCGTTACCACTTCCAGTAGAGCATATTGAAAGCATTGATGAAACAAGAAGCTTGGCACACCTCTGCATAGCTGCCTTTGGAAGCAAGACAGTTCTGTAGGACACCATTTTTTAAGAAATCAGTTAAGTGACAGAAGACTGGAGTAATTCCTTGGGGATAAAATTTTGTCCCTTCTAAGATCATCCTCAAATCAGAAAAGTTACAGGTTTAACCTTTAAAAATACTGTTGCTTTTCTTTGGGAACATATCAGCTTGCATTTGATGACGGGTATTTAAGAAAAAATCTCATGAAAGGAGGACATCTAAGAAAAAATACAAAAAAATATTTTTAATTCTTTTCATGCACAATCCTTCTTTGAACTTGCTCAAAATAAAAACTGTGCTGTTTTATCCAAAAAAACTACTCAGTACATTGTTTTCCAGAGCAAAGTATTTTCAGCAAAAATAGTCAGCATACATTTATTGCTCTATTACGGATGCCTTTTTTTTATGGTTACAATTCCAGGAAAACACAGCTATAAATGAAAACAAAATAGATAAACAACCTGTTTCCTGGACTTTCTTCAGCTGTGAGTCCATAAACAGTTTGATGGGGTTCATACCAGATTGAGAGGTAAAATAAAGGCCGGGGAGGGGAAGTCCTAGTTAAAAATTGGTAACAAACCTGTGAAAAACTGGAAGCTTGGTCTGATGAGGGCAAATATTACACATATTAGCATAAGAATTTTACCATAGTAGGTGTGTATCTGTATTCTCTGTTAATCATTTTCCTGTTACCAATTTCAAGAAATTGACAGAGTCTCCAAGAGATTTTTGTTGTATTTTATGGAGTCAGAACAAGTAAGGAAAAGTAGCCCTGTGAAGGAACTGAAATTAAAGGAAACCTTCATATACATCCTAATTCCAGGAAAAGCTTCCGAATTGGTCCTACATTTTTTGGCCCTGAAGACAATGAAAAGGCTCTAGAAGAGCAGGCTTCATGGGCTGTCCATGGAGCACCCAGCAAGTTGTCCCTGGCAGCACTGGGGTCTCACAGACCCGCTGCCTTTATCTGCTGTGCAGATCAGAAGGTGGCCCCAGGGTATTTCTTATTCTGCTGGACAGCTTCATAACAGAGATATTATTATGGCAATTTCCAATCACAAAAGTCAGAAGTTTTGATGTCTCCTCACAGAACCCATAATTCACTTCTTAATTTTCATGCTGTCAGTTTAAAACTGGCAAGTTTCACCCTGGCTTATAATAAAGTTTATAATAGATCACACATACTGCGATTTTCTCTTGTTAGGACTCGGTCATGTCCACACTCCCTTCTACTGCCTCTTTCTCCTGGCAAACTACTTCTACTCTCACTTTTCACACCTGTTTTCCTCAATTCAATGATGTTGAATGGCCGAGACGACCTCAAAACAAAGATGTTCAGGCATGGATTGATTGGAGGGAAACTAAAGGAAACTAAAAGGAAACTTGGGTTTACTTAACAGGAAAGTAGCATTTGTGAGGTTTCTGGTGGACGGCATATCCTTTCTATCCCCCAAAAACACTTTCTGATGTCTCAAGCTTATAATAGACATGTACAGCTAACTGACTTTTATCTTGCTTGTGTCATATTGATCTATCAGTGAATCCATAATAAAAGGTAGCAGTCTGAAACAGTAAAAAGTAATAGCTGTTGAGATGGATAGCCACAGCTAAAATGTAGTTTCATCAGGACACTTAGTGCAAAGAACTTAGATTCATGTCAGACGGGGCATAAGTATCCCCTTCAAAGCTCACTGTTACAAACACCCCGTGCACAGATGACCTGCCTTCAGAATATATGTTTCTATATTGATTTTCACAGTTTCAGAGCAACAGGAAAAGCCAACTGAAAGTTTCTTTACAGAACACTAAAAGTAAATTACCTTCTTCTTTTGATTCCATCTCTGTATTTTGCTTTATGGTTCACAGTACAAGTGCTTATTTTAAAAATTCATTTGTGACTCAGAAAGCAAGCACAGAGTTGGGATCTTTGGGAGTGCAGAGCAAGAAATGAGCCACAAAATGAAATGAAACAAAACAAAAATGCATTAGGATTTAGTGGTAAGTCATTACACAACAAATTTTGTATTTTAAACACAGAGACACAGTTGTTCTGGTAGCTTATGAGATTATAAATCTAGCAGCGATATGAAGAGGAAAATATGTTACGAAGATCCTCTTATTACAAACATGATAACATTGGCTTCTTATGGTCTATGCTCCCAGTAACCGACAAGCTCCTGAAGCCTGCCTAAAAAGGTTTTTCTGTGCAAAATAAACCCATGATTTTAATATTTTCCAGGGTTATAACCAAGGGCCTTGCTTAAGTGATATAAATACAAACACCCTTCTCTTGCAGGACTAGGTTTCTGTGACCATACACCTATTTTGAACACTTAGTTTTCCTTCTCTCTTTAATAATGGAAATTATGACAAAGGAAGGGGCACAGCAGTTACTCACTGTGAAATGCCTACATGTGTCAAAAGGTCCTGTCTGCATCTGCCTCTCCGCAACGAGGTCTCTGAAGCTCTGTGTTGGACAGAGGCTCTCAAGTAATGGGACTTGGGAATTAAATCCGAGCTGCCTGGTAAAAACAGTTATTCAGGATCACCATTTCAGGCTATCTCAACAGGCAAATATAACCTAATTTGTTACAGTTGTTTTATGGTTTCAAGCATTCCTTCGTTCTTGTGACACTTTATTTGTATTTAAATGTAGTTATGGGGGTTTTGGTGTGCTTTTTTAAATAAAAAGATAAAATGTACTGTGTCACCAGCCAGCAGAGAAACATCTCATGCTTTGACAGCACTCCAGCCTCCCTTAAACGCTTACAAGAACAAGAATTACTCCAAGAGCTGAGACTCTATATACAAGCTTGTCCGTCCTGTGCCTACCACCAGCTGCCTGATTTGTGGCAACAGCAGAGCCGGTTATATTTTATAGCTAATGGACTGGCTTTCCTCTCTGAGAGGAAAGCTGGCTTTTCAGAAGGTGAAATGTTTGAGGACAATTTCTCCTAGTAGTTCTTGAGGGATTGTTCAGCATGTTTGGTCTGCCAGCAGTTTTTGCCTTGTGGTCCTTAAAGAAAAAACTAAAAGCTTCAGAAGAGTGAAAGTGCAATTTCTCTTGAAGATACTAAGGAATAGTGTTCAGGACAAATTGTGTTTTAAGGTAAAATGTGTGGGGTTTTCCCTCAGTTCCTTCTATCAATGGCAGAAGGTTATAAGTTAAGCTCCCTGTAGTCTTCACAGCTAACATTTTTACAACTCTTCTTTTTCTGATGGCTTAATAACCCTTCTGCATTCATAAACATTCAAACCCATTACCCTCACTTGTGCTCACCACAGAGATCTACAAAATACCTTTAAAAGATATTCATACAAATTGAAAGTCATAACCCTATCGAATTGGAAAAAAGTCACAGATTCAGATGAGAGACTGGTTATGGCCCACCATAATCTCCCTCTCGCACATCTCCTCCTGCTGACAGCCTCTCACTCCCCTGTTCCTCAGCTGTCTGTTTCCCTTCTCTCTAGCTGTCCAGCTGACCCCCATATCAAGGGGGGTGATGCCAGGGGCAGAGCCAGATGAAATGCCTGAGCTGATCTGATGCCTGGCTGCTCCTGAAGGTGCCCTGCTCTGCTGGTGCTTTGCTCCTGCCTCACTGCCCTCTCCTGTCATCCTTCCCCTTCCTCTCACTGCCTGCAGAATTCACCTGACCGTGCAAGGACCGTGCAATCAGCTCAACAAGTCAGGAGAAAACTAATTCAGTAAACTATTGAAATACTTTTCTGTGATTACAGTAAGCTGCCTCAGCTCATTAGGGGATTCAGAGGAGCTGGGACAAGGAAAGAGGTAAGGCCACAAGCCAGTGCAAGAGAGCAGGACCTGTCAGTGCCAGAGCTTTTACACTGACTCTGCCAACAGTTGTGTCTAATGACACTTCACCGGGGAGTTTATTTCTTCTTTTTCAAGCTTGATAAAAGCCTGATAAAACCTATTACTTTTCTTAAAACTTTTATTTCTCTGGAGTACACCAAAACCCTTTTCCTCTTTTCCTTTTCTAATAGCAGGTAATTGTTGACCTGCTTCAGCGGGGGGGTTGGACTATATGGTCTCCAAAGGTCCCTTCCAACCCCATATGATTGTATGATTCTATATCCTGGAGACTTTCACTATCAGAGTAAATTCAGCATCTGAGAGCAGGATGAGGAAGTATAAGCCCACACCAAAAATCCGTTGGAGTAATTTGTCAGTTTATACATTTTTAAGGCAAGCTGTGATGGTATGGGGTGTTATTTTACCATATAGTGAAGTCTCTATTGAGGAGGACAATGCCCTTATGGCAACCATTTAAAAAACAATTCACATATTTTGTGCCCAACTAAATTCATATGATCAATAAAAAGAAAGAATACAGCTATTAGCAGGAACACATTTTCACAAACAGGCCCTCCCCAATGACCTTTCAGCCTTCACCCCCACACAAGATTTACAGAACACCTTCTAGAGTTAATCCAGGAACTCAATAACTAATGCATACTAAAAATCATGGACTCAATAAAGACATTAGTTTTATGGTCCATTACAGTCTTTTTACTGTACATCCTACTGATCTCTCTCCACTCACTGGTGCTAAATTGTAGTTTCTGTCTCCACTCCACAGGAATTCTCTCCAGCTAACACTCATCCATACAAAACCCCTTTCTCTCAAGTTGCCAAATCAATTAACATAATTAAGTTACACTAAAAACAATTGTTTCTGTCATTAGCTGGAAGTTTACTACTTCTACAACTATACTTCCAGAGCCACTTTAACTTAGCCAAAATGAATGCTGCACTGAAAGGAGGTTTTTCATATTTTTCCTCCTCCTCCTCTGCAATTTCTCCTCTTTCCATGTACACCACAAAATCTAATTGTTCTGGATAAAAGCTACACGAAGAGAAGAGACAGTTCAAAATAGCCCCATCTGGCCTGAGAAAGACTAAGGAAAGCAGAGAGCTGGCCAGGCCAGCTAGAGAGCACCCTGAGCCTGGGCAAGGAGACGAAGTTCAAAGCGAGAGAACTGGTGAGCACCACGGCTCTGCGTTGCTCCCCCTGCACAGCAGCAGCTTCGCAGACTGAGGACACCTACACCCCACACCACCCTCCTCTGCTGCTTTCCCCACTGCACTGACCCAGAAATACATTACACAAGTATGCACCGAGAGGGGCTGTTGGACAGACTTTTGTCTAAAAGAGAGACTTTCATAAATTTCAATTACAGTTTATTTTCGATATCCACTCAATTTGAATTTAAAGCTGCTATAAATCCAATTCTCTCTCTCTAAAGTGCATCTCAGTCAAAAAATGTCCTAATTTTGACATTAACTCTCTAGTATATTTGCCATGGAGCTAATCTGGCCATGATCTTTCAACCTGAAACCTAGAATCCTTTTTTAACACCTATACCATGAGATGATCACGGATAGTATTTAAATACACACACTCCCCATAAAGTAACACATGCTCAACCTGCTTGAAACTCAAAATGCAAAAAAAGGGGCAGGATGGAAAAGGGGAAGGGAGTGTAATTTTTAGGATAGGAATTTCACTTGTGCAAGGAAAGAAGAAAATTTAAATTACATTTATAATTAAAAGGAAATTGGCTGAAAATATCACTTCTGAAGACATCGCCCTAATGGCGATGAAACCGTGGCCAAAGCCTATCAGATCATAATATATATGAGCAACATCTGTATTTAATCACATAGGCAGGAACACTACCTGATCTGTGTCATTCAGATAAAGCTTGTAAAGGCCAAAATGTATTTTGCAAAAATTGCTGGAAAACACCTAGTATATCCTGAAAGATCAAAAGTGGCATAGGTATTATTTTCATTGCTTCTCTTACCATGTCTAAAAAACTATCTGTCCATTAAAAGAAAATATCTGACTGATGTCTGACTTATGGCATCACTGTTATTGCAGAAACACTCAGGAAATTGTTGGTGTTGCCTACCCCTACTTCTGTTAATAACTACACAAACATTTAATATTTAGCATTTCATTTATGACAAAGGTACCAATGACTTGAGAGTTCAGCATATAAACACAGATAAGAAGAATCTTTTCATGAATGAGGTCTAAAAGATTGATTCATTTTGATACACCTATAACTCCTGAAGTAGCAATGTATGCTCAAAAACAAGCTATTAGAAATCTATCATTTTGGTGATAAAATATTGTTAATGTTCCTCCTTCTTTCTCCCAGCATTCTTCTCCTTTCGGGAGGAAGCAGAGGACACAGAATAAAACATTTTGCATGTTCAAGCTACTTAGGGGCAAAGCATTTTATCCTCTGTTTGGTACTTTCTCAGACATCACATGCAAGTATACTTACAACACTTTCAAATGGAAATTCAGAACAGTTCCTTGAGCTTGGAATTTTGGGAAGTGTAGTACCTAGCACCAGTTAGAAATGATTCACAAGATGTTCAACATATTATTACTATGAGAATTAGCGTCAACAGAGCTTCAAGGCTAGAGTTGGTGCCTCTCCAATTAAAAATACTTCTTCACTGCTCTAAAAGTCTCAAGAAGCATCCAAGCCTATCAATCAACAGCTACACCTACACGCTATCAGCATATTGCTGGGAGCACTGACTTCTTGACTGCAGCATTGAGAAGCACCACATCAGACTGACCTTTTGTAAGATAATATATTACACCCTGCCTCATCATCCTCACTGCTGGGATTTCTCTCAGATGATGCATCAAAGTAATGAGTCTATGTCTCCACACAGCCATGTTTTCAAGCACATCAGTTAAAATTTAAAATAAAAAAATAATTTAAAATGTAGCAGAAAGAAACAGACTAAGAACTACGCATGCTCCTCAAAGAACTGAAACTGTATATTTGTATGATGTATGTACAACATTATTAAAATAATTTAATTACTGGCTGAATACTCTAAAGAGGTGGCAGTATAATCAGGGTAATTTGACCTACTATTAATGAAAGAAGTTTTATGTGATATACAAAATCCAAAGTCAGAGCTTAAGGTGGGGGGAGGCAGAAAACTGGGACAGACAGAGAGAAACAGAGAAAAATGAAAAAGGAAAAAATACTACTCAAAAATTCTCTAATTTTTTCTTTGAAATAAAAGTTATTTGATTACATAGCTATAATTTTTCCCTCTTGAACTGCCCTGGTAGCCAAAGTCTAGACTAAAGGGTAATAGAACAAATTAGCAGAGAAAGCAGCCCTGTACTGCCTACCCCTTCCTCAGTCCTTTCATTCCTCTCTACCAGCTTTCATGTAGTCACCTGAATTCTCCTTCCTAACCCATGTGATTATGCTTCAGTCTCAGCTTCCATTAAATTTACTTCTTTTTGCTATTCCCATGGTCGATTACTTACTGCCTGATTCCTGGGAAGTAATGATGAGGCAGTGAGGAAAGAGAAAATAAGCAATCAAAATTAGAACTGCAGACACATGACGAGCATCAATAAGATCTCTCTCCTTCCTCTTGCTCTCCTAACAACTCTCTGTTGCTTTCTTGTATTCTAATTCCACTGGATGATCAAGAAGAACGCACCTAGCTAGTATTCAGGACACTGTAGTCCTGGGAAATTCTGGCTCCATTCATTTCAATCCTTCATGGAATTCATATTCATTTCACCCATCTCCCTGCAGAGTTTCCCAACAGTCACATTGTGATGAAGGGAAGAATTGGAGAAAGGGAAAGAAAAAATCTCTCACTCTTCTACAGATGCAAAATGAAGAATTAAAGATTGCTTATGCCAGAGTAAGGCCACAAGAAAGAGCATGGTCTTCTTCTTTTTATAATAATCATTTAATAGTCTCAACTCCTAGCAGTCTATGTTCCAAAAATTATGTATTTTTAACAACTGTCACATAGAACTGTCACTGCCATGGAGCCGTGACTGAAACCAAGAGCTTCCCTTCTTCCTGGCAACGTTAAAATCCCTGAGTCACAGAGCTATGATCTCCTAGGCTCCCTTCTATTCAATCAATCTTTTAACCCTTTTTGTTTTCCTTTTACTTACTGTAACAGCCTTAGTAGATATCTGTCTCTAAAACGGTGTACAGTCTAAAAGCAAGTCAAGTTCCTGGCTTGTAAAAAGATTTAGATGTGAACTCAGTTTCACATTCTGCATAAATGCACTAACCAATGACGTTATTTAAAAGAGAATAAGTGACCATCCGTTTTTTTAAAAGGAAAATACATCTTAAAAGAAAAGCATAGGCATATGTATCTTAAAGTCAGTATTACTAGCTTTGAAAACTACGTGAAAAGAGATATTTGATACACATTCGCCATCAATTGATTCCCCTGCTGGTTACTTTCCATGGCTTCTGGTTCCCTTTGCATCCTATTAGGACCTGTCTGACTCCAGAGTCATACAGAATTTGTGTACCTACTTAAAAGATTCTACCTAAGGGGATCTCAATGGTTTTTTGCATTTCAACTTGAGTGATTTGCTTTTTCCTCTCCATTGGTATCCCTATCTTTAATTCTTTCGTGATTTTTACTGATATTTAACAATTGGTACTCCTGGATGGCATTATATCAGATGAAAGATGCTGAAATCCTTGCCTCAATGAAATCACAGCAAATTGCACCTAAGAAAAGTGAAAACCAATAGCTTAGAAAAGATGTCAAAAGGATAAACAAAGACTGTAATAAAGCATATTCTGAGCTGCTGATTTCAGTTCCACAATTTACACTACAGTACATGTTCAATTACTTGAGAGTAGTTCTTAATTTACACCAGTATAGCAAGGATTAGGATAGGACCTTATAAAATCCTTTTGGGGTGCTCCTTTTAGGATCTGAAAGTTTTTCAGGATTTTTCCTCAATAACGTCCATTCTAAACAGAAGATCTTAGTAGGGCTTCAGAAATATGAAATTACCTGTACTCACTTGTGTGTCTGCAGAGACAGCTGCAGAGAGAATGCTTATCCATTTGACACACTGTATGTAAAGTTGGTCAGCTAAATATGTGAACCATGAAACACTGTTAAAAGAAGCATGTGCTTCAAATTAATCAGCTAAAATCCCAAATATTGTGCTTTATTGGATTAACACTTTATAAATAACAGCCACTATTTCTAGTCAATTATTCCATGCAACTAGAAAAAGTCATTAGCCATGTTTTGGCAGGGTTCTTTGTCTAATTTCTACAGCTAAGGTGGCAAAAAGGTTATTACAAGTAATAGCAAATTTAAAGTTTTATTAGCAGTAAACTGCAGAAGCTAATGGTGATGCCAACACTAGATAAAATCATTGTCACAGTTAATTTTGAACTCTTTATTTCAAGCTTAATAATAGGAAACTCAATGGAGAGGATATTACACGGCCCATATCACTCATGAGTGCCGCAGGCCTGAGTAACTTGTTATTTTGCTCATGAGTGAAATAAAATGTAGATTATACTGCCTGCTATCAGGGGCACTGCTTTAATTGAGGGTGCATGCATGGTGATGAAGGAGTACCAAGTAGGTTTCATTTTCACAAATGTTAGAGGAATGATCTTTGTGGTTCTAATTGTGACTTGTCAAATCACCTCTCCATTATTGCTGAATTTTTGAAGTTCTTTCTGTACCACCTTAGACCTTGAAAACTGACTGGGTACATTTTCCCCTTTAGCCAAGGATTATATGAAACTGCTTCTGTAACATCCTAATGCCTGTACCCTCTGCCATTCATTTCCTTCAAAAGAAGAAAACGATGGAATATGTGTATCTTAGTCAGCCTTAATCATGTCTGCCAGCCAACACAAACTAGTTCTCAACCCCGAGACATACTCCCAAGCAGAAATAAATAATACAAGATCTACTCCTTTGTATCTTACGTTTACTCAGAAAATAGGTGTTTCCAAGAAGTGGTAGCACGTAATTTCTATTCTTTAACTAAAGCAGATTTCTTTTCTATTCATCCATTTATTGTACTAATGCAATGGATGCCACAAATCATCTAGAAACATCTCCCTGTCGATGGGATGTATTTATGGACAAGCTTTTTCACAATATTCCCTATCTTGATTTTGGAAATCTATCTTCATGATTACTCAAATATTAATTTTTTTTTTTTGCTTTTTCATCCTGTATGAGTAGCTAGGAAGGTCTGATTTCTAATCAGATTGCATTTTTCTAATGATTGCTAAATCTTGCAATGCTTTTTCTTCAGCCAGAACTACCTGTGAAATACAATCCAGTAACTCACATACCACTGAAATCATCAGAAGAACTTTCACTGCTGCTAGCAGTCTTTAGGTGAGGCCTTGAAATAAAGGACTGTATATTTCCATTTTATTTATGAATATGTAACAGAAGAATATGCCCTACACCTTTTAATCAACCATAGTCAGGACTATCACTATTGCACTTCTAGGCAATTGCTGATGGCATTCTTGCAAGGATACTGACAAATTATTTATCACCATTCATTATCAAGCTCTATGCCCAGCACAGAATTGCCGAGAAGTAAAAGCAGCATTAGGTGGCTGAAAGTGTTTTACAAATTGAAATACTGACAACAGAGAACTGTAAGCACAATGCTCTGCCATGTAAAGATGCTCAAACTAGCTTCTTTATAAGTAATACAGCTAGATTAGTTTGATGTTCCACTGAAGCTAATTTTAGCAAACTGAGAAGGAGACAATAGCTGCAATCATAACATTGCATTGCTTAGTGTAGATATATTTTGAGGGACAAATTCAAATCTGCTAAAAGTGAGAAATGAGGTGCTGAGCTAATGATTTTTTTTTTTTTGTTTCGGAGTTTTTACTCAAACTATTTCTCTAGTGCAACAGAAAGAAGAATTCAGTAATCAAATACTGCACTTTTAGAAAGGTACACAATAGCAATACAGTAATAGCTACTTCCTAAACCTCTGGGAGCCTATGTTAAGTCACTAAGTAATTAAGTGCAATCAATCCTTGATAGCTAAATTATTCCTAAAATTACAATTCAGATTTCTCCTGAATTAACTACTATAAGGGCATTTTCACTGAGGAGACTATTTAAAGCCCTGTACTAAAGACACCACTACGAATTTTCTACGACTAAGCACATGCGCAATGACCATCATCCTTCTAAATAAAATCTTAACATTTTTAACAGCACAAAGGACCATCTTTTGTAGCCATGTCACCATGACTCTGGCAAATGACACACACAGTATGGGTATATACTCATAACTCTATCTCCTAAAGAACACTCTTTCTCTCCCCATGATATGTAGGATACAAGTCAAAGAAGATGGCTCCTTTTTGAAATGCCTTTCTTCTAAAAGGAGACAAGATATTGACACACTTTAAATCAAAATTTCTCCCTCCTCCAAAAGGGACAGAACAGAGTTTAAGAGGTTACCATAGTTTCATCTTTTTAAATTAAGAAGAGAGAATTTAGTGAAGAAAAAAAATTTCATTCATTGTTAACAGTTCATTTTACTTTTCGTTGGTGACATGTGCTGATACAGGGGCTTCGTGCTTTCAGTACTTCATTTCTCTTGGGACCTACTGAAGACTTCAAAACATAAAAGAAGCCTATTGTTCAGTAAGCCACTGTACAACAAAAAATCGTATTGTAGTATAAGTTTCTTTGACAGGTTGACCTCATGAAGAGATTTTAGTTCTTTCTTTTTATTTTCTTTACTGTGGCTTTGGTGAATTAGGCTAGGATATTGATTTTGTGGCAACACTGAAATCATAATAGCTTTTAATTTCAAAGATGACTGTTTGTCTTATATTACATGTCTGTTTCTGAGCAGTTACATGAGAATTTAAGCATTACTACCCTTAAACTCTACATCTGCTTCCCACTTTGAGGTCTAACAAAGCCTTTAAATCTGCTTTGCTTTTTTTTTTTTTTTAAACTCATCTAAACACACGCTCAAGTAGAGGACTGCAGATCATTTCCTCTTAGTCCTGACTTGATTCAAAGCACTTGCCATATGCATCTATTTAGCACAGAACCCAATGTCCTCTAACTCGTATTTATTAGACACTCATGTTTAGAATTCCTTCATTATTTTTTTTTTAATATCCTCACCCAGACTACCTTGGATGTTTCAGATAAAAAAAAAGGGCAGCACTGGTTATTATGCAATGAGAAGTTGCAATCACAGAGAAATCCTTGTTATACAACCTAGGTTTCAAACAACATTGAACCACTCCCCAGTGTTCTACTGAAAGGTTCAGATTCTTGGTCATCAAAATACACATGAAGTGCTTAACTGAATTGTTCAATCATCTTTGATCTAGAGACAACTTGGAAGGTGGATGAGGGGAGAGAACACTAACCAAAGAAAATACCCAAGGCAAGATTTAAAAATACGATGAGGAAAAATTCTGTGTCCAGTATTCAGGCACATTAAAAGTGAAAGCAGAGACATTTCTATTCCAGAATTCCTCAAAGTCATTTATATCATAATTTATAAACTTGAAAACATAAATTGAATTCAGAGAACAATTTGAACTAAAAAGGAAAAGGAAAATACTTTTTCCAATGTATGGCTTTGACCAAGCATTCCCTCTTCTTCCTCAGAAATACATTTGTCTTTTGAAGAATTTTATAATCACTATGCAGCCCAAATTTTTAAAATGCTAGAGGCTGTGTTTCTTACAGGGACCATATGCTAAGTGGAAAATTTTTCAAAAAGACAGGACATCTAAGAGACGAAAAAGAAACCAGCAAAACCAGCCAACCAACCAACCTAGTTCACTGGTAAAAGCTGAAATTATTTTCTGACAAAGGTATTTATTTTCACAAAGTTACAGAATTCTATTTTTCTGTACAAGTCAAAAGTGCAAAATAATAAGCAAAAAAAAAAAAAAGGAACTAGCTTTCCATGTTTCCATAAATTACTGGAATGGTTAGTAACATTAAAAATGCTCAAAAAGGTCTGAATGTTGGGAGTAAAAGCAGAAAGACATGAAAAGGATGCCAGTTTTACTAATGTCAACAATTGCCTTCAAATTTAAATAAAATCCAGATAAATACATGTATTATTTTCCTATATAATATCTGTAAGCAAGGAACTAAGGCAGCTATAATGCTCAAAGTTCTAGCTGATTTTGGAATAGAAGCGTTGAAAATTTTTTCTTACATCTTTCTGTTCGGAAGCAACACAAAAAATGCATGATAATTAAAACATTAGAATTACTTATATTAAAAGTTCATTTGTTGAAGGTGTCTGTCTTATCTTTCAATTGTAAATACAAATTATTCCTGGTGGACACATACTAAATATTTTAACACAGTAGAGGAGAGAAAAAGACAGAGAGCTCTTTTCCTGTACTTCTATAGAAATACTACAAAATAAATTTCATAGCCCACTACTTCAATCATTGCCTAATTTACTGACTACAGTGAATATTTTATACCATTAAAAACAGGGGAATATGTTTAAAGGTTTAGATCTATATTTCAGTTAAGTTCAATGTGTATTATAATAACTTTTTTTGCCTGAGGTACTTCCACTGCATTGGAAAATAAAGTTTATTTTTATTTTTCACTATAGCTCTTCTGTATCTTTTTGCATTAATATTGAACATATCTGTCCCAGTTTTCTCTCTACTATTCTGTACTTGCCAGTTTCAGACTAATAACCCAGGATTTGGGGACCGCTAGAGGGTTATATGAGCATTCTACTGAATTTTAAGTCAAGTTACTCATATGAATCTTAATTATCATGTGTAGGAAACTGATACCTCCTTATGAAATCCCTCGTGATAGAAACAAAAAGGAGAAGTCAAAAGAAAATTTCAGCAGTTTCAGTTCACAGCTCATGCAAGCTTTTCAGTATTTGACAGCAAATACTTTGCTATTTACTGCCTTATGTTAGTTAGATCTGTTTTGAGTAAAATAAATAGATTTAAAAAAAAAAAAAAAACACAACCAAAAGATGGGGAAAAGAAAGAATCGTTATCATGTCCCTTTTTCAGTTAAGGAACTGGGTTAGAGAGTTTGAGGGATCTCAGTAGCAATACAAATGCACAGAAATAGGGCTCCAAACCCTAAATCCTTGTGTATTGATTTATCTAACAAATTTTCTCACATTTAAATTTGGCACAGCCTTATACGCATGGCCAAAACATCCTTGAACCACTGGGAACATGACCTAACTTTGCAATGAAACACAGGGGTTTGGTTTCTTCTCTAATTTAAATAAACAATTAAATGGCAACTAGTTAAAACAAGAAATGCACAGATTTGGGGAACACTTGGCACTTTACAGCATTCTGTGTTACTGTGTTAAGCAGCAGCTCACAAAAATGCTGAGGTTTCCTATGTTCTCCTCATAAGCAGTCTTTTGCAGTGCATTAATTTGTTGTACTAATCCCCAGTATTAGACATCTAAGTTGTTTATAGTCAATTATAATACCCTCTGCATTACAGAAGGTCATGATTTTGTTCTCTGCTGACCAAACAGTTTGTTGGGTTTTCAAGATGCTGTGCATTCACAGCACTAGGCACTGCTGAATTCCAGACTCTTTTAGTCATAAAACTATTTTTTCATTCAATCATCAGCCCCCAGGTAACATTTGTGGATTGGAATTGTAATGAGTCAGAGCTGATGGTTGTCATCCAGTCTGGTCATTACCACATCCTTTGTCAAGAGCCAAGAAATCACTGATTCATGCTCTGATTTTCAGGCGGGATTGGTTCTACTCAGATATCAACGATGTCCAATTCCGTGGCAGTTTCAATCACAGGCATCCATCTAATATCCAGCGAAAAACACCCAGTTCTGCCACTAACACAATCCTTAAGTGCTGCTCTCTGCAAGGTGTCTAGACCTGGATTCATCTTCAAGTGACTCTCATCTGTGCTCAAATACAGCAGCTGACCTCTTGGCAGTGAAATATCAGGAAGTCGGCATAAACGATACTCAGACACTCACTTAGTGAAAACTCAAATCATTTATCGTGATGGCGAAGTCCCTGTGCGTCGCTGTGAGTTCCAAACGATCCAGGGTCAAGAGCCATCTCCTCTCTGCCCATTTCAAAGGTTGCCTTCAATTACCTTCAAGGCATAACTCTGCTCCTCCTTGGATCTGGGCTAGATGCCATTTAAATGTATCGTGTCTCTTTTTCAAGGACAGTTTTCTGTCTGTAAATTTCTAAGGATAACGGCCCATTTAAATTCCTTTTTTTTTTTTTTTACAGTTCTGCCTGTTTTGAGTTGTCCACTGCAAATGTAAATATGTAAAATATTTGTAAAGGAACGTTTAATAACTACATATTATGTAATAACTACATAATTATGATTCTCCCACACTGTAGGCTGCCGAAGTTAATTTATACCATCAATTCTGAATCCTTTGCCACCTTCCAATTACCATGTGGAGCTCCACAGTGAGTCTGGAAAAAACACTCTTTTAGGGTTCTGTCAAGCTATGTATTTTCAAGTCAGTAGCTCCTGCTAAAGTCCTCTTTGTCCTCAGTTCCTACATGTCTAAGCTAGAAGGCTCTCTGCCTGGGCATTTTGGTGGAAAAAAAGAAGATTGATCAAAAATCAATTAGCGTTTCCGTGCCAAAATTAACACCTGCTATTTATTCCAGTACAAGGAACCACTACAGAGCATTGAGTATAGATATAATGCATCACTGACAAGAAGCACCAATAACCACACAATTTCTACATTGATATAGGTTGAGAAATTGGGAGCAGACGCTCTCCCTTAGCCCAGCCCTCCCATGCTGCTCCGTGCGTGGGACTGCACTGGGCAGACACAGGACTGCATGCACTCGTTGCATCTCTCCAAGGGAATGTTAACTTAAATACTCAATCAGTGAGACTGAATCAATTCAAACATCATGTGTTGTTGATATCCAGCTTTCAGATGACTAAAATGCGTGTGTTTAATAGGAAAGTGAAATCCCCCCAAAAAATGATCCTAAGAGGAGAGGCTGGAAAGGGTAGTAGCTAGCAGTACTGTTACTTGTATACTTAGAAGCTGAGTTATGTCTCTTCCTCTGTAAAAGAGGGACAACAGGTTAGAAATTTTCAAAATCCTCTGCTGGAGAATCTTCAAGGTAAACAAGCAATCACTTTTAATGATCTCTTAGAATCTCTCAAAAGGGGAGGACTAAAAATTGTTCAAGTGTACTTCTACCCATTTTTTTTCTAATGTCAACTGCTCATGAATAATTATCACATAACCAATAATAGCCAAAGCATCCATAAAACTGTCTGATAAACCATTGGAAGGATTTCTATACTTATTCATAAAAGAATAATTTTCCATTTCAAAGGTCTTTTCAAATAAGATGAAAAGTGGTAACAGCCAAAAAATACTGGTATACCTACAGAAATATATAACTATACAAAAACCATTAATCATTAATTGAATATAGTAATACAGTTTATTCATATATAATTGAATGTATCCTCAAAGATCTGAAAGCTTTCATAAATTATTTATATAGCAGCTGATCAACAGATAAGAAAAATTGATAAAGAACTTAAGAAAATGGGACTAACTGGAGGCAGGCACGGATAGCAAAGGAGTAAGAGAATGATCAGCAACAACATCTTCAGCAGACAAGAGCTAAAGTCACCTTTCTCAAAAGAGGTGGTGTGGGCTGCATTAACTGCCAGATACACACACTGGAGAAGAGTAAAGGAAGTTCTAGAAAAAGACCATTTCAAGAAAGGAATGAAACCAAATAATTTCAAACAGCTAATTGTTCATCTGTTGAGTTTATTACTATGTAACATTAAAATTCTGTTTAAAAATTCTGCATTTTTCCAATTTTTAAAGATCATTTTGTTCTCACATTTCCTTTTCACTTTAACTAAGCTAAGCTTCAAGGTGAACTTTAGTCCCTCCTTCTTCTCCACCTCCCAATAATGATCAGTTAGAGTAAGGCAAAGCAACTCTTACACCTGCAGACTTTTTATGTCGTAGAACAGAGTCAGAAGGAGTAATAGCAGTGAAATTTCATTAGGAAATGTCAATCTCAACAAGATACAAATGGTGACAAGTGGTGATTTAAACTTCAATGCCATGCCAATACCTAGAGAAGACCTTGTATTAGGGTATCATCTTGATGATGTCAGGCCAGTCACATACCTTAAAATCACCTGAAGAATATACTGCAACAACATGAACTGTTTGATCTGTGTAGGGAGGGCAGGGTTTGCTGCCTTAAGCTGGGAGCTAGAGGAGGTTCAGAGGTGACTCTGAACCATTCCCCTTAACTGGACAGACTGCATCCAAACACAAGTGGGAATGCCAGCCCAGCAAGAGCGACCCGTGCAAAAGGAACACACACTCCAGTGCAGAGAAAGCACATGTGCAAACGCTGGTAGCAACACTGAAGGACAAGTTCTTGGTCTGTGGGAAAAGCAAAATCAGACCCATTTGAGCTATTAATCTGCATATTTAGACAATGGGAGTTAAAAAAACATTGTTACTCCACAGAAAAATGTGCATACACAGTGTCCCAGGGAAAGATACTCTTGAATAATGTCAAAGACCTTTCTCTGCTTAAATGAAAGCATTATTATATCGCTTTAGGCAATGTCATTGAAGTTACTTCTTGGTTCTTCAAATTGATGTCAGAATAGGTCAGGAGTAAAAGGCAGTTTTAAGATTATGGATTGAGCCACAGAATACCCCATAAACCCTTGGGGTCTTCGCAGGACAGAAATACTATGGATATGTTAGGAAAGGAGCCCGTGTAAGACTGAGCCAGTCCCTCTGATTCTGAAAGCCAAAGCCCAAAGTGCATTGACATACGTATTTCTACCTCTCTTCCCAGTAACCATGGTATATCACAAAAACCCATGCCATCATTTTGCTTTATAGGAGAGCAGAGACCAGCACAAATTGAGTTCACTTTTCAGTAGTACTGCTCCCTCAACAGACTAGGAAACAGGGGTGCTCCTGAACCAGCTTACTATGCAACTTTTGGCACAAAGGAAAACCCTCTGAGTGCTCCACCCCTCTTTTAAATACTAAGTATAATAAAGGCAAGAGAGTTATCTGGGTGTATATATATATATATGTATATGACAAAATTCAGTCAACCCAACCATGAAATATTAAAATATAATAAGCAAACAAAAATCCTCTCCTTTTTATATAAGGTAGAAAAAGTGATATGTTAACACAATAATACAGATAAAATTCAACTGGTAAACACACTTTGAAGCATTCATTCACAACCTCTCTAGGCTGACTTACTCCCAATGAGGATTCTTCCCCAACACTACACTCAATGTTATGAAAATTGCTGATTCTTGATGTGCTTTTCACAGAGAGCATCATCATACAGTTTGTTCAATAGTTTTTTTCAGAAATTAAAATAAAACCTCACTACCTCCTTGCCCAACAGTCTGTAAAAACATTTATAATATTTGTTGATAAGAGATCTTGCCTAATGCTAACTGTTCTTGTAGTTTTGCCTTCCTGAACACATGTTATTCAGTGCAGGCACAATTAGTAGAAGAATTAAAAGTCATCTGGTAAGCAGCCTTTGAGCCTCAGGATTTTGATTCCAAAACACAGGCCCTAATGTAAACTTTCATTCTGCAAGCAGACATAATAGCAAGTCCTTCATTCTCTGCATTTAAAATCTCTCCTAGCTGACAACAGCACCTTATGCTCCCTTTTCAGTCAATGTATATTATTTTGTTACTTCTCCTTACATCTTCTTTCACACACAGACAGAACACAGTCATAAGGTTGGTGGTTCTGGTTCATGTCATTAGTCTTTTTTTGAAGCAGTGTTTAATGCCGTCGTGAATGGACCTCAAAAAACACAAAAGTTCTCAAAAGAAAATGTATTCTAAATTGTGCAAACAAGTGCATCACAAATATGATCTCATGACTATCTAAGAGAAGAAAATAAACTGATTGAAAGATATATCCTACACAAAGTCAGTTTTTATGTTGGTCCTAGATTTATTTAATAGTAATTTTTGAATAGGGGTGTGAAACAATATACTAAAGAGTCTTATGGCCTGTGTGGTTTGCGAAGACCATGGTATTTGCATCAAAATAGAAAAAGCCTTTTGAAATCTGGGAGGGTTTTTTGTGTCTGGAGCAGTTCTGGATGAAATACCAAAAAATCTATACCCTCAAGAAGCAGCTCGTAAAACACAATAAAACTGAGACTCACAGCAATGCAGGACTGAACTGGAGGCCTCAAATGATTTTTTCTCTTAAAGGATTCTTAGTACATCTTGATTGTAGGCTTGAAACAGAAATGCATTGTATTTGTTCATTTTCTTTGAAATGCTTTAATCTAAATGAGATAAAGTCACTATTTTATAAATAGTGAAGGAGAACAAACTATACTCTTGACAGAGTTTGCCCATGTTTCAAATGCAGATATTATCAAGCTAATATTAAAATTTTATAATAAAAAACTGAACAATTCTAAGACACAAAACCCAATTTGGACCTGCATCACGGTAGAAACTTCAGTAGGTTTATTTGAAGGCCTTTTTCCCAGAATAAATATTATTTGCACTGGCAGACTTCATTTTTGAAGTCACAATGGCCATGCATTCATAGAATTGCATATTTCAAGATCCAAATATCAACGCAAAATATTGCATTGGACAGAAACAGATAAAGTTTTTGCACAGAAGCAGATGTTTCCCAAAGATAAAACTTTACCTAAATACAATTGTGTCATTTCCACTACATTTGAAGGTTAAGTGGAAACTGTTTTCAACATCCTTAAGCAAGAATTGCTCCTCCACAATTTTCCTCTCCGTGTATCTGAATGTAATTCATATCATAACCTAATATCAACTGTAAATCATGCAGTTTCCGACAGAACTATGATGAATACACATTCAAATAAAAGAAAAAAGTGGTAGAGCAATATAGTCCCTGGAATTTAACACTCTGTGGTCAAAAGGCCACATATGTTAAGTTTCTTATTTATATCCCTATTAAAGCTCTGATCTGTGGGAAGCAGGATAGAAGAAATATGACTCATTTTACAAATAAAGAATACATTGTTGTTGTACTGTACATGTTTTGTTTCTGGGTACTTAATGATAACAATGTATGAACTGCAGGTGACTATAATAAGGGGAAAAAAGATCTTCATCAGGAGACATAAATATTTGTTCCTATTACTTCTCTGGTAAATGCCTCATTAAAAACATAAGAAAACACATATTTTATTAATGAGTCATGCAAATTAATATTCTTCATAATATTTTCTGACTTCTATGTACCTCTAGTCATCAAATAATTTACAGTCTGACCGGATACTTTGACTGCAATTACGGTGAACAACAATAAAGAAGGAAGAACAAGGAGTTTATGTACATTCCATACTTCAAATCAAGACATTGATTCTGATCTAAAGATTAAGCCAGTTCATTTAAAACCCACCCAGCAAGCCTTTATTCACCAGAGGAGCCTCTTCATGACATTTAGCAAACTACACTATGGCTTAGGATTTGTCCCAGCTATTTCCACCTGTGATATTAATACTTCACTGCTGCACATCAAATAGGCACATCAAAAATGACATTCTGCTAACTTTGTATCAGCAAGGTATTAACGTCCCCTCCAAGAAATTTTCTTTGAGAAACAACCAAGTGAACACATGTTCTTAATGATCCCAAAGATAGGCAATAAAAACAACAGTAGAGGACAAAAGAAGGTGGGCAGATGACAAACTGCTGCGCATTTAAAAAAAGTAAAAAAAAGTAAAAAAAACACAAACCAAAAAACCACACCAAAAACATGAGCTCTTTTAATAAGTGAAAAGGGCCATTTGGGAATTTTGAGGCTAGGTGTTCTGGGGTGTGCTTTTTTGATGTAAGCATTCTACCTCTGGCCTAGTATAGTACAAAGCCCACTGATACATTTACCCAGATACATAAATATCTACACAGACTTGCCCTAGCCAAAACTCTAGACTGTTTGGGGTTTTTTTCCCAGCTTAATCTATTCTGGCAATGGATGGTAAGGAAGTGTTTTTTCTTCTCACGGTTTCATACCATAGTTGTGAATGTGTTTTGCATGAGTTTGATAGGACAGCATTACTTTGGTTATGGCTTCTTCTTTCTGGCATAAATACATTCCCTTTGAGCATATTCCTTTTTAGTTGCAATAAAAAGTGTGATTCGTATTATTTGTTTGTTTTCTTTAGGAGAAGCAGCTGCAAAGTTATAATTATGTTCACTTCCCACATTGGCAACAAGCAAGCTTCACATTTTTGTGCATTTGAAATCACATATAAGGAGGTGCTGAACCACTTCCACCTGGATGTATACAATTTCCCCAGTATCTAAAGCATATTGCTATTAAAAATGACATTTATTCCATTTTTAATTATATTGAAAATATAGCCAATAGCTAATAAATCAGTTCGGAAAATCCTAAACAATTAAAAGTGCAGTATGAGTAGAAAGATACAGGAGTACAGTAATTTTATCAATTATTTTCATAAATTCAGACTTGAAACACAGCAAGAAGAGTTGATGACTGTTTTATGGACATTAGGAGCCAGGTAGTGACACTTCAGTCAACAAATAGTTTCTGAGAAAAAAACCCCAACATAACAAGATGGAAGGAGAAGAGGCTATGAGGAAAAAGAAGGGGGGACAGAGACCCTGGAGGGTCAGAAATGCCGCAAAACTGCAACTGCTTATACTCTGCTCGCTCTGCTTATACACCATATACCTCGTTATACCTTCTGTTTGTCTTGCTCACATAAAACCATGGTTTGGAACAGGACCCAACTCTTGATAGCTAGAGTGCCCAATAAAAGTTAGTGGCCTGCAGATTCCTTTATCAATATCCAGTAAGAAAATTTCTTTATTAAAACAAAATGGTTTCACCCTTTCGACATAAGCATCTATCCAGAATTCAAACTCTAAATCCTTGTTTCTCTCAAGAGAAGGAAGTGATCACGGAGTCCAGAATTTCTTCAGTGCAATCTACAGCAAAATATATGTTAAAGCCCAGTTTTCATGAACACAACAGGAATCAAGCAGCAGGAGATAGCTTCCTTGCTCACAGCTTCATGCCTCTCTTTAGTAAGTACTTTATGTAAAAGTCTCTCAGCTCGCAGTGTAACTGCTTCTTTGGTTGCACCTGGAGCTTCCCTGTTCCTCTCCTGTGGGTTCCTGTAGCACATCTGCCCTTTTCCTCACTGGTTCTGACATCCAGCCACAGCCAAAGCCCTTCCCCTACCTCTGCATTTAACTTCCAGCCCACCAAGAAACTGCTCCAACAGAATAATGAACAGCATTATACCTGAATTGAATTTTTAGGGGTCGTTTCAGTATTTTCAACTATCTCTAAACACAGATGCATTTAACTGTTCCCTCATTCAGCTTGAAGAGAAGGTGGCTGTTACATTTAGTAGCTGCACCAACGTTTCTCCCTATCCCTAACACAACCATAACAATACCACCCCTTCATTTCATTCTTTGCTGAACATTAGTATTTTGCCTTTCTATTTTCTGCTCCACAAAGAACAGTACATTTAGAATACTTTTATGTTCTTTTTCATAAGTGGAACAATCTTTCAAAAATGACAAGTTTTTTTCTTCTCATTTTTCTTTCTGTGTGATATTAGCACACACAGAGAAGCTGGAGGCATTTTCTGAGAAACTAAAAATGGCTTGGCAGGAAATAGATCCTCTCTTACACTGGATATTTCCACAATCTGTCCACCAAACTATTTTTTAAAATTTGTCTGTCAACCTCTACGCTACTGGATTCACACAGCTACTCAGAGAGTCTCTCCAGATCCACCACCACCACTGGTTTTCATGCTTCCATACTGAGGACCACATCTGAGCTCTGCGAGTTGCTCGCACCTGACAGGAAGGTCTCACCTCCTCTTGCTTACAGACTTGCTAAATTTAGAAACCCAAACAATAGCAAAGCAAGAGTGTTTGGTGAGAAGCCATAATCTTGCAAACAGAAACTAATCTTGTTTAAAATCCTTCAGCCTACATGTGGAAACTGGCCAAAAATACTATTAATGAACATTCTTCAGTTTCACGGGGACTTTCAGAAAGGTCAAAATGGAGTTACATTATTTATGTTTTATGGGAAGAAGTATTTAATGTTTATAAATCCATTTGAACAGTAACACTGACTTTAATGGACTGATAGATATATCTTCTAATGTACATTACAAAAAGGATCACCTACAGAGTATGAAAACTTTAACATTTCCCTCTTGATTAGTCTGATTTGTCTGTTACTTAACAAAAGTTTTCAAACCCGCAGTAACAGGCAACTGGTTTTCTTAAATATGTCAACAACCCACAAATGCCGGAAGGGTACTTTCTCTTTGAGCTTTGGGAATGACAAATGTGAAATGGCAGCTTCAGTCTTCTGGCTTCTTGAATTGTTGATAGATCACAAGAGAATGTTTCTTTCTTTTGTCACCCTTAGATAATGCAGCAGCTTTTGGTAGCAGCAGTTTTAAGAAGTCTGTTATAAAAGGGGATGTCCATGCTAATGACATGGGACTAATACAAATATGATTGTTTTAACAATTACAGTCTCCAAGCTCTGTGTGTTCTCTATTTTCCATGAGACAAAAGTCTCATGAGTTGGCAAATCAGAAAGTTAGTAAACATTATGTCTTCAGAGACACATCAAGGGTCTAGATAGAGATTTATAGAGTGCTAAAAGCAGCAGACTCTAAAGCTTGACTAAAGATGCAGCTCTGCAGGCTGGGGCTGTAAATAAAGAAATAATGCAAAGCCTTTGTAGGCAAAGCACCAAGCAGAACACACTCTGGCCCAGCAGACTACATGGCCTCCTGGATGCTCTTAACTATAATAAAAGAGGAAACTGAAACCTAAATCTCATATAATGACAAGGAAATACAAGACACCTTTACTTTGACCCCAGTGGCATTGATGGGTTTAAAACACCAGCAAACACATCTATGGGACAGATACTTATAGTCAAATAAGGATCACTGATAAGGATTTTTAAGTGATGTATTTAAAACATGAAAGAATTAAATGCTGCATTTAAAAATTAAAGAATATGGAAGAATTTTAGTGGATTTAAATTCCTTCCTACTTAGATCTACTTAGATCTACTTAGATATGTGTCACTATCATGGATTGCACGGTACTACCAAATAAAGAATAGAAATTACAGGCAAAAACACAATGGTAGGCATTAAGAAATAATAAACTTAATATTGTTGTCTGAATATTTTTAAAAAAGCAAAAAGAGCATATAGTTCACAGAATTTGCAGTGAAAATATATACAGTAAGACAAAAAAAGATGTTTCTACCAGGACTGAAAACCAGACAGAGAGCTTGGTCAGAAGATGTATAATCTTTGCTGTCATAACACAAAACTAATGGTGACAAGCAATCTATACCAGAAAAGAAACACACTGAAATGCATGCTGTAAATATATGTCAAGAAGGATATAAACGAATCACAATTTCAAAAAGAGGACCAAATGTCTGCAAAACAGTCCAAATTGTTTCTGTGCTGGAAGTGACCCTTTCTACATCTGCTAGCAGATCTGACAGCTCCAGTTGCCAGGATAATGTATCTAGCATAAGGAAGGATTTTCAGAATCATAGTAATAATCTCTTCACAACTATCAACACCCACGGAATTCACCTTCTGACATCCACATAGACAGAACTAAAGGAAATAGGTAAAAATACTTTTAAAAGTAAAATGGTAATATCTCTAGTTATGACCGATTCCATGCTAAAACATGCAAAGACAAATTAAGGGAGCATTGTTAAATTCTCAAAACTGAAGAAATGTGAAGTTTCTTCTGTAATTTGACAAGTCTTGGCCACAAGTCCACAGTTTAGTTTCTAGGAAAGTAAACACAAACATAATGTTGTCCACATGCCCACTCATAAGATCTGAACCCCAAAGTTTTGAGATGTCTGAATCAGAACATGGTTTAATTCTGTATACAAATATGAATGCTCGGTTTCTGTATAGATTTCATGACAGTAACCATTAACGGTATAACGACTTATCTTTCCTTCCCAAATACATAGCACATCTTCTTGCATATATTGCTACACATGCATTGCCATAACAATGCTATTGTTATCATGGTCTTATTTTGAGGCTTCAAACAAAATCCTAAAACCTGTGATATATTTACAGTACATCGGTCACTCCCAACAAGTCTCAGAACTTGATCCCAACAGCTCGTTACTTACTTACACACAAACAAAATGTTATTTACCTTTCTCAGGCAAGCAGTCAGTAGAACCATTCATCACAATAAAGGATTTGCCTCCATTTTCTGAATTGGTCCAAATATGACAGCCACACAATGAATAGCATTTTACTATAACTTTATTTTAAAGCAGATATAATTTCTTCCAAATGGTATTAGCATGTTTCTTGGACAAATTAAAATTCACTATCAATATTTATAATCTGGTTTTAACATACCAGCTATTACGTGAAAAAAAACCCACAACCAAAACCAACCAAACAAAAAAATGTCCACAAAAAACCCAAAACGCAGTTGAGATAAGGACAATTTAACAGAATAGTGACAGCAGAGGAAATAATAATAACAACAATAATAATAACAATGGTAAAAGAATACACAAAATAAAGGGGTACAACACAAGTCACTGTCACCACCTGATGATTGCTCACCCATCATTTCTGAGCAGTGGCTGCAGATTCCTGTCCCCTAGCCATGCCCCATTTATATACTAAGCATGACATTTACGGTATGGAATATCCCTTTGGCCACCTTGTCCTGTCTGTGCTCCTTCTCAGCTTCTATCAGAAGCTGAAAAAGTCCTTGACTAATGTAAATATCACTTAGCAACAACTAAAACAGTATGTGTTATCACCATTATTCTTGCACTAAATCCAAAACACAGCAGTTACTAGAAAGAAAATTAACTCTGTCACAGCTGGAACCAGGACATAGGCTATGCATGATCTATCCATACCTTGAATCCTTTCCAAGTTTGACAGATATTTTGCTGATCTATCATGATTTCTAAACCTGTAAAGAATAATTTCAAATCACAGATCTTAAATGGCATTTTCAGGGACAAAACCTACATAGTGTGGATGGTCGCCAAGCTAGTTTTGTACAAAGGCATCTAGATAGGTACAGATCTATGTGCTAGATATCTACCACTGTTCCATTAGACCATAGTGTATTGGAAAGGATGATGAAAGGGGAAGAAACGGCAGCTTAGAGACATAAAATAACTAAGTTTATATATAAAGATCAGGAAAGGCTTGAGAATATTGCAGTTCTTCAGGCCAGCATTAAATGACAACAGAAATACCAGTGAAGAAACTGATGAAGATTGGATTAATTTTTTTCTTTTAGAGAAGTCCTAAGTTCTCCCAAGGGAACTTCTTTGATGACTTCTGTAAAGTTCTAGCCATGAGGCCATACAACTTCTTGTAACATGACTGTACATGCAAAGAGAGTTGCTATTGAAAGAGGCATAACCATGGTCAAAAAGCAAAGCTGTGAGTATTCTTTTTCAACTGAACGTACAAGGTGTGTGAACTATTTCATAACTTCCATAGAAACAAGCATGTCGTATTCACCTCAAAGAACCTGGAATAAACCTTTGTGGTATAGTATAAAACACAAATCCTTTACCATTTGGTATGCATATGCCTGCCTGTGTTTGCATAGCATGCTCCTGTGTTAGTCTTAGAAAGAAATGCTTATATCAGAACTATACAGACACTGACTCTCGTAAAAAAAAGAAAATCTTATCCATTCAGAAATTCCTTAAATGAAACAGAACTCTGAATTGTTCTTCTGTTTTGGGGTTTTCACCTATCTAAAGATTTAGAGCCCAAAAATGGCATGGAAATTATTAAACTGGAACAATATTGCACTACTCTGCCTTTCACAATAATTATAAATGAAGTGGTGTAAGAGTAACTACCATTAGGACTTCTATAAATTACAATATTCTGAGGCAATGAATCACAAAATACCAAGGAATCTTTGCGCAGAAAAAACTCTTTATAGAAGAATGCAGAATATGAAATACATAGATATAGCCCAGAAAGATTAAGACATGAGACTAAATTCAAACCTAACGAAAGAAACATCAATGGGATAAAACCATAGGAAAATGAATTTTGTCACAGTAATCTACAATGGAAAAATGCAGCAGTGACTTGCACAGTGTATTTCTCTGAAACAACAGAGCTCCCTGCAGCCACAGGAAGGACATAAGCAGTATCTTTTTCTTCCCCAATGGTTCTTTCAGTAAAGAAGCTGATTTATATCACGTCTGCTTTCCAGAAACAGATATAAATGCACAGGGACAGACAGGAAGAAGGTAGCATACATATACCAAGGTAACTTTATATCATCGTGCTTTTGGAACCCAAATGACTGTGTTACCTGAACATATATGATAACAGGATATGAAGGGAGTAGAAGGTCATTATAAAGCTAAAGAGAGAGATTCACCTGATAAAACAGAGATGGACATGGGCCATTGGCTGGTATCAAACACAAATGCATTCACACCAGCAGTTCAGCTGAACTACAAGAAATATCTGAATTTTGGGAACTTTGTCTGTGATAACCTATTGAACTGTTGGAATATACAATTACTCTTTCAACAGTTTCTGAGAAGAAAATAAGCACACGCCAAAGAGGAAAATATATCCTGAAGAGATCTATTAGGAATAAAGTGTGTTAGAAGGCTAAAATAGTGACCATTGAACAGAATCTGGACAACTTCAAGTACCCAAGGAAGTACTAATGAGGTGCACCAAAACTAGGAAATTGCTGTTAAGAGTAAGATGTAGATACAATTACATCTGATCAACCTTGAAGTGGGATACAAACATCAGAATAAAGAATTTTAAACTAATTCAAATTTTAAAAACCATACTGAGATATGAATGTTCAAATAATTTAAAGTACTTCCATTTAGAAACTAAGATAAAAGAGTACAAACTTGCACAGAGGGTACTTGAGGGTGATTTACAGATCACACACATTCAGTGAGCTACTCTCATGAATGTATTTATTTGCAAAGCACACAGTAGAAGAGACTATAGAAAGTAAAAATTTAGATCTAAGTTTAAAAATATGCTTATTGTGATTCAAACTAATGTTATTCATTACTCAGACAACATATTAGTGCACACAATATTCTCTCACTTCCTCTAGGTCTTCTTTAATCTTATCTGGATCCATTTTCTGTGTATTTCTGAGTAATCAGAAGTTATAGGCTTGATATCTTTTGAGTTAAAACCATCACCCTTGGTGTTCCTGATGGTTCTTTTTTCAATATTTGAGTTTTTTCAGTGAGTCTCTAAAAAGAATTTTTTTAAAAAAAAAAAGGCAAATAAGGTTATTTCAATCAGAAAGAATCAGCAATTTGATTTCTTACGATGTATTAAGTAAACATTCCTGTTAAGACAGTAACTGATCCAAGTTGGTGTTAATAAGGGTAGCTGAAAATTTAATGTTTGGCATTCCTTCAGCAGATGTGCACATTCAGGATGATGGTAATGAAGCAAAAGTCAAAAGCACTTAACTCATCTTTCCTTTCAGTAAGTAAAATTATTCAACAAAACCTTAATTTGAATTATATACCAAAAGAAACTTAAATATACTCACAAGACATTCATAAATAGAACTGTTGAGGAATTTTCTGACTAAACTGAAAATGACAATTTGTCAAAGTCAAAATGTTTTGCAGAAATGTCACTAATTCAACAAACTTTCATCAATGCACTGGCTGAGTACCCACCAGGGCCTGCCTGCTTCCTGGCTGGGATCCAGGCTCCTGCAGCTCTGGCCAGCAGGTCTCTGTAGGGATTTTTAAAAGCCAGGGGACTGGAAGTCCTCAGAACCCTGTGTCACAAGAGTGTTTCCTACAGGGAAGCACCAAAACCTTGATCTGGAGCTCACGTGAAGCTCTCAGAGGCTCCATACTCAATATTGTGGTGCCAGAAGCCTGGACAGCAGGACATGACAGTCTCAACACCAACACAGCTCCTGTACCTGAATACAGAGCGGCCCCAAGAGCCTCAGCTGAATTTCCTGCTGTGAGAGCTTTGAGATTTTATGTGCTAATGCTGGTAGCCTGCACAGACACAGAAATTCACTAGAAAACTTCTTTAAAACAGGCATGCCTTTTCTTGAGTTAGCTTTAAAAACAAAAGTCAAGTCCGTGAATACCTTGTGATTCTGTAGCACAACCTAAGTTCTAGGTGTAAACTACCTAGCTCAGGAATTGCTAGCAATATAGCTATACTAACACTAACTGACTATCCAGTTAACTACCATCTTCCTGGATGCAATTCAGTCCACTGAATAACCATGAAGTACTAATAATGATTTGACCAGCTAAGTTACAAGAAAACCACAAGCCACTTGGTGTTGACTGGACTTCTATCTCTTGCTACTTAAGACAAGATGGTTAAATCAAGAATACACCACACTTCCCATTAAATGCAAAATCCTGATATAAAAAGGTTAGGCTACTTTTTTCCTGTCACATTAAAAATACACATGGAAAAAGCATGGAATTTACAGGCAGGTGTGAGGGGAAATGAAAGGTAGCTGCACTATTCAGTGCAGAGAAAATATATATGATGTGTCAACACATGGCAAAGTGTGAAGAATGCATGTCTGCATGCATAAAAGAATATATGTATTCACAGTACTAAGCAATTTGCAGTTTAAGGAGTGGCTATCATTAAGATCTGTTGAATCCATATGGAAATCCTTGGTTGTTGTAAGATTTGGTTAAATTTAAAAACTTCAAATTAATTAAACTTCAAACCCTGCTCTACCAACTTAATAATTGTAAAGAAGAGAGTTGACAGCCTTATGATTATGTTCTGTGGGACAAATGCTAATGCCATAAGTACCTTCTGGTTTCCCAGTAAACCAATTTTCTCTTCTTGCTTAGGAGTTGAACTTAGTCTTTATCAGTGAGACAAAAGTCAGGCATAGAGAAATGCCCCAAAACTTCCATTAATTCATCTTTGGAAAAAGCATATTGTTACATAAATATCAAATGGAATTTCCTAACTGGCCCGTGCTACTTCCATACATTTTCCAAAAATCATATATTTGAATTGTTATAGCAATATAAAACTTCACATCTCTCTCAGATTGGAAAGTTGGGAGCAATATGATACTGTCTGTGGTTTGAGCTTATTCTATTATTTTAGCCAGGCAAGGTCTGGGGTTGGTTCTGTTTCATTGAGTTGTTTTGTTTGTTTTTCCCCTTTATTATTTCCTGGGACCCTAAAAGACTGACTGCTTGACAGAGACACTTGGTTCTGGGCACTTGCTTTCCCTCATTATCTCTGAAGGGGAAAAAGATACTTTTGTTCCCCTTATCGCTTCACTAACTTATCCAAATATTCATTTCTCTTTTAAGAAGAAAAAGACAACTGAAATCATGCAGAAACCATGCCTTATATATTAAGAAAAACATTATCATTCAGGCAAAGTGCTAAGCACTCAGATAATAAAACAGAATAATTCTGTTTCTAAGGTTTTCCATTTCATGTTTTTTCATTTTCATCTTAACTTGAACAATTTAAGATAGACTTTGTGTGGTATAAAAGAAACATTTTCTGCACCAAACTTTGGGATTATATTAAAAATAATTTATCTGCATTCAATCATGACATTTTTATACAACATCATTAGCAAAAAATAAAATAAATGGTGACACCTCAGATGGTGTGAACTGGCAGAGCTCTTCTGACTCCAGTGGAGTTCTGCCAATTTCCACATTGGCTGAGAGTTTGGGTCTTTACCATATACCATAAAATTATAAATAAATAAATTGCAAATTCTTTCTCCCTAAATAATGCAGCCCCAAGGAAAACAAAAGTCTTCTACCCAAATAGGTTTAAAAACATGGATAAAGTATACTTATTTCCTAGTAACTGCACCCAAGATAAGTTACTGGCAAAGTATCAATGTCAGAGGTGAAGAATTTGCATTGTAATAAATATAATGAGGCTTTTCAGTTTGAGAAAGATTTTTAAGAAACTATTATTTTATTAATTTTTTCTTTCTTTTTGTCCATAACAAAGTGAAAATTCTACAC
Source organism: Scolopax mira (assembly GCA_004320125.1). NCBI lineage: Eukaryota > Metazoa > Chordata > Aves > Charadriiformes > Scolopacidae > Scolopax > Scolopax mira. The sequence goes on from BJBW01002475.1 coordinate 242,224, forward strand.
TCCTATGAAACACATAATTGTTTTCTTTTCTTATCCATGTCCATATGGTACAGCAAGCTTGAATCCAAAACATTGTCTCGTGAGTGAGGGTAAATGCCTGATCATTATTTTGAGCATATGGTAACATTTTTTATTGTTCTTTTATTTATAAAAGCATTATTATAATTTATTAAAGGATATAGAACATATATCCAGTCTGGTTCACATATACAGCAAGCAGGCATTCTATGGACTCTGCTTCAGCAAATTGCACAGCAAATAGCAGACATTAGAGTCACCCGCACAACTGTATCTGTGAATTGTTAAAAATAAAGAACATTATACAAACTACATTTCTTATTAAATTTTATAACTGACAATATAATCATTTGAGTTCTAAAATGTGTTAACATAAAGCAAACACTGTATCTGTCTTCAATGCATGATATGAACATGAATTCTCCATCAGTTCCACTCTGTGCCACTTCCCCCTTTCAGACCTCATCACTTCTCACAGACCAGGACCTGGCCCAAGAATAATGAGCCTTGGTATAGTAAAGATCCAGACAGCCAAAGGGTACCAAATCAACATGCCAAAGCCTACAATACACTGAAAAAATAACAAATGAAAAAACCCCTCTGGTCACCTATTCATAAACCAGCAAGTCCAAGTTGTTTTTCATTAAAAAAGTGGACCAGGACTTTCCTTCAAGGGTTCTCCAGTCAAACTGACAGAATTCCAAGGAGCTTTGGGGCTTCATTTACAGGCTCCGAGATGATTCAATATAAGCCCGAAAATCAAGTGAAATTTGTTAAATGCAAGTGACAGAAGCACTATATCATAAATCAGAATGATGGCAATCAGAGTTACTGCACATCATTAATGATTAGACATCTGTTTTATCAAAAAAGCCTTCTTGGTTCAGTCAATGTAAAGACTCTGGCCTGCCCTTTAGAGACTGTCCATCTCTTTCAGATGATGGGCACAGGTTAGCCAGCTTAATTAGATGGCTTATATTAGGCTGTGTGAATTTCCCCTCTACATACAAAAATGTATAGCATTTCATTTAAAGAGGAGCTGCCTGTTTTTTAGAGATCGGGAGGAAGGCAAGGAAAATGGTTATTGGCAATGGCCCGGGAAAAGTGATTTTGACGCTGCAGGCAAAATTGTCAGCTCATCTAAATCAACATAGCGCTTACCCTTTCACAGAGCTCTGCAGACTTGTGAAAGCTAAGAATCTGGCTATATACACAGCTAGGAAAAACTATGAATAACAGTTAATCTGGGAAAATAGCTATCTGGAAGAGGAAGTGCCTGTAGAGAAGGCAGATCCACTTAAGATAAATTCTAAATTGTTCATCTTTAAGATGAGATTCTAGCACTGAGGCCCAGGCAGTGGATCTGGGACTGTCCTTCCATGTCACTTTTCTAGATACATTCAATGTGCGTATCCATTTATAAAAAGGGCATTTGTCTGTTGGACTCCTTAGGCTGCCGTTCTGCATCTACGCCTAAGCAAATAAGGTTGCAGAAGAAAATATTCTTATGGACTCAATCCCACCCAGTAAAGCATCAGAACCAGAAAATGGGAAAAATGGGAATACTGTGCCTAACTGTGCAAAAGAAAGAGTTCCTGTACTGTACGGCCCAAGCAAACATCAGAGAAGGAAAAAAAAAATCTCAATAAGTAAAATCTATTAGTCAGGTATCATTAGCTAACACAATGGACTTGCTCCACTCTCCCAAATCGTTATCCGCTCCCCACAACAATGCAATGGCACAGAATCAAACTAAGTAACTTAGACAGTTATTTTCCACCTCTAATTTCCATATCTCTTTTTTTTTTTCTTTCTTTTTTAGCTAAATTCTTGCCTTCTGGAAGTATATTTCCATTCCTAATCAAAAACAATTTCTGGAGGTATATTACAGATAAGTAACAAAAATGTTGGCAATCATCTCTAATCAGAAGGGGAAAAATGAGTTAGCTCTTTGAAATGCTATTTAAAAACAAATAAACCAAAACCAGTTAATTTTTCCAAAGGCCTACAGCAATTTCAGGGTAGCTGCTGTCAAGAAGAGTCAGACAGGCTGTCAGAAAGTAAACGTACCTTCTGGCTGTGAAGATTGCTGGTCCCTAAAGAAGCCATGTTTCCAAAATTATTTAAATTCGAGAAAGAAAAATCCTTTTATTATTATTTTTTACCTTTCATCAGAATAGCAATGTATCATCAGAACATAACTCTGTAAATCCTTAGCAGTAATAAGTCATATCACTGAATCTCAGAAGCCAAAAACTCCAGGTATCAAGGCAAGTTTTATAGGGTGAATTTCTCCAGAGCTTAGTTCACTGGTTTGATATCTGCAAGCCAGAGCTATTTAGGTTTACACTCAGTGTCTGACATGTTGAAGATTTTATTGCATTCAGAAACTGGCAGAGCACACACTGAGAAAAATGTGTAAGAGGCAAGTGGAGAGTGTGTTGTCAGATTCTTAGTTCATTTAAGGTTACAAGAACAGTACTTAGACATCTCAGTCAGGTATGCACAACTCTTAACTTTCAATTCAGGCTAGTATTAGGAATGAGCAAATGTAAAAGGTTTGAGAAAGCAATTTTTTTTCTTTTTCAGTATGGCTTGTTTTTCTCATCCTGTTTTGTTTTAAATCTTCGTTTGTCGTTATAGTCCACTGCAGTTCTTCACATGAATTCTAAATATACACAAAAATGTTACTATTATATTTATGTAATTAGGCATTACAGCTGGCACAGGAAAAGAGGGAATTTTTTTGTGAATTATATTCTTAAATTATAAACAATTGCTATTATTACTAAAGTATTACCAAAGACTTTTGAGTTTTGTAAAAAGTTGTGCAGCTTTCTGACAAGGAAAAGTTTCCTCTTAAGTTCTGTGGGAATTTTTTTCTTATAAGCAGGCCAGAATATACCACACAAATATTGCCCCTTTTTGGTACAGAATTCCAGCAACACATAGCTCACATCTTATCCAGATCCTGGAAATGCAGAGGAGCATGAAAATGAGAAGTAATGAGGGTGGAGACGAAGGAAACATTCCAAACTTGTCAAGCCTCAAGAAATGTTAAGATTGGGTCCAGTTCAAGTTTTGGGAGAAGATTTAACTCAGTTTTTATTTTGTTCAAAATGCCTGAGCACCCTCAGGGAGTATTCTCTTCCTAGAGAGCTCTTAGAAAAGCATATTTTTTCACTGACAAAAGGATCAGCAAATGGACCCTGATGCCAAAAACTTGAAGTTAAACCAGTTACTGTGGGAAGTCTCACTCTCATGTTTGTTCGTTAAAAAGGATTTTTTCCTTAAAAAGGATTTTAAGAGATTAGACTGAACTTGTATATTTAGTGATTCTTCATATTTCCAAATGAGACAGAGACAGTTGTCTATTATACTACATGCAATGAAGTAAAATTACTTCTTTATGCTTTGGTTTCAAAGTCTCTTACACACTGAAGTTATTCCTTTAAAACATATTTTCTAAAGACATTTACAGCTAGCAATGTGCTGCTGATCCAAAACATCAAGAAAAGGAACAGAGGAAGAGGGAGGATCTCTGAATAATTTAAAGCAGCCTCCTCATTCAAAAGTCATTCTCTTTTTAATCTCTCACACTTTGTAGCCAGAGACTTTATGCTGGGCTCTGGCAGAAAGTCAGGAAACAATATATCTGCAGCTTTAGAGCAGGATGAAAAGAAATCACAAAAAGTAGAGGAGACTCACTACAAATACTACTTTTACACAAAGTTTCTTTTCCAGATATTCGTCTGCATCCACAGGTAGAGTCCACTGCTTCAGGACAGAATCTCTCCCCCATCACCTGCCCTCTACCTACACAGAGCATGAGCGTGCATGCACATGTGTGTGCATGAGTACACACAATCTGCTCTTCTAGAACAGATGCCTTTGATTAACCATTTGATATTTATGTTATTTTTGATAATGAGTTCTGCTGGAACAAAAACTTGAATGAAAATAAATTACCTGCAACATTAGCAAAGACAACAATTAAGAACCAATTGAACCAGGCCAAAATTCCTCTATCCAGAGTTTATGAAAACAAACTTTAACAAACTCTAATACTTCCCTTTTTTTGCCATAATCACTTTCAAAAGACCAGAGAGGCTTATTTTAGAGAACATATTAATGGATCCAATAATGGAATAGAGGCCACCTGTCTTGAAGGAATACTTTACAAAGAGCCCTGTGAAGAATCAGATAACCTGGAGAAGAAAAGCTTCCTAGACATCACCTACTTGGAAGCTGACTCCAAGCTGAAAAAGCTTGGAAGCTGAGAAAACTCATCTAGAATTAGCAGAGCACTAAATTATCAACTTTTCCAACCCATAAGGCCAGCTATAGGTTTTCGGTCTTGTCTTTTCTATAACCTGAAAAGCATTCTCAAACTTTTGCATACCATTTACCATCTAAAAAGGACTTTTTTGTGCTTCCCTTCTTCCCCCTCCATTTTCCTCTTCTTCTATGACATCTTTAAATGAAAGGTTTATTAAGAGAAACAATACTGAAAACACAAATCATTTTCTTTTGCTTTGAATTAGCACACAGAACACAGCAACCTCCTATCAACATTAAGCTTCTGAGAGACCACCAACAAACATTTCATTAACCACAGCGTGAGAGTCACTAACACCTTCAGTAATTCTTACGGAATTCTGATCCAGTACAGAAGTGATCACTTAATTATTTCCTCAGGAACCTGTGACTTTATTCTCAAAACTAATGCAAAAACCATCTAAGATTAGAGGATTAATAGTCATGTCATGCTTGTGGGGCCCCAACTCAAGCTTCTGTCTGGTGCATGTAAATAAATTCGGTAAATGGCTACTTGTGAAGTTCTAAGCACACAAGTAATTTCTGACTATCGTTGCTCATGACTACAACTAAGGGCAATCATGCAGATGGGCATACATCAATGCAAACATAAAATGGAGAACTGTATTTCAAATCTGTCTGAGTGTCACTCCAGTTGTACAGTTAAATCACAGGAAAGAAGCACAAAGCAGATTGATAACTGTAGAAAGAAAAGGGAAGCATTCTTAGATACAAAGAAAGGACAGCAAGTACAATCATTTCACAGGTAGGTCTGTTGTTGCTAAGCTCATATCCTGAAGCTCAGCACTGTAGTATCAATAGGGGCCATAGGGCAAAAGCAAATTTGGAAACCTGAGAAGGCTTCTTTTAAAAAGAAAGCAGTTCTGACGGTATTACAAAATTACTATTCACTGGAAAAGTTATCATCTCAAACCATCCTACTGTTCTTGTAGCCACCTGCTCTCTTAGGCACTCATGTACATTTTTAGCCTGAAGATTCATGAAAAACAAATCTCTACAACTAAATATTCAAAAGTGCATTACAGTGAGACGACATACTCTCCTGAAGTCCTGGTTGACTCTAATCCGGCCAAGAATAAACCTGACCACTCTCCAACCACACTTCCAGAGGAACTTTCCTCATTCAGTGGCCTAAATGTCATACAGAAAGGCAGGACATTCACAATTGTAGTCCCCAGCACAAGGCTGACCTGGAAGGTCACAGAGAAAAGCCTCCCTTGTACTCATGCTTTTCTACTTAATCCAGAACCAGAGCAGAGCAAGACAATGTTCTGGAAGAGTTTTGACAACATAAGCAGAAACAACCTAATGGACTCTCAGGTGCCCACGTGCTGTAGCCAAAACAGGCTACAGAAATCTTAGAGAATCATAGGCACCTTAACACATAGGAACTCAGCACAACAGCAACAGCAACACTGACTTGGACTGCAGCCACTCTATGTGCTCTGTGTATCAGTAGGATATACCTAGAACTTTGTGATAGCATTAGGATTTAGTTGAGTGTAAATAAATACATGTTTTCATCTTTTCAGGGGAAATCTTGTAATTGCTTTCCTAAGAAGCTGAAAGTCCATGATGTGGTATCTGAGAATACAATAAAACCTTTTAATTGATTGTACAAACCACTAAACCACTAACTATTTATCTTTCAAAGAGTTTTTTCTTGCCATTATACATTAATATTATTATTATTAAACACCTTTTTATTCTCATCTTTACTGTATCTGCTGTTAATTAGAGATTCCAAAGAAAACTATTCAGGGTGGAGGGTGCATTTTCCTTTCCTTTGTCATTAGGATGAAAAATCTCCTTTGACCGTGTTCCATTTCCTCTATTAAATTGTTTGAATCTGTTTCCTCTGCTTAATTGTTGACGTAGTTTTCCCATGCCTATGTAATTTTCTCATGGAAGTGTTTAATGTGAATGGTACTGTATTTTCAAGCCAACTAGAATTTTTATGAGACTATGCAATCCTAATTGGCTTTGCTTTTTCTTCAGTGGTCATGCAGTAGGAAATAGCATGCAGTATGAGCAGTTGAACTATTCTGATTATTACATCTGGTTTAGCGTATCCCACAAATTTGCATGTTATAACTGAAGGGCAACAAAGGTCTCCAGTTGATCAGTGCTACTTTTAAATTGGCACATAATGATAATACTGAGTTCTGAAGGGAGTCCTTCCTAAATCTCAGCATATGTCTTTATGTTTAAATAATTAAGCTACATCTGGATATAAAAAGCAGATCAGAATATCTCTCAGTGGACTGTGCAAGGAAACTCACTCAGTGGACAGAATACTTCATAAAAGAAGATGACCTTGAAGATAACAAGGTCATCTACAAAAAAACCCCTACAGGTATTTGAAAAAACTATTCTGTGGAATGCATAGCTTGATACTAGCAATGCATTTAAACAATAACAAGGGAGGTTTCATTCAAAGGCTCTAGCAAAGCTTTGACATTGAATTTGTACAAGTAAAACAAGCAAGTCAACTGGTATGTGTCGTGTAAATAGTTACATATATGCTATATCCACACTTGGAGAATACTTTTAATCTTGGAAAATATTTTCTTTTATGACAAACTTGATTAGAAGTTTAAAATATTGAAGTTTTAACAACACAGTAACTTCAGAATCTGGGCTGCACATCATGAATTACTATCAAGCATGACACACCACCACCAAAAATAAAAAATAGGGAGACATCATACGGTAGGCAGTAACAATCAAAGAGGGATAGATAGACATATAAATTTCAGTCGAAATTTTCCGATAACGAATTACCTTTTAAGCTGCCATGTGGCGGGGAGATACCCTCCATCTGAAGGATAATTTTGCCAGGGTGAGGCTCATCCATTGCTCCTGGGTGTGCTCATCCTTGTGAAAAACAGCTGCGCTGAAAGTGGTTGATGACTACATTTCCGTTATTCTCTGAAAAAACAAAAATAAACAAAAAACCCCAGAAGCTGAAGGAATTTGAGCATGCAGGGGAGGCTGTGAGCACCTGAAATCTGAAACCCGCGAAAAGACTAGAAATGTTTTCAAGAGGTTTCACATCGTGCATATACTTCCCAAAGCCATTCCAAATACTAGAATGGTATATAATCAGGCCCACTGTTAGGAGTTGTAAATAAAGCAGTTGTTATAGACTTACACAAAGAGTTAGCACAGCAACACACACTCTACTACACAAGTTATTAGGCTTTACAATCAATAAGAGAACAAGACGTAATAGCTCCTTCACTCTTAACCATGACACTTATCAGACAACTCTATGTCCTATTAATCTAAAAGCATCTAATTGGCTTTTCAGCCCCCATCTGTTCTGCCAAAATCAAGCTAAAGAATTTTCCAAATAGAAGAATAACTTGTTAACTGTCCACTGAATTTCAAAAGATCTGTGTATCAACATGATTATTTACCATTTTTTTATTTAAATCAGTATGGTCTTATATTTAAAAAACTAATTCAAGCTTGACTCCTATAACTGTAGAAAAATTGTCTTATTAAGCAAAGAATAAACATAACATGTTGGTCAATCCTGTTCTTCCCATGTAATTAGTTTAATCAACCATTCTGGGCATTCAAAAATTTAAGAGCTTAAAAACTAGAAATCTTTAAAAAGAAAGCCCCAAAACTTTTGGGAAGATGCAGGACAAAAGGGAACTTTATCTGTTTTATTTTTATTTATTTATTTATTTTATTACGTATTTAAGTGATTCTTCAGACTACTGGTAGGATCCCTGAAAATACTCAAGGGAAATGCTACTAGACTTCTGAAGGTTGATTTGCCGAAATTATGAAGTATTTTCTCCAATATGTTTGTTCTCTCCACTTATCACTTTTCAGTGTATAGATGCATAATAGTGAGCAGTAAATTCTGTGTTATTAATATTGTTATAAACATCTATTTGCAAGATGTATTAGCACAGTCTTTGGGAATCCACAGCCTCTAGGAATACAAAATGAATCACAATGAACAGAAGTGAAATGTGAATAAAAATTCATCCCATACAGAGAAACAGATCCATCCACAACTCATCAAATAACACAGATGCCAAGGAAATCTTCAGTCTTGTGCCCTCCCCTGGAAACACTATCCATCTACCCTGTCAGACTGAAAAAGGAGGTCAGAACATCCTGTGAAATCACTGTTCTTAGTCTCTATGGAGATAACCTTCTTCCTTCCCAAGACAGGTTACTATTTCTAAACATTCTCACTCTTGCCAGACACGTTATAGGACACCTGGTGAAGTTTAACTAAATTTAATCTTCATGTATCTTTGAGACTGGGATACATCAACAGGATGTCATCTCTGCCACTCAGTTAATGCATCAGCTGGCCACTAGCAGGAGGGGTCCACAGGTTACCCAGAGAGGAAATGAGAATAGTGAATTCATTCCACTTCACAGTGGTGAAAATGTATGTGTGATGCAAAGCAAAGGAGTATGTGATCCAGAATCTGAAGGTCACAGAGTAAACATTCAGAAGCAGCATTCAGAAGGAGCATCTAGTTACCTATTTGAGTTGTATTATTATAATAGGGATTTCAGTTTTGTCCAGTAATTTTTATATTAAGCAGAATAATTTATGATTTTCTAGACATTTTCCCAAGAAAGAGTCTGGTCATGATATGAGCACATGCAGCATACAGACATACCACCCCACTTAGTAAGTTGTTTCATGGTACAGTGAGCACCATTTAAGATTTGTCTCACTTCAGCTTTCAGTCCATCACCCTGGCTACAACTTCATACTGTTCTACTTTATTCTGAACAGTGAGTCATTTCTAAATCCCTTTTTTAAAAAATTATACACATTAGGCTTTCTACAGCTCTCACCATAGACATTTTCTTCACTACTTGTATAATCTTTTTAGTTCTCTTCTCTATCATCTCCTGCAGAATCACAGAATGATATGGGGCTGGAAGGGACCTCTGGAGATCATCTAGTCCTACCTTTATATGCCTTACAAATAACTGATATCAAAACTGTATGCAATAGTCTACTAATGCCATCTTACAGAGATTAAAAAAAATATTTCCATCTTGTATTTCCATAGATGGCACTACCTTCTTTATCTCAGGACTGATCTGGGGACTTGAAATCAGATGTTCGTCCACAGTAACAACCTCCTCCACCAGAATCCCCAGTTTTCAGATCAAAGGTCTCCATTCTCTCACCTTGTTCCTAGTTGAGATAAACACACATTTTGTTTTAGAAGATTACACCAGAAAATGATACAGACAACTCCAGATGATTGCCCTCATCATGCTTATTTCCCGATTTGTCAGCCTTTTTTGCCATCATGTATTTCATCAGCAGTTACAGCCTTGAGATAAAGACATGGCTCACGATTTTGTCAATTATTCCACCGTCAGAATACCCAAATAATATATATGAAAACCTGTCCCTATGCATACTAACATGTTTTTCCTAGGTAAATCTTAGTAAATTCATATGACACTAGTCATTAAGATTGGAAATAAAGTACTTGCAGCTATGACCTCTCATATTTTGTTTTTAATTAGCAGGTGAGGAACACAAACCACCTATTGGTTTTGTGTTTCTTATGCACAGCCACATTAATAAAATTGTTTAATTTGGGAGTCCACTAGGCCTTGCCTTTGATAGCTGGTATACATTGTTCATTTTGACTGTGTATTTGTTTCACATTACTTCTAAGCACAAAATAATCACTTCCTTCCCTAGGTTCTGCTTTTATAAATAAAGCAGAAAAACCAGTTTTGCTTGGCTGAAGCAGAAATTTTCATCAGTAAAGTTATTTGGGCACATACGAGAAGGATAGCAGCACTCCTCGTCATAACCTGATTCTCTGTTCTATGCAGATAATTTGTTTATTTAAACTAAGTGTTTGAAAGACAATATGCAAGTAATTCACCTATAACAATAACTTAATTGTGAAATTCTTTTCTGAGGTAGTTAGGGCAAAATTAAAAGAAAAATTAGGAAACATCAACACCACTGTCATTCTAAAACTCGTGTCTCATTTAAGGAAAATGCAAATAATGAGCTTCATTTTGATTTATGAAAAATATATGTTTGTTAACACAAAAATCTATTGTTCAATGGTTAGAAATAGTGCACACCAACCCTGCAATTTAACCAGTTCTTAAGTCAATATGTATGGGCTCCCAATGGGCCAGACTGCCACCCCTACCTTTTCCTGCCCCTTGCCTTGTATAAGCTCCACTGAATATGGCCATAATATTAGTGAAATCTGCTGAAAATGATTTTTCCTTCTTTTTGGCACAGTAATTTCTCTGATGGATCAGTGGGTTGGGATCTAGCCCACTCAGCAGTAACATGACCAGTACAGTAAATGCAGGGGAGCAGCAGGAGCACCTAGCACAGAAAATGAGTGATTGCTCCTTGGCAGTGCAGTCTCAGGTCAACAGGTAAGCTAAAGCTTAGTATGACACTGCATTTGTAAGGAAATAAAAAATTATCTGTTTTTTAAAGGGAAAAGCAAAGCTATCTCCTGCATAACAAAAATGCAGGTGAGTTTCAAGATGAAAGATTAATTTTCTTTAAACCCTTTTGTGGACTTCAAATGAAAGAGGGTATAAAAAATAAAACCACCATGAAGAATTTCCTCCAAGCAATACACTGTATAAGTAAGATATGAAGAAAGATATAGTCACTTTACAAACTAAACAACATAATCTACCTTTGAACAACACTGTCCCTGTCTCCATGGACACCATTCTGCACAGTGTCATCCCACATGACAGCCATCCTTAAGTACCTACAAGAACAAAGCCAATACTGACTCCTAGCCCCAATTAATTATTGAAACCATACACTTTACCTTGATCCAAAACATCACTTTCACCTGCCTTTGTTTTCTCTAAACCTAACGAACAAGCATAAGCATCAAAACTCCATTGTAACCATAAGTCTTCCAAGAAAAAAAATCTAAATTTCACTTATGAGTGCAAACCAGTCACAACATCTTCACCAATCCAAAGGCGACACGTGCCCTTTGTGCAGTAAAACTATCCCTGACTGATTTAAAACATCTAATTGTCACAAAACATACTGAAATTTAGACAGAAAACCATGAAATATGCAAGAACTGCAAAAAGATCACACTTTGGAAAAAATTTTCCCCAGACTGTACTAGCCTCTAAATAGTAACTTGCAAACAGCATCAGAAATGGATGGACAAACAGATTAGGGAACCAAAGCAGAGAACCAGTAAGTGTGTGTTGTGCAAACGTAGGATCTGAGCAGGTCTGTTAGGAAACCTACAAATACATAAGTAAAATGCAGAAATTCTAACATGGTGCACAGTGTAACTGACCCTTAGCTACCCTAGGTTCTTCAAGCATTCTCCTTTTTAATGCTAATGGTGAAAGTGATAGTTACCTTAGCAAATGGTGAACAAAGTGTTGCAAAAAAAGGCAAGCTTATGCATTTCAGATCTTGGTGTAAAACTCCTGGCTTCAAAATCCAGTATGAAACTGCCTCTGATGCAACCAAAACATTTCAAGCATAATCTTGTCACATTGTCAACATGCGTAAACCATATCTTGCTCAAGTTTATAGGGCTAATTTTATTAATTCTTTTTGTAAGCAGCCTACACAATATGTGTGCTGCAGAATATGAATCAAAAACGCCATGTGTAGAGTAAGCAAGACAAAGATCACAACACAAGTTGTGTCTTTCCTAGGACAAACCAAGCTGCAATGGTAGAGAAGTATAAATAGCAGGCAACTTATTAACTACAGTGGGTCGGAACTGTAACAAGTCAGCACAGGTAACCTGTGACAGTGCAGTTGGTTCACCTCCTCTTAGATGCAATACCTCTATCATGCCAAATCATATCTTGATGCAAAGAATTCAGTAAAACTTATTTTCTTCATTACAATGAAAACGATTACCCAAAAAATGATCTAAAGGCAACAGACTTTTAGCTCTTGGTGTTTCAGTTATGTTTTCCTCAAATTTAGTTATGCTCCATCAAATATCTCACTCAGATGTTTTAAAGAACTACAGGAAAACACTGCTAGAGAAAGGTGAAAAGGACAACATAGTTAATTTCTGGAAGTCACTGAATGTGAAAGATATCATTTATGAATATCAGATAGCATGAAATAATACCTAGGAGGCAGTACTGCAATATAAGTGACAAAAATGTTCTTGATAAATTCAAGCTAGATATTGACCATACAAATCTTCTGTGGCTATGCAGATAAGACTGCAAAGAATGTAATAATAGATATTAGAATGCCTTACTGGGCTTGGTGACATGAAAAGGGAAAACAGCTAAGAATGAGTGCAGTGTGACAACTTACAACTGAATTAACAAGTTCAAAATTTCTCAAATTATCACTGTACTAAAAGAAAGGAGAAAGCAAAGATATCACGTTATGAAAGGTTTGTGCAGAGCACAACAACCAGTGCAAATATTGGACTCTAATACTTTCAGCATGCAGCTAAATTTTTTAACAGCAGTAGCTGATATTTGCAGTTTGTATGGTATGTAATAAGATCTGGTGTTAAATTTCCTCAAACTGCCATTAGAAAAACAGAAAAAAAACTTTCTTTGAATAACATCTTCAGATGTATACTGTCCAGCAGATCATTATTATTCATTAGTTACACTGAAAGACCACCAGATGATGTACATTCGATCAGATTTGCATTACAGAGACATATAGTTCAGTTCAAATGAATATTCTTTCATGACACCGTAAGTGAATTATTTATTTGCAACTACTACATATATGTATAAATATTCAGGAATAACCATCCCATAATACATGTGAATTGAAAAAAATCTTACCAATATTCCCAACTATTAGTAATTTAATATTGTCAGGGAAAAAGAAGACATTTTTTTGGCTCCTGTTTTGTCCCTGAGATGCAACTTATTCACAATGTTAAGAAACATCTATGGATGCTTCTGGCAGTTAACACAAAGAGAGGCTACTGATCATTTCATTATTGCAGTGTACTGTTGAGTGAAAACACATATTTAAAGTTCAATTATGAGGCTGAGATGTCCTCCTTCTAAACATAAAAAATCTGAATCATTTTCACCACTTGAATGAAGATTCTTGGGAGACAAAAGAAACAAAACAACAAAGCCAACATTGTGATGTAACATAGCAAATCTAGTAAGAGGAAATGTTTATTTAGGTGTTGATTAGCAGAAAGTCGCATTCATTTTACCAGAGAAATCTAATCATTGAGGTCCAAATCATCTATATATTATGGTATAGCCAATACAAAATGGGCATTAGGAGCAGCCTTACACATGCAACTTCACTGGCTGTTGGGGCTAGTCCTTGGACTGTCAAGCATGTCTGTAGTGAGATTTGTGAACATCCTGACCCAGGACTGGAATGTGGGAGAGTCCTTGGGCTGTCGG